>JAQFWZ010000028.1:1402059-1427059 GCA_027789725.1 Dendropsophus ebraccatus
GGGAGCAGGAGACAATGTGGGTTGCACAGGGGCCATTTTTTTTACTTCCTGGATTTCTACCAGTGTGGCAGAACAGCACAGATACATTAATACATTGTATAGACGCATATATTTAACTTTTATTGTACTTTTAATAGAAAACAAGATTTTCTTATCCGGAGTTCCCCTTTAAATGTTTTACTCTTTATTTCATTTGGTAAGTTCAAAAAAGTTCATTTTTTTGCTCATTAATGTATACTCTGCGCCCCCCCATTACCAGACACTCTGCACCCCCCATTACCAGACACTCTGCACCCCCCATTACCAGACACTCTGCACCCACCATTACCAGACACTCTGCACCCACCATTACCAGACACTCTGCACCCCCCATTACCAGACACTCTGCACCCCCCATTACCGCACACTCTGCACCCCCCATTACCAGACACTCTGCACCCCCCATTACCGCACACTCTGCACCCCCCATTACCAGACACTCTGCACCCCCCATTACCAGACACTCTGCACCCCCCATTACCAGACACTCTGCACCCCCCATTACCAGACACTCTGCGTGTCCGGTAATAGGGGTGCAGGTAATGGGGGTGCAGAGTGTCCGGTAATGGGGGTGCAGGTAATGGTGGGTGCAGAGTGTGCGGTAATGTGGGTGCAGAGTGTGCGGTAATGTGGGTGCAGAGTGTGCGGTAATGGGGGTGCAGGTAATGGGGGTGCAGAGTGTCCGGTAATGGGGGTGCAGAGTGTCCGGTAATGGGGGTGCAGGTAATGGGGGTGCAGAGTGTCCGGTAATGGGGGTGCAGAGTATCCGGTAATGGGGGTGCAGAGTGTGCGGTAATGGGGGTGCAGAGTGTCCGGTAATGAGCAAAAAAATTTACTTTTTTAAACTTACCAAAGAGTGAAAAATGTAAAGGGTTCTGAATACATTCCGTAGCCCCTGTATAAATGAGAGTGAGACCCTCGGCTTCACATACTCCAGGCTGGACGGATATTCTTACATGTGAAGTGCGATGTGATGAAAAGGAAGGAGGTGCCAAAAAATGTGAAGGACACGCCCAGCGCTCCCTTAGTCTTGATCTGTGAGACAATCCGTGTGGTCACTGTGGCGTATTCCACCTCTGTAGAGGGAACACAAGGCCGGATTATTACATGTAGCGAGAATAGCGGCCCTACAGGGCACTGCTACAGAGCCCCCCCCCCCCCCTACAGGGCACTGCTACAGAGCCCCCCCCCCTACAGGGCACTGCTACAGAGCCCCCCCCCCCCCCACAGGGCACTGCTACAGAGCCCCCCCCCCCCCCCTACAGGGCACTGCTACAGAGCCCCCCCCCCTACAGGGCACTGCTACAGAGCCCCCCCCCCCCCCACAGGGCACTGCTACAGAGCCCCCCCCCCAAAGGGCAACTGCTGCACAGCCCCCCCCCCCCCCCACACACACACAGGGCAATGCTACAGAGCCCCCCCCCCCACAGGGCACTGCTACAGAGCCCCCCCCCCCACAGGGGCACTGCTACACAGCCCCCCCCCCACACACACACACACAGGGCACTGCTACAGAGCCCCCCCCCCACAGGGGCACTGCTACAGAGCCCCCCCCCCCACAGGGCACTGCTACAGAGCCCCCCCCCCCCCACAGGGCACTGCTACACAGCCCCACACACACACACACACACACACACAGGGCACTGCTACAGAGCCCCCCCCCCACAGGGCACTGCTACAGAGCCCCCCCACAGGGCACTGCTACACAGCCCCCCCCCCCCACACACACAGGGCACTGCTACAGAGCCCCCCCCCCCAAAGGGCACTGCTACACAGCCCCCCCCCCCCCACACACACACACACACACACAGGGCACTGCTACAGAGCCCCCCCCCACAGGGCACTGCTACAGAGCCCCCCCACAGGGCACTGCTACACAGCCCCCCCCCCCACACACACACAGGGCACTGCTACAGAGCCCCCCCACAGGGCACTGCTACACAGCCCCCCCCCCCCACACACACACACAGGGCACTGCTACAGAGCCCCCCACACACACACACAGGGCACTGCTACAGAGCCCCCCCCCCCCCCACACACACACACAGGGCACTGCTACAGAGCCCCCCCACACACACACACAGGGCACTGCTACAGAGCCCCCCCCCCACACACACACACACACAGGGCACTGCTACAGAGCCCCCCCCCCCCACACACACACACACAGGGCACTGGCTACAGAGCCCCCCCCCCCACACACACACACACAGGGCACTGCTACAGAGCCCCCCCCCCCCCCCCACACACACACAGGGCACTGCTACAGAGCCCCCACATACACACACACACAGGGCACTGCTACAGAGCCCCCCCCCCCTACAGACACTGCTACAGAGCCCCCCCCCCCACACACACACAACAGGGCACTGCTACAGAGCCCCCCCCCCACACACACACACACACAGGGCACTGCTACAGAGCCCCCCCCCCCCACACACACACACAGGGCACTGCTACAGAGCCCCCCCCCCTACAGGGCACTGCTACACAGCCCCACCCCACAACACACACAGGGCACTGCTACAGAGCCCCCCCACAGGGCACTGCTACACAGCCCCCCCCACACACACACACACAGGGCACTGCTACAGAGCCCCCCCCCACACACACACACACAGGGCACTGCTACAGAGCCCCCCCCCCCACACACACACACACAGGGCACTGCTACAGAGCCCCCCCCCCCCACACACACACACACAGGGCACTGCTACAGAGCCCCCCCACACACACACACACACAGGGCACTGCTACAGAGCCCCCACATACACACACACACAGGGCACTGCTACAGAGCCCCCCCCCCCCACCGGGCCCTGCTACACAGCCCCCCCCACACACACACAGGGCACTGCTACAGAGCCCCCCCCCCCCCCACAGGGCACTGCTACAGAGCCCCCCCCCCCCCCTACAGGGCACTGCTACAGAGCCCCCCCCCCCTACAGGGCACTGCTACAGAGCCCCCCCCCCCCCCACAGGGCACTGATACAGAGCCCCCTCCCACACACACAGGGTACTGCTACAGAGCCCCCCCCACACACACACACACAGGGCACTGCTACAGAGCCCCCCCCCCCACAGGGCACTGCTACACAGCCCCCCCCACACACACACAGGGCACTGCTACAGAGCCCCCCCACACACACACAGGGCACTGCTACAGAGCCCCCCCCCCCCACAGGGCACTGCTACAGAGCCCCCCCCCCCCCCCACAGGGCACTGCTACAGGGTCACCCAGATATGAGGAGTGAGCGGATCTCACCAGAACAGAACCAGATCAGGTCTCGTCTAATGAAGAGTGAGAGGTAGAGGACCCCATGAGCGCTGGAGTGGAGCAGCACATAATGGGGTCCGAGGGTCTCCTGCAGCCGGATCTCCCACTCCCGCCTGTAAGGAGACACAAGGGACAGTAGTGACATCACCCTCATCATCACCCCAGACATCACCTCAGACATCACCCTCATCACCCCAGACATCACCCTCATCATCATCATCACCCCAGACATCACCCTCATCATCATCACCCCAGACATCACCCTCATCATCATCACCCCAGACATCACCCTCATCACCCCAGACATCACCCTCATCATCACCCCAGACATCACCCTCATCATCATCATCACCCCAGACATCACCCTCATCGACATCACCCCAGACATCACCCTCATCATCATCACCCCAGACATCACCGTCATCATCACCCCAGACATCACCCCAGACATCACCCCAGACATCACCCTCATCATCATCATCACCCCAGACATCACCCTCATCATCATCATCACCCCAGACATCACCCTCATCATCATCATCACCCCAGACATCACCCTCATCATCATCATCACCCCAGACATCACCCTCATCATCATCATCACCCCAGACATCACCCTCATCATCACCCCAGACATCACCCTCATCATCACCCCAGACATCACCCTCATCATCACCCCAGACATCACCCTCATCATCATCATCACCCCAGACATCACCCTCATCATCATCATCACCCCAGACATCACCCTCATCATCATCATCACCCCAGACATCACCCTCATCATCATCATCACCCCAGACATCACCCTCATCATCATCATCACCCCAGACATCACCCTCATCATCATCATCACCCCAGACATCACCCTCATCATCACCCCAGACATTACCCTCATCATCATCATCACCCCAGACATCACCCTCATCATCATCATCACCCCAGACATCACCCTCATCATCATCACCCCAGACATCACCCTCATCATCATCATCACCCCAGACATCACCCTCATCATCATCATCACCTCAGACATCACCCTCATCATCATCATCACCTCAGACATCACCCTCATCATCATCACCCTGAGCCCCAGTGACCACCCCGATCATCCACTACAACCGCAGGGGTGAGTACCTGTGTGCACAATGACTACTCTCCCCACCATTCTCCTATGCCACAGGTACAGGCAGGAAGTGTTGTCATGGGGATTTAGGAACAGCCTCAGACTTTGGGCCTGTAACCTCCAGCACAGATAACAACTCAACTCAATAGACACCGACCTACGGAGAGTGCTTCACAACCTGCAGGAGTACTACACCTCCCAGCATGCCCTGACAGACATCAACAGGTAGCACTGCCCCAGCTGGAGAGACACAGGATTACTGCGCCCCTCTGTGGCCTCAGACACTGACCGCTCCGGGCTTCCTTCCTGGACTCCAATCACGTACATATCCTGCGCAAAATCATCATCTGACGGCAGCAGGAAATCATCCAGACTCTCCGGGAGCTCCTGCAGGAGGCAGACAAGGGGTTAACAGAGAGAGAGAGAGAGAGAGAGAGAGACAGCTATATCATCTACAGCATGGCGGCATAATGGCTTCACATCCCCCGCAAAGAGAACAAAGATCTGCGGGAGGAAGACTACAGAACAACATGGCGGCCGGGATCCATCATACACATCACACACATCAGCACCACCCGCAGCAACATGGCGGCCAGGACCCATCACACACAACAGCACCACCCGCAGCAACATGGCGGCCAGGACCCATCACACACAACAGCACCACCGGCAGCAACATGGCAGCTGGAACCCATCATACACATCAGCACCACCGGCAGCAACATGGCGGCCAGGACCCATCACACACAACAGCACCACCGGCAGCAACATGGCGGCCAGGACCCATCACACACATCAGCACCACCCGCAGCAACATGGCGGCCAGGACCCATCACACACAACAGCACCACCAGCAGCAACATGGCGGCCAGGACCCATCACACACAACAGCACCACCGGCAGCAACATGGCGGCTGGAACCCATCATACACATCAGCACCACCGGCAGCAACATGGCGGTCCGGGATCCATCACACACATCAGCACCACCGGCAGCAAAACGGCACCCGGGATCCATCATACACATCAGCACCACCGACAGCAACATGGCGGTCCGGGATCCATCACACACATCAGCACCACCGGCAGCAAAACGGCACCCGGGATCCATCATACACATCAGCACCACCGACAGCAACATGGCGGTCCGGGATCCATCACACACATCAGCACCACCGGCAGCAACATGGCGGCCGGAACCCATCATACACATCAGCACCACCGGCAGCAACATGGCGGCCGGAACCCATCATACACATCAGCACCACCGGCAGCAACATGGCGGCCGGAACCCATCACACACAACAGCACCACCGGCAGCAACATGGCGGCCAGGACCCATCACACACAACAGCACCACCGGCAGCAACATGGCGGCCAGGACCCATCACACACAACAGCACCACCGGCAGCAAAACGGCACCCGGGATCCATCACACACATCAGCACCACCGGCAGCAACATGGCGGCTGGGACCCATCATACACATCAGCACCACCGGCAGCAACATGGCGGCCGGGACCCATCACACACATCAGCACCACCGACAGCAACATGGCGGTCCGGGATCCATCACACACAACAGCACCACCGGCAGCAAAACGGCACCCGGGATCCATCACACACATCAGCACCACCGGCAGCAACATGGCGGCCGGGACCCATCACACACATCAGCACCACCGGCAGCAGCGGCTCATACCCGGATCCCTCACACTGTGCAGAGGGGATCAGGTGCAGAGCGGAGGGATCAGGAGGGAGTTCCAGGCCTGACACCTCCGGGAGCCGCCGCTCAGCACAGGAAGGAAACTATTTATAGGCGTCTCAGGACACGCGGGTAATTATAGCGACAGCGTGATGTGTGACCAGAGAACATGGCAGACAGTCCCCTCTCCTCTGCCCCCTCCCTGCTGTCACCCACTATCCCCTCTCCTCCACCCCCCCACCCGCTATCCCCTCTCCTCCACCCCCCCACCCGCTGTCCCCTCTCCTCCACCCCCCCACCCGCTGTCCCCTCCACGTCCCCTCCCTTCTCTCCTCACCCGCTGTCCCCTCCACGTCTCCTCCCTTCTCTCCCCACCCGCTGTCCCCTCCACGTCTCCTCCCTTCTCTCCCCACCCGCTGTCCCCTCTCCTCCACGTCTCCTCCCTTCTCCCCCCACCCGCTGTCCCCTCCACGTCTCCTCCCTTCTCTCCCCACCTGCTGTCCCCTCCACGTCCCCTCCCTTCTCCCCCCACCCGCTGTCTCCTCCTTTCTCCCCCCACCCGCTGTCCCCTCTCCTCCACGTCTCCTCCCTTCTCTCCCCACCCGCTGTCTCCTCCACGTCTCCACCCTTCTCTCCCCACCCGCTGTCCCCTCCCTTCTCTCCCCACCCGCTGTCCCCTCCCTTCTCTCCCCACCCGCTGTCCCCTCCCTTCTCCCCCCACCGGCTGTTCCCTCCCTTCTCCCCCCACCGGCTGTCCCCTCCAGGTCTCCTCCCTTCTCCCCCCACCCGCTGTCCCCTCCACGTCTCCTCCCTTCTCCCCCCACCCGCTGTCCCTTCTCCTCCACGTCTCCTTCCTTCTCCCCCCACCCGCTGTCCCCTCTCCTCCACGTCTCCTTCCTTCTCCCCCCACCGGCTGTCCCCTCCCTTCTCCCCCCACCCGCTGTCCTCTCCACGTCTCCTCCCTTCTCCCCCCACCCACTGTCCCCTCCCTTCTCCCCCCACCCGCTGTCCCCTCCCTTCTCCCCCCACCGGCTGTCCCCTCCCTTCTCCCCCCACCGGCTGTCCCCTCCCTTCTCCCCCCACCGGCTGTCCCCTCCCTTCTCCCCCCACCGGCTGTCCCCTCCCTTCTCCCCCCACCGGCTGTCCCCTCCCTTCTCTCCCCACCGGCTGTCCCCTCCCTTCTCCCCCCACCCGCTGTCCCCTCCCTTCTCCCCCCACCGGCTGTCCCCTCCCTTCTCCCCCCCACCGGCTGTCCCCTCCCTTCTCCCCCCACCGGCTGTCCCCTCCCTTCTCTCCCCACCGGCTGTCCCCTCCCTTCTCTCCCCACCGGCTGTCCCCTCCCTTCTCTCCCCACCGGCTGTCCCCTCCCTTCTCCCCCCCCCCCTCGCTCACCTTCCTTCCTTGCATGTTCCAGGTTGCAATGAAAACTCTCAGCAGCCTCTCTGGGAAATATCGGTCTAATTCCTCGGCTCCGAGCAGCGCCCCGCTGGCCAGGAGACTCCCCTCCAGGTAACTCCTGCGGGGACACAGAGGGGGAGGGGTCACTCATCACCATATGGGACCATATAACAGGAGAGACAAGCGAGACCCCCACCGTGATCACAGCTGTACATGGGCAGCGTGCCGACCCCCCCGGTGTGACCCCCAGTACAGCCCCTCACCCCAGCCACATCCAATGAGAAACATCCCAACACTGATCCCCCCCCACAAGAGATCAGACACCCCCCTCACTATCCTGCACTACAGCCAGACCCGTGGGCCCCATCCTGCTACTAAGCTCCCGCCGGTCAGTAGCTGGTGTAGCCGTACCTGCTGCGCACATCTTTGGAGCGGAGGGGGGTCAGCAGGCTGTAGGAGCTCCTCATGGAGTCATGGGTGCCGTTCAGCCGGGTGTCGCTCAGGCTGCTGCTCTGGCGGAGGGGCTGGCGCTGCCTGTAATCCGGGTAATCCGCCTCCATCCTATTAGTCGCCCTCAGTGTCCTGGCGTCTATCAGGGGGAGACGCTGTGGGGGCTTCATATCCCCCAGGACAGCAGCTTTGTGACTACCCGATAGATGACCGATTGCCGGAAACCTGGAGGCCGTGCTGGGCTGTGGGTCAGTGGCCCCCGGATCCCGGATGGTGGGGGGCCCCTGCAGGTGAGTGGCCCCTGGATCCTGGGTGGTGGGGGGCTCCTGCAGGGACCCGGTGGAGGAGCCGCTCTGGTTGGGGTCGGTCAGGCTCCCCTGACTGCTCCTGAACCTGCGATGCCAGTTCTGCTCGTCCAGGGAGAAGGCGCGCTCCAGTCTCCGCAGCCGCGGCTTTGGTCTGCCGGGGGGTCGGGGGGCTGTGCGCTCCGTGTGGTTCTTGCCGCCGTCCTGAGGCCTCTCTATCCAGTCCCGGATCTCCAGCTCATTACTCCCATCATCCCTCCTCGCCGCCTCCTCTGCCATGACACTTCCCCTCTGCATGCTTACTGGCATGGCGGCTCCAGATCACCGGCGTGGCCCCTGGGCGGGGGACCCGGACCCCATGCTGAGGGCGATGACAGGAGACACGTTACCTCACCGAGCGGCAACTGGAAGAAGAGACACAGATGACGCCGATCGCCTGCACCGCGCTGGTTCCTATAGATACACAGGACCCGGGGGACTCCCTGCAGGAAGAGGAAACCCTCCGGAGCCTGACAGGTACACAGGGACCCCGACACCGGAGCTGGACCCCCAGGGCTAACCCCCCCCCCGACACCGGAGCTGGACCCCCAGGGCTAAGCCCCCCCCCCCCCCCCGACACCGGAGCTGGACCCCCAGGGCTAAACACCCGCCCCCCCCGACACCGGAGCTGGACCCCCAGGGCTAACCCCCCCCCGACACCGGAGCTGGACCCCCGGAGCTAACACCCCCCCCCCCCCCCGACACCGGGAGCTGGACCCCCGGAGCTAAACACCCCCCCCCCCCGACAAAGGAGTCGGACCCCCAGAGAGCCCCTCCTCTCGGGCGTTCCAGCACTCGCCCCTCCTCCTCCCGGGCGTCCCCCCACTCGCCCCCCCCCCTCCCCCCGGGCGTCCCCGCACTCGCCCCCCCCCCTCCCCCCGGGCGTCCCCGCACTCGCCCCCCCCCCCTCCCCCCGGGCGTCCCCGCACTCGCCCCCCCCCCCTCCCCCCGGGCGTCCCCGGGCGTCCCCGCACTCGCCCCCCCCCCCCCTCCCCCCGGGCGTCCCCGCACTCGCCCCCCCCCCTCCTCCCCCCGGGCGTCCCCGCACTCGCCCCCCCCCCTCCTCCCCCCGGGCGTCCCCGCACTCGCCCCCCCCCCTCCTCCCCCCGGGCGTCCCCGCACTCGCCCCCCCCCCCTCCTCCCCCCGGGCGTCCCCGCACTCGCCCCCCCCCTCCTCCCCCCGGGCGTCCCCGCACTCGCCCCCCCCCCCCCCCCTCCCCCCGGGCGTCCCCGCACTCGCCCCCCCCCCCCCCCTCCCCCCGGGCGTCCCCGCACTCGCCCCCCCCCCCCCCCCCTCCCCCCGGGCGTCCCCGCACTCGCCCCCCCCCCCCCCTCCCCCCGGGCGTCCCCGCACTCGCCCCCCCCCCCCCTCCCCCCGGGCGTCCCCGCACTCGCCCCCCCCCCCCCTCCCCCCGGGCGTCCCCGCACTCGCCCCCCCCCCCCCTCCCCCCGGGCGTCCCCGCACTCGCCCCCCCCTCCCCCCGGGTGTCCCCGCACTCGCCCCCCCCCCCCCTCCCCCCGGGCGTCCCCGCACTCGCCCCCCCCCCCCTCCCCCCCGGGCGTCCCCGCACTCGCCCCCCCCTCCCCCCGGGTGTCCCCGCACTCGCCCCTCCTCCTCCCGGGCGTCCCCGCACTCGCCCCCCCTCCCCCCGGGTGTCCCCGCACTCGCCCCTCCTCCTCCCGGGTGTCCCCGCACTCGCCCCCCCTCCCCCCGGGTGTCCCCGCACTCGCCCCCCCTCCCCCCGGGTGTCCCCGCACTCGCCCCCCCTCCCCCCGGGTGTCCCCGCACTCGCCCCCCCTCCCCCCGGGTGTCCCCGCACTCGCCCCTCCTCCTCCCGGGCGTCCCCGCACTCGCCCCTCCTCCTCCCGGGTGTCCCCGCACTCGCCCCTCCTCTCCCCGGGTGTCTCTTCTTCCGGGTGTACGCCCGCTTGTATCACACTCACCTTTAAGCATCTCTAGAGCTGGAGCCCACATCCCGGCTCCTAGTAACCGGACAATGAGCGTCCTGGAGACCAGAAGAACCGCCCACCCTCCGCGCAGCGGCTCCCAGTGGTGGGAGGAGATTACTGCGCCTGCTCTATACAGCGGCCTCAGTGGTGAGAGATGACTGCACGTGATAGACACAGCGGCGCCCAGCGGCGGGAGGAGATCACTGCACGTGATAGACACAGCGGCGCCCAGCGGCGGGAGGAGATCACTGCACATGATAGACACAGCGGCGCCCAGCGGCGGGAGGAGATCACTGCACATGATAGACACAGCGGCTCCCAGCGGCGGGAGGAGATCACTGCACATGATAGACACAGCGGCACCCAGCGGCGGGAGGAGATCACTGCATATACTACACAGCGGCACCCAGCGGCGGGAGGAGCAGCCTACCCTCTAAGCTGCAGACACTGTTATATAGAGGACCCCTCATATATCTGTCTGTGCTTCCAGACTGCTGACACTGTTATATACTGTAGAGCAGCGCTTCTCAAACTTTTTCTACTGGAGCCTCATCTAACAGACCAAGGCAATGCCGGGGCCTCACCAGACTGACCAAGAGGATGCCGGGGCCTCACCAGACTGACCAAGAGGATGCCTGGGCCTCACCACACTGACCAAGAGGATGCCTGGGCCTCACCACACTGACCAAGAGGATGCCGGGGCCTCACCAGACTGACCAAGAGGATGCTGGGGCCTCACCAGACTGACCAAGAGGATGCCGGGCCCTCACCAGACTTACCAAGAGGGCGCCTGGGCCTCACCACACTGACCAAGAGGATGCCTGGGCCTCACCAGACTGACCAAGAGGATGCCTGGGCTTCAACAGACTGACCAAGAGAATGCCTGGGCCTCACCACACTGACCAAGAGGATGCCGGGGCCTCACCACACTGACCAAGAGGATGCCGGGGCCTCACCAGACTGACCAAGAGGATGCCGGGGCCTCACCAGACTGACCAAGAGGATGCCTGGGCCTCACCAGACTGACCAAGAGGGCGCCTGGGCCTCACCACACTGACCAAGAGGATGCCGGGGCCTCACCAGACTGACCAAGAGGATGCCTGGGCCTCACCACACTGACCAAGAGGATGCCGGGGCCTCACCAGACTGACCAAGAGGGCGCCTGGGCCTCACCACACTGACCAAGAGGATGCCGGGGCTTCACCAGACTGACCAAGAGGATGCCTGGGCCTCACCACACTGACCAAGAGGATGCCTGGGCCTCACCAGACTGACCAAGAGGATGCCTGGGCCTCACCAGACTTACCAAGAGGATGCCGGGGCCTCACCAGACTGACGAAGAGGATGCCTGGGCCTCACCAGACTGACCAAGAGGATGCCTGGGCCTCACCAGACTGACCAAGAGGATGCCTGGGCCTCACCAGACTGACCAAGAGGATGCCTGGACCTCACCAGACTGACCAAGAGGATGCCTGGGCCTCACCAGACTTACCAAGAGGATGCCTGGGCCTCACCAGACTGACCAAGAGGATGCCGGGGCCTCACCAGACTGACCAAGAGGATGCCTGGGCCTCACCAGACTGACCAAGAGGATGCCGGGGCCTCACCAGACTGACCAAGAGGATGCCGGGGCCTCACCAGACTGACCAAGAGGATGCCTGGGCCTCACCAGACTGACCAAGAGGGCGCCTGGGCCTCACCAGACTGACCAAGAGGATGCCGGGGCCTCACCAGACTGACCAAGAGGATGCCTGGGCCTCACCAGACTGACCAAGAGGGCGCCTGGGCCTCACCAGACTGACCAAGAGGATGCCGGGCCCTCACCAGACAGACCAGGAGGATGCCGGGCCTCACCAGACTGACCAAGAGGATGCCTGGGCCTCACCAGACTGACCAAGAGGATGCCTGGGCCTCACCAGACTGACCAAGAGGGCGCCTGGGCCTCACCACACTGACCAAGAGGGCGCCTGGGCCTCACCACACTGACCAAGAGGATGCCTGGGCCTCACCAGACTGACCAAGAGGATGCCCGGGCCTCACCAGACTGACCAAGAGGGTGCCGGGGCCTCAGTATCCGTGGTGAAAGTCCATTTAAAAGCTGAAAATCATGCTAGGGCCGCCTGTCACCCGTCTCCCAGGCTCTAGATACTAATAAAGCAAGTACAAAATAAATTAATAATGTTGCTAAAATTGAGATTTTTGCAAACAGCAAAAGGACTGTGCAGTTTTGTGAAAACTGGCTCCCCAGCTGGGCCTCACCAACAACTAGGGGGCGCCTCACAGTTTGAGAAGCACTGATATAGAGGTCAGGAGACACATGGGACCCCCTCATATATCTGTCTGTGCTTCCAGACTGCTGACACTGTTATATAGAGGTCAGGAGAAACATGGGACCTGTCATATATCTGTCTGTGCTTCCAGACTGCTGACACTGTTATATAGAGGTCAGGACACATGGGACCCCTCATATATCTGTCTGTGCTTCCAGACTGCTGACACTGTTATATAGAGGTCAGGAGAAACATGGGACCTGTCATATATCTGTCTGTGCTTCCAGACTGCTGACACTGTTATATAGAGGTCAGGAGAAACATGGGACCTGTCATATATCTGTCTGTGCTTCCAGACTGCTGACACTGTTATATAGAGGTCAGGAGACACATGGGACCTGTCATATATCTGTCTGTGCTTCCAGACTGCTGACACTGTTATATAGAGGTCAGGAGAAACATGGGACCTGTCATATATCTGTCTGTGCTTCCAGACTGCTGACACTGTTATATAGAGGTCAGGAGACACATGGGACCCCTCATATATCTGTCTGTGCTTCCAGACTGCTGACACTGTTATATAGAGGTCAGGAGACACATGATATCAGTCATGCAATTGACATAGAAGATGCCGACCTCAGACGCAGAATGGAAGAAACCCCAGAGAGGACCCATGTGAAGAACAGGGGCCTATTCCGCGGGAGCGATAATCACCCGATTCGGCCGTTTATCGCTCGGTGAAATAGAGAGAACGATCAGCCGATGATCGTGTCATCGGCTGATCGTTCATTTAGGTTTAAACCTAAAATCATTGTTCGCTACCCGCGCATCGCTACGCTGGAATAGTGGTGCGCGGGGGCGACTGACGATTCAAGCAGAGCAGCATACATTACCTGCAGGGCTTCTCCTCCGCTCCGTCTTCCTCCCCGGGTCCCGCTTGCAGCATCAGCTCCGGAGCGGCCTGACTGAGCTGTCAGACCGCTCAGCCAATCACTGTCCGGGACCACCGCGGGACCTGGAGAGGAAGACGGAGCAAAGGAGAAGCCCTGCAGGTAATGTATGATGCTGCAAGGGCTGCAAGGACATTGGTAACGATGTCCCTGCAGCCCTCGCTTAACGATCATCGGGGCCGTGGAATAGGCCCAGTAAACAAGCGGCGATCTAGCAGATTGGCGCTCGTTTACATTGTTTCTCAGCCCATGGAATAGGCCCTTACCCAGGAAAGTGGCCGCTATAAGCAGCAAAACACTCGCTGCTAAACTGGCCGTGACGTATCCCCATCAGTCATATGTGGCAGATGAGTAAAGCAAGGAAACACTCGCTGCCTAGCCCCATACCCCAGCAGCCAAACTAACTGCTGTAAGGGGAAAGTGCCTGTTCCAACCCGCTACAAAATCAGTCCCTCCTCAACACCTATAGCAGCAGGGGAGCAGCCGACACCTAAAGTGGCGCGGGGGGGGCAGCTGACACCTAAAGTGGCGAGGGGGGGGAGCAGCTGACACCTATAGCAACAGGGGTGCAGCCGACACCTAAAGTGGCGAGGGGGGGGGGCAGCTGACACCTAAAGCAACAGGGGAGCAGCGGACACCTATAGCAGCAGGGGTGCAGCCGACACCTAAAGCAACAGGGGTGCAGCCGACACCTATAGCAGCAGGGGTGCAGCCGACACCTAAAGCAACAGGGGTGCAGGCGACACCTATAGCAGCAGGGGAGCAGCCGACACCTATAGCAGCAGGGGTGCAGGCGACACCTAAAGTGGCGCGGGGGGGGGCAGCTGACACCTATAGCAACAGGGGAGCAGCTGACACCTATAGCAGCAGGGGTGCAGGCGACACCTAAAGTGGCGGGGGGGGGGAGCTGACACCTATAGCAACAGGGGAGCAGCTGACACCTATAGCAGCGGGGGAGAAGCCAACACCTAAAGCGGCAGGGGGGGATTGGGGGGTTTCAGCTGACACGCATAGCAACAGGGGGGGCAGCGGACACCTATAGCAGCAGGGGTGCAGCCGACACCTAAAGTGGCGAGGGGGGGCAGCTGACACCTATAGCAGCAGGGGTGCAGCCGACACCTATAGCGGCGGGGGGGGGGGGGGGGGGGGGGGGGGCTGACACCTATAGGAGCGGGGGAGAAGCCAACACCTAAAGCGGCAGGGGGGGATTGGGGGGTTTCAGCTGACACGCATAGCAGCAGGGGAGCAGCCGACAACTATAGCGGCAGGGGGCGGCTGACACCTATAGCGGCGGGGGGGGGGGGGGGGGGGGGGGGGGGGGCAGCCGATACCTATAGCGGCGGGGGGGGGAGCAGCTGATACCTATAGCGGCGGGGGAGCAGCCAATGCCTATAGCGGCGGGGGGGGGCGGCGTTTGACACCTATAGCAGCGGGGGGGGGGGGGCGGCTGACACCTATAGCGGTGGGGGGGGGGCGGCTGACACCTATAGCGGCGGGGGGGGGGCAGCTGACACCTATAGCGGTGGGGGGGGCGTTTGACACCTATAGCGGTGGGGGGGGGCGGCTGACACCTATGGTGGCAGGGGGGGCAGCTGACACCTATGGCGGCGGGGGGGAAGCTGACACCTATGGCGGCGGGGGGGGGCGTTTGACACCTATAGCGGTGGGGGGGGGGCGGCTGACACCTATGGCGGCAGGGGGGGCAGCTGACACCTATGGCGGCGGGGGGGGGGGGGGCGGCTGACACCTATAGCCCCGCCGGGGGGGGGGGGGCGTTCGTTTGACACCTATAGCAGCGGGGGGGGGGGGGGGGGAAGCGGCTGACACCTATAGCGCCGCGGGGGGGGGGGGGGGGGCGGGCGTTTGACACCTATAGCAGCGGGGGGGGGGGGGAGCGGCTGACACCTATAGCGGCGGGGGGGGGGGGCAGCTGACAGCTATAGCGGCGGGGGGGGGGGGGCGTTTGACACCTATAGCGGCGAGGGGGGGGGCGGCTGACACCTATGTCGGCAGGGGGGGCAGCTGACACCTATGGCGGCGGGGGGGCAGCTGACACCTATGGCGGCGGGGGGCGGCTGACACCTATAGCGGCGGGGGGGGGGATGGGGGTGTTTGACACCTATAGCGGCGGGGGGGGGGGCAGCTGACACCTATAGCGGTGGGGGGGGCAGCTGACACCCATGGCGGCGGGGGGGGGGGTGTTTGACACCTATAGCGGCGGGGGGGGGGGGCGGCTGACACCTATGGCAGCGGGGGGGGGCAGCTGACACCTATAGCAGCGGGGGGGGGGGGCAGCTGACACCTATGGCAGCGGGGGGGGGGGCTGACACCTATGGCGGTGGGGAGGGGCAGCTGACAGCTATAGCGGTGGGGGGGGGGCGTTTGACACCTATAGCAGCGAGGGGGGGGGGCGGCTGACACCTATGGCGGCGGGGGGGCAGCTGACACCTATGGCGGCGGGGGGCGGCTGACACCTATAGCGGCGGGGGGGGATGGGGGTGTTTGACACCTATAGCGGCGGGGGGGGGCAGCTGACACCTATAGCGGCGGGGGGGGCAGCTGACACCTATAGCGGCGGGGGGGGGATGGGGGTGTTTGACACCTATAGCGGTGGGGGGGGGGCAGCTGACACCTATAGCGGTGGGGGGGGGGCAGCTGACACCTATGGCGGCAGGGGGGGGCAGCTAACACCTATGGCGGCGGGGGGGCAGCTGTCACCTATGGCGGCGGGGGGCGGCTGACACCTATAGCGGCGGGGGGGGGGGATGGGGGTGTTTGACACCTATAGCGGCGGGGGGGGGGCAGCTGACACCTATAGCGACGGGGGGGGGCAGCTGACACCTATGGCGGCGGGGGGGGGGGTGTTTGACACCTATAGCAGCAGGGGGGGGCAGCTGACACCTATGGCAGCGGGGGGGGGGCTGACACCTATAGCAGCGGGGGGGGGCAGCAGACACCTATGGCAGCGGGGGGGGGGGCTGACACCTATAGCAGCGGGGGGGGGCAGCAGACACCTATGGCAGCGGGGGGGGGCAGCTGACACCTATGGCGGTGGGGAGGGGCAGCTGACACCTATAGCAGCGGGGGGGGGGGGGGCGGCTGACACCTATGGCAGCGGGGGGGTGGCTGACACCTATAGCAGCGGGGGGGGGGGGGCAGCTGACACCTATGGCGGCGGGGGGGGGGGGTGTTTGACACCTATAGCAGCAGGGGGGGGGCAGCTGACACCTATGGCAGCGGGGGGGGGGGCTGACACCTATAGCAGCGGGGGGGGCAGCAGACACCTATGGCAGCGGGGGGGGCAGCTGACACCTATGGCGGTGGGGAGGGGCAGCTGACACCTATAGCAGCGGTGGGGGGGGCGGCTGACACCTATGGCAGCGGGGGGGTGGCTGACACCTATAGCAGCGGGGGGGGGGGGCAGCTGACACCTATGGCGGCGGGGGGGGGGGGGGGGCGGCTGACACCTATGGCGGCGGGGGGCAGCTGACACCTATGGCGGCGGGGGGCAGCTGACACCTATAGCAGCAGGGGAGCAGCTGGAGCAGAGACTGCGCTGGAACCTGGAGTTCTAATAATGTTCTGAGGTTCAGGTGTCCGTCTCTTCCCCAGTACAGAAGAAGTAACACGTCTCGGTTTGTCTATTGATTGTTGGTTATTAAGTATCCTCTGCCTCGTTTTCGGGACCTAAACTTAAAGGGTTTGAGACCCTTGAGAAAGTCTTGTGACAGAGACGGAACACGTGGGGTTTCTCGGACCCCGACATGGACTCCCTCCCATTGATTTGGCTCTCATTCCACCTCTTCGCTCCCTGTCCATTTCCTTGGTTTTGTGTCCAGAGACTATAGGCATATACACACATCTATACATTGTTTATGCTGTGACTTTGTTTCATTTATTGTGGGCCATTACTTTCAGCTGTAGGAGGGGTCGCACCATTTATATATGTCGGTATGTCCTGGTACCGTGTTTAGCAGACATGGACCTTTATTATGTATGTCTTGCACTTGTAGTTCTATGTACTAATAAAACATAACGGTTTTCACTGGAGCAATCTCCAAGAGTTGTTGGAAACAGACGATCCAGGTCCAGTCGGACAATTAGCTGGCAGTATACTACCCCAACAAGCGGAGGAACAAGGAGCCCTCATCTGGTATGGAAAGATCAGATGATGCAGTGGGCAGAGAAGAACGCGGTATCCATCTCAGCTACTCATGTCTAGGGCTCTCGGAACATTCAGGCCGACTTTCTAGAGTCACAACTGCCTCCTCCCAGGGGAATGGGAATTAAACCCAGAAACCCGAATGGGGAACGCCAACTATGGATGTGAGGGCCTCCTATTCCAATGGCAAGCTCCAGCGCTGGGCTCCCTGTCCACGGAGTGTGGTGGCAAACGACTGTCTGTCAATGAGCTGGGAGAAGATCTTCATCTATGTCTTCCCGCCATTACCTGTGATCCTTCGAGTTCTTTGGAAGCTTCAGCGATCACAATCCTTTCCTTTTGGTTTCCACTTGCATTAAGATTATCGAGAGGTCAATATTGGAGAGATGAGCGAATCAGATTTGTTTTGTACAAAGTGAAGCTGATCTGCACTCTCATTCCTCATGCTGACGGCTCCTGGCAAAGGGAGGATACCGCCCGGAAAACATGGACACAGCTCAGGGCCGTCTTAACAGTATTATGGGCCCCTGGGAGAGGTGCGAATTGGCCCCCCCCAACCACCATCATCAAATCCCCCACATCTTTGCATATAGTGCCCCCCATAGTAGCCAATCCCCCCCATATAGTGCCCCCCATAGTAGCCAATCCCCCCCATATAATGCCCCCCATAGTAGCCAATCCCCCCATATAGTGCCCCCCATAGTAGCCAATCCCCCCATAGTAGCCAATCCCCCCCATATAGTGCCCCCCATAGTAGCCAGTGCCCACATAGTAGCCAGTGCCCCCCATAGTAGCCAGTGCCCCCCACAGTAGCCAATCCCCCCATATAGTGCCCCCCATAGTAGCCAATCCCCCCATATAGTGCCCCCCATAGTAGCCAGTGCCCCCCATAGTAGTCAGTGCCCCCCATAGTAGTCAGTGCCCCCCATAGTAGCCAATCCCCCCCATATAGTGCCCCCCATAGTAGCCAATCCCCCCATATAGTGCCCCCTATAGTAGCCAGTGCCCCCCATAGTAGCCAGTGCCCCCCACAGTAGCCAGTGGTCCCCACAGTAGCCAGTGGCCCCCACAGTAGCCAGTGGCCCCCACAGTAGCCAGTGCCCCCCATAGTAGCCAGTGCCCCCACAATAGCCAGTGCCCCCACAGTAGACAGTGCCCCCCATAGTAGCCAGTGCCCCCCATAGTAGCCAGTGCCCCCACAATAGACAGTGCCCCCCATAGTAGCCAGTGCCCCCCATATTAGCCAGTGCCCCCCATATTAGCCAGTGCCCCCATAGTAGCCAGTGCCCCCCTAGTAGCCAGTGCCCCCCATAGTAGCCAGTGCCACCATAGTAGCCAGTGCCCCCCATAGTAGTCAGTGCCCCTCATAGTAGCCAGTGCCCCCATAGTAGCCAGTGCCCCCCAAAACAACAAACCAGTTACTCACCCGTCCGGCGGCCCCAGCAGCTCCTCTCCCGGCAGCGGGGTACGGAGAGACTGCCTGTGCCGGAAGTGACCTGCTGCATGACACATCCAGGACACAGGCAGCGTCTCTGTACCCCGCTGCCTGTGCCGGAGGATGTCGGGAGTGACGCGCTGCCGGGAGAGGAGCTGCTGGGGCCGGCGGACGGGTGAGTTCCTGGACTGCTCGCCCCTTCTATCGCCGCTTAGCTGAGTCGATCAGAAGCCCAGGAAAGTGCTGCTCATTGCACTTTCCTGGGCTTCTGATCGGCTCAGCTGAGAAGCGATAGAAGGGGTGGGCGGAGGGGGTGGCTCAGGGCCGCACACTATGCATATGCTTAGTGAGCGGCAATAGAGGGGGCGGGCGGGCCGGCTTCCTTGCGGTGCTCAGCCCTGCTTGGGAGCCGTCTTCGCTTTATAGGACGCAGGTCACAGAGGGCAGGGGCCCCCTAGGACGCAAGGGCCCCTGGGCAGCCGCCTACCCTGCCCAGTGGATAAGACGGCCCTGACACAGCTATGTTCCAGGCGGTGCCTGGGCGGTATCCTCCCTCTGCCGGAGGAAGCTGAGCGCAGATCAGTTTAGCTTGGTATGAAGCAAAATGGATGTGATTTGCTCCTCTCTATTGGAAAGTACCGGAGCAGCAAGAGCTCCTGTTGCAGGCGGACATGCATTATCCCGGGTGAGCCAGCCTTAGTTACCAGCATGGAGGGTCAATCCTGAAACTAAGGGCTCTGTCTGATGAAGCGCTCAGCACAGAGTATACTCCCCGATCTGGAAGCTTTATTCTTCATGGGTGCCGAGACAACCAGGTCTTCTAATGAGGTCCGTTCACTTCTTCAGTTCTTGCAGAACGGCTTTGACAAGGGTCTCAAACTGAACACCTTGAAGGAGCATCTGACGGCAAGAAACGGCCACCTGGAAGGCGAGTTTTCTAGATTCTTCAGGGCTATTGCCAAGCTCCGACCTGCCTACCATAATATTGAAATACCCAGTTTGTTGCTGCAATTTCTTCAGCGAGAAGGATCAGTGAGCTCCAAGCTCTATCCCATCTTGGCATCCTGCCATCATACGGAGGACAAGGCCCGGCTTTCTCCCAAAGGTTTCCGCTTATGCTAATCTGAAACACGAAATGGTTTGGTCAGCTTTGGAGGCTTCAGAACAAGGGCTCCATCTTCTGGATGTCCACAGAGCAGTAGTCAGGTCTGGAGACCTTATAGGCTTCAAGATGGATCCAAGATCTTATGAGGTCCTGCCCAGGGTCACAAGTCTCCTCTCTCCATCAGAACCCATTCAACCAGATCAAGTGCAACTTCGCGGGCAGACGTGGAGGAAATATGTAAAGCCGCCACGGGTGGTTTTTAGCTACTAGGTTTGTCAAGCATTATAGGCTCAGCATAACTCCTTCTGAAGGTTCAGCCTTGGGCAAAGGAGTGATCAAGGGGCTTGCTGGGTAATCCCCCCCTTATCTCTGTATTGCTTTGCATCTCCCATTGTGTGCTGCCAAAGGACGTTGAGGAAGTTAAAAAATTTACTCACCGGTTACTTCCTGGAGTCCGTAGGCAGCACAATGATCCCGCCCAATACATTGTCCATTGCTGCATACGTTACAAGTTGGTGTCTTCCTGGCAACTGGTTATAGTGCCACCTCCAAAGGGATCGGTTACTCAATTGTTTATGCTTATTGCTAGTTATAAACCTCTTCTATCTGGGAGGAAGAAGTCAATTTAACTAATTGTGTGCTGCCTACAGACTCCAGGAACTAAACAATTACTGGTAAGTTTTCAACATAATGTAAGTACACAGTGGCCCCACCAGCAGAATAGTGAGTGCAGCTCTGGGGTATAATACAGGATCAGTAATGTATGTACACAGTGACCCCACCAGAATAGTGAGTGCAGCTCTGGGGTATAATACAGGATCAGTAATGTATGTACACAGTGACCCCACCAGCAGAATAGTGAGTGCAGCTCTGGGGTATAATACAGGATCAGTAATGTAATATACACAGTGACCCCGCCAGCAGAATAGTGAGTGCAGCTCTGGGGTATAATACAGGATCAGTAATGTATGTACACAGTGGCCCCACCAGCAGAATAGTGAGTGCAGCTCTGGGGTATAATACAGGATGTAACTCAGGATCAGTAATGTATAATATATATCAGTACAGGATAAGGTATGTGTATGAGTTGGGGGGGGGGCGCCTCGGCAGTAATAAGTCAGTTCAGACCTTGGTGAAATCTAAGCCTCTGTGCATTTTTTTATTTAAATAATTTTAAAAAACATTTAAAAGCATTTTCAAGTTTGCTCGGTGTGCGTCTCTCCTGCGAGTCCTGTAGAAGCCGAGTACATAGTCTCTTAAGACACAGGAAGACGGGGGAGGGGCAGTAAGAGCTAGAACGGTTCTAGAGCGGCCGGAGCGTCGTCTCCATCTATTGTAATCAGCATCAGAAAAAGCAGGAATTATATTGCACTTAAAAAAAAATCACAGATATGAGAATATGGAGAAATTGAAGATCCTAGAGGCGGGGGCGGAGCCTGGAGCAGAGGACCCCGCCCCCATGTCCCAGGAGACTATACAAGTGATTCCAGGGAGGCGTCGGCTACCTTCACACTACGGCTTTGATTAGTCACAGTTATAAGTTAATATATTATATATTCTGGGGGGGAGGGGCAGTCTCTTTCCTGCCGCACTGTAATATAAGGAGCCGTCCTGCACAACGTTATATGGAAAAAGGAGGAAAAGGCCACAAAGAGCGACGTCCACAGATTGTTCTGGAACAGTCCGGACCCAGGGGGGCTCCGTGGAACAGCAGAGCCATGGCGGAGTCTCTCAGCAACCACATCACCCGCACCGCACAGAAGACAAACTCAGGGTTCTTGTAGCGAGTCGCAGCTCTGAGGATGAAATGTTTGGGCTCCCGCAGCGGATGGCGCCTCTACTTCAGAGATGGATATTTCCGCTGTCCGAGTCGTCCAGGCCGCGCCGCACCCGATGAGGCAGGAGGCTGCAGGGAGAGAGCGAAACAGTCAGAGGGCTGAGAAAGCGGGCAACATGGAAGAGAAAGAACCACATCCAACACAACATGGTACCCCGAGCAACCCCCCATACATGATACACTATACTACTGCTACAGCAGGTCTCATCCTCCACAGCTGCACTCACTATACTACTGCTACAGCAGGTCTCATCCTCCAGAGCTGCACTCACTATACTACTGCTACAGCAGGTCTCATCCTCCAGAGCTGCATTCACTATACTACAGCAGGTCTCATCCTCCACAGCTGCACTCACTATACTACTGCTACAGCAGGTCTCATCCTCCACAGCTGCACTCACTATACTACTGCTACACAGCAGGTCTCATCCTCCAGAGCTGCACTCACTATACTACTGCTACAGCAGGTCTCATCCTCCACAGCTGCACTCACTATACTACTGCTACAGCAGGTCTCATCCTCCAGAGCTGCACTCACTATACTACTGCTACACAGCAGGTCTCATCCTCCAGAGCTGCACTCACTATACTACTGCTACAGCAGGTCTCATCCTCCAGAGCTGCACTGACTATACTACTGCTACAGCAGGTCTCATCCTCCACAGCTGCACTCACTATACTACTGCTACAGCAGGTATCATCCTCCAGAGCTGCACTCACTATACTACAGCAGGTCTCATCCTCCACAGCTGCACTCACTATACTACTGCTACAGCAGGTCTCATCCTCCAGAACTGCACTCACTACTACAGCAGGTCTCATCCTCCAGAGCTGCACTCACTATACTACTGCTACAGCAGGTCTCATCCTCCAGAGCTGCACTCACTATACTACTGCTACAGCAGGTCTCATCCTCCACAGCTGCACTCACTATACTACTGCTACAGCAGGTCTCATCCTCCACAGCTGCACTCACTATACTACTGCTACAGCAGGTCTCATCCTCCAGAGCTGCACTCACTATACTACTGCTACAGCAGGTCTCATCCTCCACAGCTGCACTCACTAAACTACTGCAGGTCTCATCCTCCAGAGCTGCACTCACTATACTACTGCTACAGCAGGTCTCATCCTCCAGAGCTGCACTCACTATACTACTGCTACAGCAGGTCTCATCCTCCACAGCTGCACTCACTATACTACTGCAGGTCTCATCCTCCAGAGCTGCACTCACTATACTACTGCTACAGCAGGTCTCATCCTCCAGAGCTGCACTCACTATACTACTGCTACAGCAGGTCTCATCCTCCACAGCTGCACTCACTATACTACTGCTACAGCAGGTCTCATCCTCCACAGCTGCACTCACTATACTACTGCTACAGCAGGTCTCATCCTCCAGAGCTGCACTCACTATACTACTGCTACAGCAGGTCTCATCCTCCAGAGCTGCACTCACTATACTACTGCTACAGCAGGTCTCATCCTCCAGAGCTGCACTCACTATACTACTGCTACAGCAGGTCTCATCCTCCAGAGCTGCACTCACTATAATACTGCTACAGCAGGTCTCATCCTCCAGAGCTGCACTCACTATACTACTGCTACAGCAGGTCTCATCCTCCACAGCTGCACTCACTATACTACTGCAGGTCTCATCCTCCAGAGCTGCACTCACTATACTACTGCTACAGCAGGTCTCATCCTCCAGAGCTGCACTCACTATACTACTGCTACAGCAGGTCTCATCCTCCAGAGCTGCACTCACTATACTACTGCTACAGCAGGTCTCATCCTCCACAGCTGCACTCACTATACTACTGCTACAGCAGGTCTCATCCTCCACAGCTGCACTCACTATACTACAGCAGGTCTCATCCTCCAGAGCTGCACTCACTATACTACTGCTACAGCAGGTCTCATCCTCCAGAGCTGCACTCACTATACTACTGCTACAGCAGGTCTCATCCTCCAGAGCTGCACTCACTATACTACTGCAGGTCTCATCCTCCAGAGCTGTACTCACTATACTACTGCTACAGCAGGTCTCATCCTCCACAGCTGCACTCACTATACTACTGCTACAGCAGGTCTCATCCTCCACAGCTGCACTCACTATACTACTGCTACAGCAGGTCTCATCCTCCACAGCTGCACTCACTATACTACTGCAGGTCTCATCCTCCAGAGCTGCACTCACTATACTACTGCTACAGCAGGTCTCATCCTCCAGAGCTGCACTCACTATACTACTGCAGGTCTCATCCTCCAGAGCTGCACTCACTATACTACTGCTACAGCAGGTCTCATCCTCCAGAGCTGCACTCACTATACTACTGCTACAGCAGGTCTCATCCTCCAGAGCTGCACTCACTATACTACTGCAGGTCTCATCCTCCAGAGCTGCACTCACTATACTATTGCTACAGCAGGTCTCCTCCTCCAGAGCTGCACTCACTATTCTGCTGTTATATCATGTCTTATCCTCCAGAGCTGCACTCACTATTTTGCTGTTACATCCTGTCTCATCCTCCAGAGCTGCACTCACTATTCTGCTGTTACATTATGTATCATCCTCCAGAGCTGCACTTACTATTCTGCTGTTACATCCTGTCTCATCCTCCAGAGCTGCACTCACTATTCTGCTGTTACATCCTGTCTCATCCTCCAGAGCTGCACTCACTATTCTGCTGTTACATTATGTATCATCCTCCAGAGCTGCACTCACTATTCTGCTCTAACATTATGTCTCATCCTCCAGAGCTGCACTCACTATTCTGCTGTTACATCATGTCTCATCCTCCAGAGCTGCACTCACTATTCTGCTGTTACATCCTGTCTCATCCTCCAGAGCTGCACTCACTATTCTGCTGTTACATCATGTCTCATCCTCCAGAGCTGCACTCACTATTCTGCTGTTACATCCTGTCTCATCCTCCAGAGCTGCACTCA
>JAQFWZ010000028.1:1434559-1799559 GCA_027789725.1 Dendropsophus ebraccatus
CTACAGCAGTGACCCCCCCACCCACCTGTAACATAACTACAACTCCCAGCATGCTCTGCACCTATAGCATCTAAAGCAGTGAACCCCCCCACCTGTAACATAACTACAACTCCCAGCATGCTCTGCACCTATAGCATCTACAGCAGTGACCCCCCCACCTGTAACATAACTACAACTCCCAGCATGCTCTGCACCTATAGCATCTACAGCAGTGACCCCCCACCCACCTGTAACATAACTACAACTCCCAGCATGCTCTGCACCTATAGCATCTACAGCAGGGACCCCCCACCCACCTGTAACATAACTACAACTCCCAGCATGCTCTGCACCTATAGCATCTACAGCAGTGACCCCCCCACACCTGTAACATAACTACAACTCACAGCATGCTCTGCACCTACAGCAGTGACCCCCCACCACCTGTAACATAACTACACCTCACAGCATGCTCTGCACCTACAGCAGTGACCCCCCCCCACCTGTAACATAACTACACCTCCCAGCATGCTCCTGCACCTATAGCATCTACAGCAGTGACCCCCCACACCTGTAACATAACTACAACTCACAGCATGCTCTGCATCTACAGCAGTGACCCCCCACCACCTGTAACATAACTACACCTCACAGCATGCTCTGCACCTACAGCAGTGACCCCCCCCACCTGTAACATAACTACACCTCCCAGCATGCTCTGCACCTATAGCATCTACAGCAGTGACCCCCCCACACCTGTAACATAACTACAACTCACAGCATGCTCTGCACCTACAGCAGTGACCCCCCACCACCTGTAACATAACTACACCTCCCAGCATGCTCTGCACCTATAGCATCTACAGCAGTGACCCCCCCACACCTGTAACATAACTACACCTCCCAGCATGCTCTGCACCTATAGCATCTACAGCAGTGACCCCCCCCACCTGTAACATAACTACAACTCCCAGCATGCTCTGCACCTATAGCATCTACAGCAGTGACCCCCCCACACCTGTAACATAACTACACCTCCCAGCATGCTCTGCACCTACAGCAGTGACCCCCCCACACCTGTAACATAACTACACCTCCCAGCATGCTCTGCATCTACAGCAGTGACCCCCCCCCCACCTGTAACATAACTACACCTCCCAGCATGCTCTGCACCTATAGCATCTACAGCAGTGACCCCCCCCCCCACCTGTAACATAACTACACCTCCCAGCATGCTCTGCACCTATAGCATCTACAGCAGTGACCCCCCCACCTGTAACATAACTACAACTCCAAGCATGCCCCAACACATTGGGGAACAATGGTGCAGAGTGTTCCAGGTCTTGTACTACGCTCAGCAGATGTCAGTGCCATTGCTCCTTACACCTCACAGGGTTATTAGGACACCGAGCCATAGCAAGCAAAATTAGTACAAAAAAAAGTGCCGGTACAATGGCGGAGTAATGGCGGTGGGGGCGGGGCCAGCGGGCGGGGGGCTGTACCTGATGGAAATGCTGGCTCACTTCACGAGATAAAGAGCTCAGAGAACTAGACCGAGAAAGCTACAAAGAAAAAGCAAAATCCACACAACAAATGAGAAACGTCCATGCAGATTAACGTGCGTCACATCCGCCAAACCAAAGGCGGCACAAAAGATGGCCGCCCCCACCATGGGGGAGACCTGGGCTCCGCACTAACCGGGACAGGACGCTAAACGCTTAGCCATAGGATGGGCTGCTATATACGGGCCGCCCCGGAGCCCGGTATTATAACTAGGAGTATACGGGCCGCCCCGGAGCCCGGTATTATAACTAGCAGTATACGGGCCGCCCCGGAGCCCGGTATTATAACTAGGAGTATACGGGCCGCCCCGGAGCCCGGTATTATAACTAGGAGTATACGGGCCGCCCCGGAGCCCGGTATTATAACTAGCAGTATACGGGCCGCCCCGGAGCCCGGTATTATAACTAGCAGTATACGGGCCGCCCCGGAGCCCGGTATTATAACTAGCAGTATACGGGCCGCCCCGGAGCCCGGTATTATAACTAGCAGTATACGGGCCGCCCCGGAGCCCGGTATTATAACTAGCAGTATACGGGCCGCCCCGGAGCCCGGTATTATAACTAGCAGTATACGGGCCGCCCCGGAGCCCGTATTATAACTAGCAGTATACGGGCCGCCCCGGAGCCCGGTATTATAACTAGCAGTATACGGGCCGCCCCGGAGCCCGGTATTATAACTAGCAGTATACGGGCCCGCCCCGGAGCCCGGTATTATAACTAGCAGTATACGGGCCGCCCCGGAGCCCGGTATTATAACTAGCAGTATACGGGCCGCCCGGAGCCCGGTATTATAACTAGCAGTATACGGGCCGCCCCGGAGCCCGGTATTATAACTAGCAGTATACGGGCCGCCCCGGAGCCCGGTATTATAACTAGGAGTATACGGGCCGCCCCGGAGCCCGGTATTATAACTAGGAGTATACGGGCCGCCCCGGAGCCCGGTATTATAACTAGGAGTATACGGGCCGCCCCGGAGCCCGGTATTATAACTAGCAGTATACGGGCCGCCCCGGAGCCCGGTATTATAACTAGGAGTATACGGGCCGCCCCTGAGCCCGGTATTATAACTAGCAGTATACGGGCCGCCCCGGAGCCCGGTATTATAACTAGCAGTATACGGGCCGCCCCGGAGCCCGGTATTATAACTAGGAGTATACGGGCCGCCCCGGAGCCCGGTATTATAACTAGGAGTATACGGGCCGCCCCGGAGCCCGGTATTATAACTAGCAGTATACGGGCCGCCCCGGAGCCCGGTATTATAACTAGCAGTATACGGGCCGCCCCGGAGCCCGGTATTATAACTAGCAGTATACGGGCCGCCCCGGAGCCCGGTATTATAACTAGCAGTATACGGGCCGCCCCGGAGCCCGGTATTATAACTAGCAGTATACGGGCCGCCCCGGAGCCCGGTATTATAACTAGCAGTATACGGGCCGCCCCGGAGCCCGGTATTATAACTAGCAGTATACGGGCCGCCCCGGAGCCCGGTATTATAACTAGCAGTATACGGGCCGCCCCGGAGCCCGGTATTATAACTAGCAGTATACGGGCCGCCCCGGAGCCCGGTATTATTACAGGCCACACTGTGTGAGCACAGGTACAGAGATCCTGGGGGGGCACAGAGATCCTGGGGGGGCACAGAGATCCTGGGGGGGCACAGAGATCCTGGGGGGGCACAGAGATCCTGGGGGGGCACAGAGATCCTGGGGGGGCACAGAGATCCTGGGGGGGCACAGAGATCCTGGGGGGGCACAGAGATCCTGGGGGGGCACAGAGATCCTGGGGGGGCACAGAGATCCTGGGGGGGCACAGAGATCCTGGGGGGGCACAGAGATCCTGGGGGGGCACAGAGATCCTGGGGGGGCACAGAGATCCTGGGGGGGCACAGAGATCCTGGGGGGGCACAGAGATCCTGGGGGGGCACAGAGATCCTGGGGGGGCACAGAGATCCTGGGGGGGGCACATCAGCCCCTCTACTATCAGCCATGGTGGATGAATGGATGAGTGAGGAGGCACTGGCACCAATCACGAGGCCGGTTAGGGATGGCGGATGTAGCCAAGGGATCTCCCCCTATCCTACCTCTCCGGAGGGAACTTCTTCATGATTTGTTGCCGGAAGATCCAGTCCGGGGGCTGCGCTCACAAACTAGAGGAGAGAGAAAGCATAGAAGACATTAAAGGGGTACTCCGGGCAAATGACATAATTTAACACTTCACTTACAAAGTAAAGTTATATAACATTGCCATTTACACTCATTAGGACAGCTGTAATGTTACCCGGTTTTTAACCCTTTGAGGACCAGGCCCAAAATGACCCAGTGGACCGCGCAAATTTTGATCTTTGTGTTTTCGTTTTTCCCTCCGCCCCTTCTAAGAGCTCCAGCACTCTCAGTTTTCTATCTACAGGCCATGTAAGGGGATGTTTTTTACTGGAATAGTTGTACTGTGTAATGGCGTCTTTCATTTTACCATAACATGTATGACGGAATCCCAAATATATCATGTATGATGGAACCCCAAATATATTATTTATGACGGAATCCCAAATATATTATTTATGAAGATATAAATTGGTGAAATCGCAAAAAAGAATGCAATATGGTGACGTTTGGGAGGTTCCTGTGTCTACGTAATGCACTATATGGTAACAGCGACATGATACTATTATTCTATAGGTCAGTCCGAACACAACCATATGCAGGTTACACAGATTCTCTAATGTTATATATTTTTTTTTTAAATGAAATCCTTTTTTTTTGGCAATTAATTATAAATAAAATGGGCCTATTGTGACGCTCATAACGGTTTTATTTTTTCACCTATGGGGCTGTATGGGGTGTCATTTTTTCCGCCATGATCTCTAGTTTTTATTAATACCATATTTGTGAAGATCGGACGTTTTGATCACTTTTTCCCCTCTTGTCGTGTACGCCGTTTACCGTTCGCAATAACGCCTGTTATATTTTAATAGATCGGACAATTACGCACGCTACGGTATATTATATGTTTATCTATTTATTTATTTTTATATGTTTTATTTATATAATGGGAAAGGGGGGTGATTTAGACTTTTATTGGGGGAGGGGTTTTGGGTAGTGTGTTAGTGTTTTTAACTTTTTTTTTTTTACACATTTGAAGTCCCTTTGGGGGACTTTTACATAGATTAGTTTGATTTCTACACTGATGAATGCTATGCCATAGGCCTAGCATTGATCAGTGTTATCGGCGATCTGCTCATTGAGCCTGCCTGTGCAGGCTTAGTGCAGCAGATCGCCGATCGGACCGCATGGAGGCAGGTGAGAGACCTCCGGCGGTCCGTTTTACCGATCGGGACCCCCGCAGTCACACTGCGGGGGTCCCGATCGGTAAGTGACAGGGGACTCCCCCTGTCACTTACACTTAAACGCCGCGGTCGCGGCGTTTAAGGAGTTAATGACACGCGGCAGCGCGATCGCTGCAGCGTGTCATTACCGGTGGGGTCCCGGCTGCTGATTGCAGCCGGCCCCCACCTCCTATGAAGCGCGCTCCGCTCCGGAGCACGCTTCATAGCGGGAGAAACACCCAGGGCGTACAGTTACGCCCTGGGTCGTCTAGGGGTTAAAGAATCAAAGTCCCACAGGAAGTTCTGTAATTCAGGAAGGAGGAAACACATCACGTCTCAATGCTGTTTCACAGGTGCCCGCCCCCCACACTCCTCCTCTGCCCGCCCCCCACACTCCTCCTCTGCCCGCCCCCCCCCCCACACTCCTCCTGTGCCCGCCCCTCCCCCCCACACTCCTCCTCTGCCCGCCCCCCACACTCCTCCTCTGCCCGCCCCCCCCCCACACTCCTCCTGTGCCCGCCCCTCCCCCCCACACTCCTCCTCTGCCCGCCCCCCACACTCCTCCTCTGCCCGCCCCCCCCCCCCACCCTCCTCCTGTGCCTGCCCCTCCCCCCCACTCCTCCTCTGCCCCCCCCCACTCCTCCTCTGCCCCCCCCACTCCTCCTCCGCCCCCCCCCCACTCCTCCTCGGCCCGCCCCTCCACACTCCTCCTCTGCCCGCCCCTCCACACTCCTCCTGTGCCTGCCCCCCCCACACTCCTCCTGTGCCCACCCCTCCCCACACTCCTCCTGTGCCTGCCCCCCCCACACTCCTCCTGTGCCCACCCCTCCCCACACTCCTCCTCCGCCCCCCCTCACTCCTCCTCTGCCCCCTCCCCCACTCCTCCTCTGCCCGCCCAGTTTTACAATACATACTATATTATCTGTCGGGCTCCCTCCTCTGCAGGATCTCAGTCTCCTCTGCTTCTCAGTCATCCTGGAGATCGGCAGCAGATGTCACAGATCTAATAGGAGGCATTTGGCACCCTTTCAATGCCAGATGCCTGCTAGGAGATCACTGGTGTCTGATGCTACAGGATTCTCCTCCAGAATGACTGAGAAGCAGAGGAGACCTCGGACACCAGATTCAGCTATAACTCATAGTCCAGCAGCTGACAGCAAGCAGCAACATCTTTCTGGAGCTGAAAGGGTTTGTTTCAATGCTCCCTGGAAGATCCTGGCCGAGTTCAAGCTCCTGAAAGATGTTGCTGCTTGTTCTCAGCTGCTGGACTAGGTGTTATAGCTGAATCTGGTGTCCGAGGTCTCCTCTGCCTCTAATTGTGAAGGAGATCTGCAGCTGCTGGACTAGGTGTTATAGCTGAATCTGGTGCCCGAGGTCTCCTCTGCTTCTCAGTAATTGTGAAGGAGATCTGCAGCTGCTGGACTAGAGTTATAGCTGAATCTGGTGTCCGAGGTCTCCTCTGCCTCTGAGTAATTGTGAAGGAGATCTGCAGCTGCTGGACTATGAGTTATAGCTGAATCTGGTGCCCGAGGTCTCCTCTGCCTCTGAGTAATTGTGAAGGAGATCTGCAGCTGCTGGACTAGGTGTTATAGCTGAATCTGGTGCCCGAGGTCTCCTCTGCCTCTGAGTAATTGTGAAGGAGATCTGCAGCTGCTGGACTAGGTGTTATAGCTGAATCTGGTGCCCGAGGTCTCCTCTGCTTCACAAGCACAATCACCATCATCAAGTATCAGCATGGCATGATGGTGGGGGTTGTATGTGTGCAAGCTGGAGTTGCACAGCTTCCAGAACTACTACCACCATCACTGTCTCTTGGAAAAGATGCTGGTAGTAATTTTTCAAGCTGTGTAACTCCAGGTTGCACAACCACAACCCTCAGCATCATGCCATATTAAAAGTAGACAATGGTGGCTGCAGTTTTTATTCACTGGACACCCAAATAAGGGGGCGGGGTTATCAGTATTTACCATTACTGCTTGTGTAGGGGACTAAGCTGTGCAGTGGGAGGGGAATAGATGGAGGGAGGCGGGGAATAGATGGAGGGAGGCGGGAATAGAGGAGCTAGGGATGGGGGCGGGGCTGTGGCCATGATTGTGGGTGGGAGGTTTACAGTGGCGGGCCAGGGAAGCAAGGCATTGTGGGGACTGTAGGAATATGCAGCACACAGACACTGGTCCAAACAGGAAGCTGGAGCTGTAATCAGCAGAGAACAGTGCAGGGGGCAGCGAGAGCAGCCAGAGGGGGAAGAAATGTGACAGAGAGGAAGCCAGTAACTATCCCCAGTGTGTGAGGAGTTTAGATTTTACAGGGGGGGCCTGGAGTACTCCTTTAACCACAATGGAATTACAGTGCTCTCTGCTGCCACCTCTGTCCATGTCAGGAACTGTCCAGAACAGGAGAGGTTTTCTATGGGGATTTGCTGCTGCTATGGACAGTTCCTGACATGGACAGAGGCGGCAGCAGAGAGCACTGTGTCAGACTGGAGAGAAAACAACACTTCCCGCAGGACATACAGCAGCTGATAAGTACTGGAAGACCGCAGATTTTGTTAACAGAAGTAAATTACAAATCTATATAACCTTCTGGCACCAGCTGATTTGAAAGAAAACATCTTTTGGTGACCAACCCCATTAATGGCCGCCGCAGCTGCTCCCACCACTAGATCATAGCTAGAATCCTGGACCTCCTCCCACCAACTCAACCGGCAACCATTATGTCTCACCTGCGTCCGTGCCATGCTGTCCATCCCGGGCTGGTCAGATGACTGGGCCGTTCCTGCCTCAGAACCTACAGGGGGCTGAGCCTCTTCTGGGACTGTCACAAAACAGTAGACGATGAAGGGGACAGAAACTGCACAACAGAGACCACCAAGGACCACAGACCCCCCCCCCCAGCACAGACCTCTTACTGGGGCTCCCTACATGATGCACAAATACAACTCTCATGAAGACCTGACAAAGCTGCTGCAGAACTACAACTCCCATGGGGGTCACACTATGAAGGAGCAGCACACACCTGCATTAGGAACAAAGAGATTTGCAGGGATCGGCATTGGGGCCAAAGGAGCGAAGAGATCGGCTGGTGGCGGCACAGAAGCTGCAGGTTTGTTGCCCCCGGGGTTTAACACATCCACATAGCGGGCCCGAGCTCCTCCTGGGAGAGGGAGAACAACACAAGTGAGTGCACAGGATCCGTCCGGGAGCCAAGTGATAAATCAGAAGCATGTGGGGCCACAGCCGCTGGCAGAGATCATAGGATGCACAGCTGTATGTATGGGGGGTCAGTGTCCTGCACCCTGATAACCCCCACACTGCTGTATGTATGGGGGGTCAGTGTCCTGCACCCTGATAACCCCCACAGTGCTGCATGTATGGGGGGGTCAGTGTCCTGCACCCTGATAACCCCCACAGTGCTGTATGTATGGGGGGTCAGTGTCCTGCACCCTGATAACCCCCACAGTGTTGCATGTATGGGGGGTCAGTGTCCTGCACCCTGATAACCCCCACAGTGCTGCATGTATGGGGGGTCAGTGTCCTGCACCCTGATAACCCCCACAGTGCTGCATGTATGGGGGGTCAGTGTCCTGCACCCTGATAACCCCCACAGTGTTGCATGTATGGGGGGTCAGTGTCCTGCACCCTGATAACCCCCACACTGCTGTATGTATGGGGGGTCAGTGTCCTGCACCCTGATAACCCCCACAGTGCTGCATGTATGGGGGGTCAGTGTCCTGCACCCTGATAACCCCCACAGTGTTGCATGTATGGGGGGGTCAGTGTCCTGCACCCTGATAACCCCCACACTGCTGTATGTATGGGGGGGGGGGTCAGTGTCCTGCACCCTGATAACCCCCACAGTGTTGCATGTATGGGGGGTCAGTGTCCTGCACCCTGATAACCCCCACACTGCTGTATGTATGGGGGGGGGTGTCAGTGTCCTGCACCCTGATAACCCCCACAGTGTTGCATGTATGGGGGGTCAGTGTCCTGCACCCTGATAACCCCCACACTGCTGTATGTATGGGGGGGAGGGGTTAGTGTCCTGCACCCTGATAACCCCCACACTGCTGTATGTATGGGGGGGGGGGTGTCAGTGTCCTGCACCCTGATAACCCCCACACTGCTGTATGTATGGGGGGGGGGGGGGGTCAGTGTCCTGCACCCTGATAACCCCCACAGTGCCGCATGTATGGGGGGTTAGTGTCCTGCACCCTGATAACCCCCACAGTGCTGTATGTATGGGGGGGTCAGTGTCCTGCACCCTGATAACCCCCACACTGCTGTATGTATGGGGGGGAGGGGTTAGTGTCCTGCACCCTGATAACCCCCACACTGTTGTATGTATGGGGGGGGGTCAGTGTCCTGCACCCTGATAACCCCCACAGTGTTGCATGTATGGGGGGTCAGTGTTGTGCCCTGGCACATCCTCTATCATGGGTCTGCGGCGGCCGGTACGGCTCACAGGATGGGGGAGGGGGCACAAGTACCTGCTTTAATAGAGAACACATTGACTGAAGGATTGGGGGGAGCGCTTGGCATCCCTGGGCCTGTGGGAGCAGCCAGGGGTCTCTTGGGCATGCTGGATGGAGGAGGCGGCAGCGGCTTGTTCTGAAAAAAACAATGGGGACAAATGGGAAATGTGGCTGTGTGGTGAGGGGAGGCCGGTCCTGACAGCCGATACTCACATCCTCCCCCTCCGGCTCATCCAGGTTTATCCAGCGCTGTTTGGTCTCATCCCACACAATCTACAACAAGAACGACAGACTTCAGCAAGTGACCTGCATGCTGCCAGGCATCATACACAATGCAACATGCTGCTAGAGTGTAAGCTCTGCGGGCGAGAGAGGGACAAGACCGGAAAATAATAAGGAAAAGCTGCTGAGCAAAACCCTGATGAAGGCGGAGCTCCCCCAGAGGTTCTCACCAACACCTTATACAATGTGGACGTCACATACCGGACAGCCCCCGATACCAAGGGACCATGGCTGCTCTGGGCACACGGCATGTGGAGGGCGGTCACACAGCACAGCCAGTATGAGACCGGACAGGACACAATTGTCTGATGACACGGATACCAAGGGACAATGGCGGCTGTGGGAACACTGTGTGACACAGCCTGCGGAGGGCGGTCACACAGCACAGCCAGTATAAGAGAGTAGACCGGACAGGACACAATTGTCTGATGACACGGATACCAGGAGAGAGACAATGGCGGCTCTGGGCACACTGTGTGACGCGGCCTGCGGAGGGGATGGAGAGACGGGCACACAGCACAGCCAGTATAAGACCGGACAGGACACAATCGTCTGATGATACGGATACCAGGAGACAATGGCGGCTCTGGGCACACGGCCTGCGGAGGGCGGTCACACAGCACAGCCAGTATAAGACCGGACAGGACACAATTGTCTGATGACCCGGATACCAGGAGACCATGGTGGCTCTGGGCACATTGTGTAACAAAGCCTGCAGGGGGATGGAGAGACGGGGACACAGCACACCCAGTATGAGTAGACCGGACAGGACACAATTTTCTGATGGCCGGGATCAGAGCTGGAGTGCGGTGCGGATTCTATATCAGGTGTGATCATCTGCATCCAATGTGACTGGGCTCTCCCCACCTCCGCCCGGAGTCCGGTCACAGGTAACATTTGGTCCCCACAGCAGAGGGTTAGCCCCTAATACAGTGTGATGTGCGGTGGGGGAGGGCCGGCCAGGATTAGGGATACTGTTCCGGGAAAAGGAGACAGAGAGACAGCCGGAGAGGGAACAGAAAGCCGAGAAGCCGCCGCTCAGCGCCATCATCCTTACAGACTTATTCCTGTCATCTGGCAGGTGAGCTTCATTCTTCCCTTTCCTCATCAGCCAGCCAAACCAACTTCTACCGCTCTGGGGTGAAGAGAGACAAGTGTGAGGAGTGAGTGCCGAGCCGCACTGCATGGAGAGTACAGAGAGAGCAGCACATAGCCCGGACCCCCAGAGCCCCCCAGCCATACTGTACGCAGCTCCCCCGCAATCCCTCACCTGACCCCCCCCCCCACACACACACACACACAGATCTACATGTCACAGCCTACATGTATACACAGCTCCGCTATACCGATCCACACCGCTCCGCTATACCGATCCACACCGCTCCGCTATACCGATCCACACCGCTCCGCTATACCGATCCACACCGCTCCGCTATACCGATCCACACCGCTCCGCTATACCGATCCACACCGCTCCGCTATACCGATCCACACCGCTCCGCTATACCGATCCACACCGCTCCGCTATACCGATCCACACCGCTCCGCTATACCGATCCACACCGCTCCGCTATACCGATCCACACCGCTCCGCTATACCAATATACACCACTCCGCTATACCAATCCACACAGCTCCGCTATACTGATCCACACAGCTCCGCTATACTGAGGCCTGGCCGCCTATATGTATACACAGCTCCGCTATATTGGGGCCTGGCCGCCTATATGTATACACAGTTCCGCTATACTGAGGCCTGGCCGCCTATAGATGTACACAGCTCCGCTATACTGAGGCATGGCCGCCTATATATACAGCTCCGCTATACTGAGGCCTGGCCGCCTATAGATATACACAGCTCCGCTATACTGAGGCATGGCCGCCTATATATACAGCTCCGCTATACTGAGGCCTGGCTGCCTATAGGTATACACAGCTCCGCTATACTGAGGCCTGGCCGCCTACATGTATACACAGCTCCGCTATACTGAGGCCTGGCCGCCTACATGTATACACAGCTCCGCTATACTGAGGCCTGGCCGCCTACATGTTTACACAGCCCCGCTATACTGAGGCCTGGCCGCCTACATGTATACACAGCTCCGCTATACTGAGGCCTGGCCGCCTACATGTATACACAGCTCCGCTATACTGAGGCCTGGCCGCCTACATGTTTACACAGCCCCGCTATACTGAGGCCTGGCCGCTTACCCCTTGTGTAGCATTGACCTTTCCTTCTTTATTGGGCTCCGGCTTCTTCATTTCAGGGATAGGAGGCGGTGATGGCTGCAGACTGACAGAACTCCTCCGGGTGGAGCCTACAGAATGGGTGGAGGACTCTGAGGTGGTGCGGGTCCGTCTCTGCACAGAAGACATGACATAGTGAGGAGAGAACAGGAGGGGGCGCTCTACAATAGAAGAGGGGCAGAGGGTGGCTCACCATATGAGACGACGACTGAGACACTGTCCTGGACCTGGTCCCTGGACCCTAGAAGAGCAGCAATGGTTACTGACAGCAGCAGCAATAGATGAACGTTAACACACAGCAGATCTGTTGCTGACATTTCTGCTCCTCTTCCAATCACTCAGAAGATAAATGATCAATGGCAGAAATAATGGCAACCAATCAGCTGAGTGTGACCATGCCCAAGACCTTTCATATGCTGCATTGGACTATACAGAGTTACACAGCGCTACCTACCATTTTCGCCATTTCACCATAGAAGTCAAAGCCAGTGTCATGGAAGGTGGTTTTGGTGGGCGAGTTTGTTGGGGGTCTCTGTAAAGCTTGAGAAAGAAATAGAGAGGAGTGAGGCATGATTCACAGCATTTCCTCCATCACACAGCAGAGGGGGCCGTCCCCCCGACACCTGGGCCAGTGGTGGGACGAGGCCCCCCCCCCCCCCCCACACACACACACCTGGGCCAGCGGTGTCACGGCTGCTCCCCCCCCCCCCCCCCCCCGACACCTGGGCCAGCGGTGTCACGGCCGCCCCCCCCCCCCCCCCGACACCTGGGCCAGCGGTGTCACGGCCGCTTCCCCGCCGCCCCCCCCCCCCCCCCCCGACACCTGGGCCAGCGGTGTCACAGCCGCTTCCCCGCCGCCCCCCCCCCCCCCCCCCCCCCGACACCTGGGCCAGCGGTGTCACGGCCGCTACCTATTAGTCTGGGAAGAAGAAGGGCTAAGCGGTCTGCCATGATTTTTGTTAGGATTTTTAAGTCTTGATTGATTAAAGAAATTGGACGATCTGATTCAGGAGAAATAGGATCCTTGCCTTGTTTGTGAATAACAGTGACATATGCCATGTCACCGGAAGGGAGCATACATTTATCCTGGATCATGTGGCGATAAACAGATTGAAGGGTGGGAGCCTGGTTATATACAACATTCGCAGTGTTATACAGAGCCTGGTTATATACAACATTGGCAGTGTTATACAGAGCCTGGTTATATACAACATTGGCAGTGTTATATACAGAGCCTGGTTATAAACAACATTGTCAGTGTTATATACGGAACCTGGTTATAAACAACACTGTCAGTGTTATATACAGCCAGGTTATATGCAACATTGGCAGTGTTATATACAGCCAGGTTATATGCAACATTAGCAGTGTTATACAGTATACAGCCTGGTGTGCAACATTAGCAGTGTTATACTGAGCCTGCTTATATACAACATTGGCAGTGTTATATACAGCCTGCTTATATACAACATTGGCAGTGTTAGTGGAGGTCCTGTAGTATATAGTTGGTGGAGGTCTTGTATACCTGTAGTGTATAGTTCTGGAGTCCCGTATACCTGTAGTATAGTTCTGGGGTCCTGTGTACCTGTAGTGTAAAGTTTGCTCCCCCCTCCCAGCCAACTGCAGACCATAAGAGTGTGTGTGCCGAAAACCTGCAGCTTATAATAATAAGTGCATACGTCCTGTATACCTGTAGTATATAGTTGGTGGAGGTCCTGTATACCTGTAGTGTATAGTTCTGGGGTCCCGTATACCTGTAGTGTAAAGTTTGTAACCCCCCCCCCACCCCGCCGACTGCAGACCATAAGAGTGTGTGTGCAGAAAACCTGCAGCTTATAATAAGTGCATACACAATCCTGCATCATCATAATCTGGCCCTCTTAGGCACTACCTTTCATCCTTGGTGAGGACAACACAGAAGAGGTTTCAATACTCTTTGTCTCCCCCCCCCCCTTTCAGGTTGCCCCCATACTGTATACCCCCCCCCTTTCAGGTAGCCCCCATACTGTATACACACCCCCGCCCTGCAGGTAGGCCCCGTACTGTATACCCCCCCTTTGCAGGTACTCCTATACTGTATACACTTCCTCCCTGCAGGTAGCCCCCATATTGTATACACTCGCACCTGCAGGTAGCCCCCGTACTGTATACCCCCCATTGCAGGCAGCCCCCATACTGTATACACCCCCACCCCTTGCAGGTAGCCCCCATACTGTATACACCCCCCACCCCTTGCAGGTAGCCCCCATACTGTATACACCCCCCATCCCTTGCAGGTAGCCCCCATACTGTATACACTTCCCCCCCCTTGCAGGTAGCCCCCATACTGTATACACTTCCCCCCCCTTGCAGGTAGCCCCTATACTGTATACACTTCCCCCCCCCTTGCAGGTAGCCCCCGTACAGTATACACCCCCCCTTGCAGGTAGCCCCCGTACTGTATACACCCCCCACCCCTTGCAGGTAGCCCCCATACTGTATACACCTCCCATCCTTGCAGGTCCCCTCTGTACCGTATACACCCCCCCTTGCAGGTAGCCTCCGTACTGTATACACCCCCCCCCTTTGCAGGTACTCCTATACTGTATACACTTCCTTCCTGCAGGTAGCCCCCATATTGTAAACACTCCCCCCCGCAGGTAGCTCCCATACTGTATACACCCCCCACCCCTCGCAGGTAGCCCCCCTTGCTGTATACACCCCCCACACCCCTTGCAGGTAGCCCCCATACTCTATACACCCCTCCTGCAGGTAGTCCCTATACTGCCGCTGCGAGTTTGTCAGCAGACCGCCCTGTTAACCCCCCGCCGCCAGAGCGTATACATCACCTGGCTTCGGGGATTCCTGGCACGCCCCGCTCGGACAATCAGTGCGCTGCCCCGCCGCAGCGCACTGATTGGCTGAGCAGGATGTGAAGACACATGAGTCCCGAAGGAAGCCAGAGCGGGGAGCAGGTGATGTATACGCTCCGGCGGCAGGGGTTAACGGGGCGGGCTGCTGACAAACTCGCAGCGGGATGTCCAGCAGCGGGAGTACAGGGCAGCGATCCGCAGCGGGTCTTGCCCAGTGTGTTTGTACCCTTACAGTATTTATTTCTGTGGATCTGTTGTAAGGCACCCGCCCTAGCAACCAGATTCCAGCTCCCTGTGAAAATGAAAGTAGTAATCCTATTGGTTGCTAAGGCTCCCAACTGTCATTACTGCTGGAGAGCTGCAGCGCTAATTATATCACCTGTGTGTGCAGTGTGGAGATTTTCCCATTCATCTCTATGGGGCGCTCTTTCCCTTCCCCCTCCTCTCCTGTACATCTGACGGGGACGGGATCTTCGCTCTAACCTCCCCGGGCACCCAGTGTATCTGTGGGCCAAATATGGGGTCAAACGGTTCAGGCGATTGGAAGTCTATGGGGGACAGACAGACAGACTTACATTTTTATGATATAGATCACAGCTTTTACAAAACTTCTGCCAAGGACCCCAGGATCAGGCAGCTGTAATACAGTATAGGACCACCACATGGTATAGGGAACCCAGAGCTGGAGGATCTGGAAGCTGTATAGAGGAGCGGTGTATATCTTTATATAGGAGTTGTGTATACATGTAGGCGGCCAGGCCTCAGTATAGAGGAGCTTTGTATATCTATAGGCGGCCAGGCCTCAGTATAGCGGAGCTGTATATATCTATAGGCGGCCAGGCCTCAGTACAGAGGAGCTTTGTATATCTATAGGCGGCCAGGCCTCAGTATAGAGGAGCTGTATATATCTATAGGCGGCCAGGCCTCAGTATAGAGGAGCTGTATATATCTATAGGCGGCCAGGCCTCAGTACAGAGGAGCTTTGTATATCTATAGGCGGCCAGGCCCCAGTATAGCGGAGCTGTGTATATCTATAGGCGGCCAGGCCTCAGTATAGCGGAGCTATGTAAACATATAGGCGACCAGGCCTCAGTATAGAGGAGCTGTGTATACATATAGGCGGCCAGGCCTCAGTATAGAGGAGCTGTGTATACATGTAGGCAGCCTGGCCTCAGTATAGCGGAGCTGTGTATATCAGTATAACGGAGCTGTGTATACATGTAGGCGGCCAGGCCTCAGTATAGCGGAGCTGTGTATATCTATAGGCGGCCAGGCCCCAATATAGCGGAGCTGTGTATATCTATAGGCGGCCAGGCCTCAGTATAGAGGAGCTGTGTATATCTATAGGCGGCCAGGCCTCAGTATAGCGGAGCTGTGTATATCTATAGGCGGCCAGGCCTCAGTATAGCGGAGCTGTGTATACATGTAGGCGGCCAGGCCTCAGTATAGAGGAGCTTTGTATATCTATAGGCGGCCAGGCCTCAGTATATCGGAGCTGTGTATATCTATAGGCGGCCAGGCCTCAGTATAGAGGAGCTGTGTATATCTATAGGCGGCCAGGCCTCAGTATAGTGGAGCTGTGTATACATATAGGCGGCCAGGTCTTAGTATAGCTGAGCGGTGTTCATCTATAGGCGGCCAGGCCTCAGTATAGCGGAGCTGTGTATATCTATAGGCGGCCAGGCCTCAGTATAGCGGAGCTGTATATATCTATTGGCGGCCAGGCCACAGTATAGCGGAGCTGTGTATACATATAGGCAGCCAGGCCTCAGTATAGCGGAGCTGTGTATATCTATAGGCGGCCAGGCCTCAGTATAGAGGAGCTGTGTATATCTATAGGCGGCCAGGCCTCAGTATAGCGGAGCTGTGTATATCTATAGGCGGCCAGGCCTCAGTATAGAGGAGCGGTGTATATCTATAGGCGGCCAGGCCTCAGTATAGAGGAGCTGTGTATATCTATAGGCGGCCAGGCCTTAGTATAGCGGAGCTGTGTACATCTATAGGCGGCCAGGCCTGAGTATAGCGGAGCTGTGTATACATGTAGGCGGCCAGGCCTCAGTATAGAGGAGCTGTGTATATCTATAGGCGGCCAGGCCTCAGTATAGCGGAGCTGTGTATATCTATAGGCGGCCAGGCTTCAGTATAGCGGAGCTGTGTATATCTATAGGCGGCCAGGCCCCAATATAGCGGAGCTGTGTATATCTATAGGCGGCCAGGCCTCAGTATAGAGGAGCTGTGTATATCTATAGGCGGCCAGGCCTCAGTATAGCGGAGCTGTGTATACATATAGGCGGCCAGGCCTCAGTATAGCGGAGCTGTGTATATCTATAGGCGGCCAGGCCTCAGTATAGCGGAGCTGTGTATATCTATAGGCGGCCAGGCCTCAGTATAGAGGAGCTGTGTATATCTATAGGCGGCCAGGCCTCAGTATAGCGGAGCTGTGTATACATATAGGCGGCCAGGCCTCAGTATAGCGGAGCTGTGTATATCTATAGGCGGCCAGGCCTCAGTATAGCGGAGCTGTGTATATCTATAGGCGGCCAGGCCTCAGTATAGCGGAGCTGTGTATATCTATAGGCGGCCAGGCCTCAGTATAGCGGAGCTGTGTATATCTATAGGCGGCCAGGCCTCAGTATAGCGGAGCTGTGTATACATGTAGGCGGCCAGGCCTCAGTATAGCGGAGCTGTGTATATCTATAGGCGGCCAGGCCACAGTATAGCGGAGCTGTGTATATCTATAGGCGGCCAGGCCTCAGTATAGAGGAGCTGTGTATATCTATAGGCGGCCAGGCCTCAGTATAGCGGAGCTGTGTATATCTATAGGCGGCCAGGCCTCAGTATAGCGGAGCTGTGTATATCTATAGGCGGCCAGGCCACAGTATAGAGGAGCTGTGTTTATCTATAGGCGGCCAGGCCTCAGTATAGCGGAGCTGTGTATATCTATAGGCGGCCAGGCCTCAGTATAGCGGAGCTGTGTATATCTATAGGCGGCCAGGCCTCAGTATAGCGGAGCTGTATATATCTATAGGCGGCCAGGCCTCAGTATAGCGGAGCTGTATATATCTATAGGCGGCCAGGCCTCAGTATAGCGGAGCTGTATATATCTATAGGCGGCCAGGCCTCAGTATAGCGGAGCTGTGTATATATATAGGCGGCCAGGCCCCAGTATAGTGGAGCTGTGTATATCTATAGGCGGCCAGGCCTCAGTATAGTGGAGCTGTGTATACATATAGGCGGCCAGGCCTCAGTATAGCGGAGCTGTGTATATCTATAGGCGGCCAGGCCTCAGTATAGCGGAGCTGTGTATATCTATAGGCGGCCAGGCCTCAGTATAGCGGAGCTGTATATATCTATAGGCGGCCAGGCCTCAGTATAGCGGAGCTGTGTATATCTATAGGCGGCCAGGCCTCAGTATAGCGGAGCTGTATATATCTATAGGCGGCCAGGCCCCAGCGCTGGAGGATCAGGCAGACATGACACTGTACAGCACAAGCACACAGTATAGGGACCCCAGCGCTGTGATACTGTATGATATGAGTGTAAGATTACAGGTACACACACCCTCCAGCACAGTGTATGAGAACTCACCGGGATCCGGGCTCCATGGCTCTGGAGGAGCGAACTCTGCAGGCTGAGGGGGGCTCGGCCCGGACTCCATGGGACCAGGGGTATAGGTGGCCACCTGTTCACTGCTAACCGGTACAAAGCCTTGTGCGTGTAGTGGAGGTGCCAGCATGGGTGAGGGGACATACATCTGGGGTAGCGCAGAGCTCGGCGGCTCACTGACAAGAGGAGGAGGCTGATAAAGAGGAGCAGCGTTATCAGGGCCTGGAAGAGAGAAAAACCTAATGATCCACAGGGAAACAGAGGGACTCCTATAAAATGTACCTGACACAAAGCTTATAGCGAGGGGCACCTGGGCTACCGAGCCCGATGCAGCCCTCTCTTCACATTGTGTCTTCTCTGACCCTGGGGAGGGGGGGCGCTCCAGTCACAGAGCTAACAGTAAGTAACACTAAGGCTTCGTGCAGACGTTCTCTGCACACTCCGTACATACGGATTGGGTGCAATACAACTGATTATTGAAACTCCCAGGACCAGGTATCACTATGATCAACTGGTGTCAGATAGTTATAGAGATTTGTAATTTACTTCTATTTATTAATCTCCAGTACTTATCAGCTGCTGTATGTCCTGCAGGAAGTGGTATATTCTCTCCAGTCTGACATAGTGCTCTCTGCTGCCACCTCTGTCCAGAGCAGGAGAGGTTCTCTGTGGACAGTTTGTGACATGTGACTGTAATGGGGTCGGTCAGGTTTCAGGCATGGTATCCAGCATTTAGCAGACTACTTTGTCCACCAGTTATGATGTAATTGGCAATGGATGCTCCTGACACAACGTGGTCACATGATGAGGCTGGTGAGTACAGAGTCTCTGTTAATGCACCCTCTGCCATGCAGTGGGTAAACTCCAGCTAAGATAGATAATGGCCACCTCTACTCGCCTGAGGTAATGCAAAGTAATCTGTCTATTCTTTCACCCTCCATTGCTAGATTCTGATTAGTAAGAAAACCAATTCCATAGGATAAGTCCACCATGTGACAGAGGACAGAAGTGCAGAGCAGTATTACAGATGGCGCTCTTACCTGGCAGTGCCAGCTGGACTCCGGGGGCAGACACCATGCTGGGGAGGAAGTTTGTCAGCAGTGGGTTGTCGGTAGCAGCGGGCACCTCGTGCGCAGCACTGATGCCATCAGACTGGCTGACGTGGTCTTGCTCAGAGCTTGGAGTGCTGCAGGTGTATTGCTGAGGGGTGGTCCGGCCGGTGTTGTACACCACAGCTCCTTGCTAAAAGTGGAATAATAAAACAAGGAGAGAGATTGGTTTTTATTCTGTTCACTCAAAAATGTCTCATTGAAAACCTAAAAATCCTTAGTACCTTCATCTGCATGTCCAGGTGCCGGAGCTGAAGCAGCCATGGAGGCTCCACAAACAATTCCTGCTCCGGCTTCTCCTTTAACTGAGGGTCAAAGAACCTCAAGTGAGACGACACCTGAATAAAAACAGCATACAAAGGGTTAAAAGGCGGGGAGCAGCATACAAAGGGTTAAGAGGCAGTATAATGGTGCGTTTACACAGGCAGATTTATCTGACGGATTTTGGAAGCCAAAGCCAGGAACAGACCATAAACAGGGAATGGGTCATAAAGGAAAGACTGAGATTTCTTCTCTTTTCAAATCCATTCCTGGCTTTGGCTTCCGAAATCTGTCAGATAAATCTGCCTGTGTAAACGCACCATTAGGCTCCATGTAAGAACAGAACATACAACAAGGCAGGATTGTGCACAAAGACGACGGCTGCTGTAGAGAAAACCCCAGCTCTGTGGAGACCTCCAACCACTGCAAGTGGGACCCCATGGCATAAACTAAGGGGCCATAAGAAACTCCTTTATATAAATGGAGGTAATGTAGATTCACATGTGCAGATTTACCTCCAGCAGCTGCCCGACCAGCACGGGGGAGTAGTAAGATGGATGCCTGGTAATGGTCCGGGAGATGACCTCACAGTAATGGAAGGCCTGAGCACACAGCCCGTACTCAGCTAAGCGACAAGCATAGATGAACTTGAAAACCTGTAAGAGAAAATCTACTGTAGTTACTGAGTCACATACAAGAGACCTGAGCGTCCCCATATACAGGGAGGGACCATTACCTGTATATTGGGGAGAAAGATGGTCTGGGCCCCCAGAGACTGCGCATACTCGTAAGCCTCTGTCCTCTGGATCGCCTCATTGGTGGCAAACTTAGCAAAAGGCAAACTAAAGAAACAGAGGATTAGTAATGTGTACAGGTGGGGTCCTAAGGACAAGATAGCGGCCATCTTCTCACCTGTGGTTGGAGCCAATGAGAACCAGCTTGGTTGTTTTCTTAGTGAATACGCCAAAACCGACCTGAGCCATCAAATAGCAGAAATGTGCGGCTTCTAGGAGGCCTCTGGAGGCTGAGACACACACGGGACAATATCACTACAAGCAGTATATTAAGAGAGGAGGAATCTCCCACAGCAGATACAGGAGAGGAGACCACAGCTAACTACATATAGAAAGAAATCTACTAATACCACAGCATACATAGAAGAGGAGGATAAAACCGCAGCCACTAATCCAGGGTAATAGCACAACAAAGAGGAGGAGGAATCTCCCACCCATACTAATCCCACAGCATACGCAGAAGAGGAGGAGACCACAGCCAACAATCCAGAGTAATAGCACTACAAAAGGAGGAGGAGGAGGAATATCCCACCCATACTAATCCCACAGCAGACGCAGAAGAGGAGGAGACCACAGCCAACAATCCAGAGTAATAGCACTACAAAAGGAGGAGGAGGAATCTCCCACCCATACTAATCCCACAGCAGACGCAGAAGAGGAGGAGACCACAGCCAACAATCCAGAGTAATAGCACAACAAAGAGGAGGAGGAGGAATCTCCCACCCATACTAATCCCCACAGCATACGCAGAAGAGGAGGAGACCACAGCCAACAATCCAGAGTAATAGCACTACAAAAGGAGGAGGAGGAGGAATCTCCCACCCATACTAATCCCACAGCAGACGCAGAAGAGGAGGAGACCACAGCCAACAATCCAGAGTAATAGCACTACAAAAGGAGGAGGAGGAGGAATCTCCCACCCATACTAATCCCACAGCAGACGCAGAAGAGGAGGAGACCACAGCCAACAATCCAGGGTAATAGCACTACAAAAGGAGGAGGAGGAGGAGGAGGAATCTCCCACCCATACTAATCCCAGAGCATACGCAGAAGAGGAGGAGACCACAGCCAACAATCCAGAGTAATAGCACTACAAAAGGAGGAGGAGGAATCTCCCACCCATACTAATCCCACAGCAGGCGCAGAAGAGGAGGAGACCACAGCCAACAATCCAGGGTAATAGCACTACAAAAGGAGGAGGAGGAATCTCCCACCCATCTACTAATCCCAAAGCATACGCAGAAAAGGAGGAGACCACAGCCAACAATCCAGGGTAATAGCACTACAAAAGGAGGAGGAGGAGGAATCTCCCACCCATACTAATCCCAGAGCATACGCAGAAGAGGAGGAGACCACAGCCAACAATCCAGGGTAATAGCACTACAAAAGAAGGAGGAGGAGGAGGAATCTCCCACCCATACTAATCCCACAGCAGACGCAGAAGAGGAGCAGACCACAGCCAACAATCCAGAGTAATAGCACTACAAAAGGAGGAGGAGGAATCTCCCACCCATCTACTAATCACACAGCATACGCAGAAGAGGAGACCACCACAGCCAACAATTCAGGGTAATGTCACTACATGTATAAAGAGAGGAGGAATCTGACGCCCATCTACTAATCCCACAGCATACGCAGAAGAGGAGGAGACTGCAGAAACAATCCAGGGTCTGATGTGGGATAATACACTTACATATAATGAGGGGAAGAATCTCCCATCCATCTACTAATACCACAGCAGATATAGAAGAGGAGGATAAAACCGCAGCCACTTATTAAGGGTAAGATGACTACGTATAAACAAAGAAGAGGAGGAGGAATCTCCTGCCCATCTACTAATCCCACAGCAGATATAGAAGAGGAGGATAAGAGCGCAGGGTGTGCTGTGGGATAAGTTCCGCCTCCCGGGTAGCCAGCTTCTCATCACTTCCAGGATCTCTCTCACTTACTGAGAACGTCCTGGTTAATATGTTGCAGAACCTGTGCTACCTGAAGGCTTGAAGAGCTGAGGGTTTGTTACAATGTATCCAGCAGTCTTCTGTGGCAGTAGTTTGTTACAGTGTATCAGTGCAGAGTTCAGGCTGGTTGGCGGTCGTATCCTCCTCCCTCACGGAGATGCTGATGCACATACAGAAGTGGCGGTGCGGATCTGACGCTACAGAAACCCCGCCCCTCCGCGCCTGCACTCACCTAGTGTGTCTCCCATAGTGACGATGGTCCGCGTCGGGACATCCACATTATTGGTCAGATTAGACAGCACCATGGCCAGATGTGGTCGCCAGTCACCCCACTTCTCATCCCCGCAGCACTGAAACAAGTGATCATCAATATTATCTCGGTTATCCATCATCATCATCATCATCCACCATCACCATCCACCACCACCCACCATCATCATCATCACCCACCCCCATCATCATCCACCACCACCCCCATCATCACCCACCACCACCATCATCACCCACCACCACCATCATCACCCACCACCACCATCATCATCACCCACCACCACCATCATCACCCACCACCACCATCATCACCCACCACCACCATCATCACCCACCACCACCATCATCACCCACCACCACCATCATCACCCACCACCACCATCATCACCCACCACCACCATCATCACCCACCACCACCATCATCACCCACCACCACCATCATCACCCACCACCACCATCATCACCCACCACCACCATCATCACCCACCACCACCATCATCACCCACCACCACCATCATCACCCACCACCACCATCATCACCCACCACCACCATCATCACCCACCACCATCATCATCCACCACCACCCCCATCATCACCCACCACCATCATCATCACCCACCACCACCATCATCACCCACCACCATCATCATCACCCACCACCATCATCATCACCCACCACCATCATCATCACCCACCACCATCATCATCACCCACCACCATCATCATCACCCACCACCATCATCATCACCCACCACCATCATCATCACCCACCACCATCATCATCACCCACCACCATCATCATCACCCACCACCATCATCATCACCCACCACCATCATCATCATCACCCACCACCATCATCATCACCCACCACCATCATCATCACCCACCACCATCATCATCACCCACCACCATCATCATCACCCACCACCATCATCATCACCCACCACCATCATCATCACCCACCACCATCATCATCACCCACCACCATCATCATCACCCACCACCACCATCACCCACCACCACCACCATCACCCACCACCACCACCCACCATCATCATCACCCACCACCATCATCACCCACCACCATCATCACCCACCACCACCACCATCACCCACCACCACCACCCACCACCCACCACCATCATCACCCACCACCATCATCACCCACCACCATCATCACCCACCACCATCATCACCCACCACCACCATCATCACCCACCACCACCATCATCACCCACCACCACCATCATCACCCACCACCACCATCACCCACCACCACCATCATCATCCACCACCATCATCATCAACCATCATCATCATCCACCATCATTATCATCATTCATCATCATCATCATCCACCATCATCATCCACCACCATCATCATCCACCACCATCATCATCCACCACCATAATCATCCACCACCATAATCATCCACCACCATAATCATCCACCACCATAATCATCCACCATCATAATCATCCACCACCATAATCATCCACCACCATAATCATCATCCACCACCACCATCATCATCCACCACCACCATCATCATCCACCACCACCATCATCATCCACCACCATCATCATCATCCACCACCATCATCATCATCCACCACCATCATCATCATCCACCACCATCATCATCATCATCCACCACCATCATCATCATCCACCACCATCATCATCATCATCCACCACCATCATCATCATCCACCACCATCATCATCATCCACCACCATCATCATCATCCACCACCATCATCATCATCCACCACCATCATCATCATCCACCACCATCATCATCATCCACCATCATCATCATCATCCACCACCATCATGGCGACTACCATCATCATCCTCTACACAGGCACTCACCGTGGCAGCTGCCGGCATCCTCCCCGACAGAAGCTGGTACACTGTCTGTAGGGGGTCGTTGATCGGGAGGCTATTGGCAAACCTACAAGGGGAAGCAGGGGCAGGTATTACAGTGCTGCCTATACACCAGCCGGAGCCCCCCCCCCCCCCCCATTGGAGGAATTATTTAGGATTAGATCACCACAGCGCCACCCCTGGCCTCAGGTTGTGTGTGGCATTCACTTTAATGGATTGGAGCTGCAATGCAGGAAAGTCTGAGCTCTGTACAGAGCGGTGTATGAGCAGCCTGTGGTCACACAAAAACACATACAGGGCAGCAGGTTACCTGGTCATGACACAGGGGTGAGTGCCGCTATCCATCTCACATACATATACAGGACAACAGGTTACCTGGTCATTACACTGAGTGTGGCTATCCATCTCACATACATATACAAGGCAGCAGGTTACCTGGTCATTACACAGGGGTGAGTGCCGCTATCCATCTCACATACATATACAAGGCAGCAGGTTACCTGGTCATTACACAGGGGTGAATGTGGCTATCCATCTCACAAATATATATATATACACACACACACACACAAGGCAGCAGGTTACCTGGTCATTACACAGGGGTGAGTGCCGCTATCCATCTCACACACACACACACATATATATATATACACACAAGGCAGCAGGTTACCTGGTCATGACACAGGGGTGAGTGCTGCTATCCATCTCACACACATATATACAGGGCAGCAGGTTACCTGGTCATTACACAGGGGTGAGTGCCGCTATCCATCTCACACACATATATACAGGGCAGCAGGTTACCTGGTCATTACACAGGGGTGAGTGCCGCTATCTCACACACATATATACAAGGCAGCAGGTTACCTGGTCATTACACAGGGGTGAGTGCCGCTATCCATCTCACATACATATATACAGGGCAGCAGGTTACCTGGTCATGACACAGGGGTGAGGGCTGCTATCCATCTCACATACATATACAGGGCAGCAGGTTACCTGGTCAAGACACAGGGGTGAGGGCTGCTATCCATCTCACACACATATATACAAGGCAGCAGGTTACCTGGTCATTACACAGGGGTGAGTGCCGCTATCCATCTCACATACATATACAGGGCAGCAGGTTACTTGGTCATGACACAGGGGTGAGTGCCGCTATCCATCTCACATACATATACAGGGCAGCAGGTTACCTGGTCATTACACAGGGGTGAGTGCCGCTATCTATCTCACACACATATATACAGGGCAGCAGGTTACCTGGTCATTACACAGGGGTGAGTGCCGCTATCCATCTCACATACATATATACAGGGCAGCAGGTTACCTGGTCATGACACAGGGGTGAGGGCTGCTATCCATCTCACATACATATACAGGGCAGCAGGTTACCTGGTCAAGACACAGGGGTGAGGGCTGCTATCCATCTCACACACATATATACAAGGCAGCAGGTTATCTGGTCATTACACAGGGGTGAGTGCCGCTATCCATCTCACATACATATACAGGGCAGCAGGTTACTTGGTCATGACACAGGGGTGAGGGCTGCTATCCATCTCACATACATATACAGGGCAGCAGGTTACCTGGTCATTACACAGGGGTGAGTGCTGCTATCCATCTCACACACATATATACAGGGCAGCAGGTTACCTGGTCATTACACAGGGGTGAGTGCCGCTATCCATCTCACACACATATATACAGGGCAGCAGGTTACCTGGTCATGACACAGGGGTGAGGGCTGCTATCCATCTCACATACATATACAAGGCAGCAGGTTACCTGGTCATTACACGGGCGTGAGTGCGGCTATCCATCTTGCTGGCGAGCAGCAGAGCGTGACCCCAGAGGCCGTGCTTCATGGCGGCCTCCAGCGCATCCTGTGAAAGAAGAGACATTCAGATCCCCCGCCGCTCACAGACATCAAATATTCACAGAGCCAGAGAATCAAATGTCACAGGAAAAGTGAGAACACAGGACACGGCGGCGGAGTAACAATGCCTGAACACATCACTGCTTAGGGGGCAACCAGTGACCCTTAAAGGGGTTGTCCAGGCTTAGAAAACATGGCCCCTTTCCACCATAAGCAGCGCCTCTCCTGTCCTTAGGTTGGGTGTGGGCGGTTTTGCAGCTCAGTTGCATACAAGTGAATGTAGATGAACTGTAGTACCATACACAACAAGGGTGGCGCTGTTTCTGAAAGAAAGTAGCTGTGTTTTTTCTAAGGGACGGCTGGTGACAGTTAAGGGACGGACAGTCACCTTTTTACGTCCAAAAAGCAGCAGCTCCCTGAATCTCTCGGTCTCCTTCTGGAGGATGGCGCCGGCGTTGGGTAAGGTGTCTGTAAGGAAGGACAGCTGGGACGCCCCCGACTCCTCCTCCTGCTCCAGGGGCTCGTTGGTAAAGTCAATGAGATTGGCTTCATTGGGCGACTTCCCTGGAAGCCAGACAGTCTTGTGGTCCTGGAGGAGTAACTCTGCGATGTCCGTCCCTACGACAGTCTGCAGGAAACACAAAGTAAGGCAGGAGAGCTGGCAGCTACAGCGCCCCCTGCTAAACCTCCCCAGGGCATACAGAAACTCAAAGGGGTTTCTTACCAATTTTTTTTTTTCCTTTCAAACCAACTGGTGCCAGAAAGTTATCTAGGTTTATAATTTACTTCTATTAAAAAAAATATCTCCAGTCTTCCAGTACTTATCAGCTGCTGTATGTCCTGCAGGAAGTAGTGTATTCTCTTCAGTGTGACACAGTGCTCTCTGCTGCCACCTCTGTCCATGTCAGGAACTGTCCAGAGCAGGAGAGGTTTTCTATGGGGATTTGCTGCTGCTCTGGACAGTTCCTGACATGGACAGAGGTGGCAGCAGAGAGCACCAGGCCCGTTCCTACCATGAGGCAGAGTGAGGATCCTGCCTCAGGCGGCAGCTTCCGGGGTCCCTGAGGGGGGGCACAATCCTGCCCTGTCATTGTAGTTAAGTCATTTCTGACTTAACTACAGTAAATGACAGCAGCCGCCCAGCAGTGTTACAGGACCCCCCTCCTGCTGCCTTATCTGGGTCCCGGCTGCCTTATCTCCAAAGCAAACAGTGGAGGATGTGATCCCTGTGCTTCCTCCACTGTGTGCTACCTGAGCGTCGGGACTGGAAGCAGGAGGAGGAGGGGACTCAGCACGGCAGCCTGCAGGGGTCATAACAGTGAGAAGAACAGGAAACTGACCCTGCAGAGCTGTGTGCTGCCTGCCCCCCCTCCTCTGTGTGTGCTGCCTGCCCTGTGCCCCCCTCCCCTCTGTGTGCTGCTTGTCCTGTGCCCCCCTCCTCTGTGTGCTGCTTGTCCCCCTCCTCTGTGTGTGTTGTCCCCCCTCCTCCTCTGTGTGTGCTGCCTGTCCCCCCTCCTCCTCTGTGTGTGCTGCCTGTCCCCCCTCCTCCTCTGTGTGTGCTGCCTGTCCCCCCTCCTCTGTGTGTGTTGTCCCCCCTCCTCCTCTGTGTGTGCTGCCTGTCCCCCCTCCTCCTCTGTGTGTGCTGCCTGTCCCCCCTCCTCTGTGTGTGTTGTCCCCCCTCCTCCTCTGTGTGTGCTGCCTGTCCCCCCTCCTCCTCTGTGTGTGCTGCCTGTCCCCCCTCCTCCTCTGTGTGTGCTGCCTGTCCCCCCTCCTCTGTGTGTTGTCCCCCCTTCTCCTCCTGTGTGTGCTGCCTGTCCCCCCTCCTGTGTGTTGTCCCCCCTCCCCTGTGTGTGCTGCCTGCTCCCCTCCTCTGTGTGTGTTGTCCCCCCTCCTCCTCTGTGTGTGCTGCCTGTCCCCCCTCCCCTGTGTGTTGTCCCCCCTCCTCTGTGTGTGCTGCCTGTCCCCCCTCCCCTGTGTGTTGTCCCCCCTCCCCTGTGTGTGCTGCCTGCCCCCCTCCTGTGTGTGTGTGTTGTCCCCCCTCCTCCTCTGTGTGTGCTGCCTGTCCCCCCTCCCCTGTGTGCTGTCCCCCCTCCTCCTCTGTGTGCTGCCTGTCCCCCCTCCTCCTCTGTGTGCTGCCTGTCCCCCCTCCTCCTCTGTGTGCTGCCTGTCCCCCCTCCTCCTCTGTGTGCTGCCTGTCCCCCCTCCTCCTCTGTGTGCTGCCTGTCCCCCCTCCTCCTCTGTGTGCTGCCTGTCCCCCCTCCTCCTCTGTGTGCTGCCTGTCCCCCCTCCTCCTCTGTGTGCTGCCTGTCCCCCCTCCTCCTCTGTGTGCTGCCTGTCCCCCCTCCTCCTCTGTGTGCTGCCTGTCCCCCCTCCTCCTCTGTGTGCTGCCTGTCCCCCCTCCTCCTCTGTGTGCTGCCTGTCCCCCCTCCTCCTCTGTGTGCTGCCTGTCCCCCCTCCTCCTCTGTGTGCTGCCTGTCCCCCCTCCTCCTCTGTGTGCTGCCTGTCCCCCCCTCCTCCTCTGTGTGCTGCCTGTCCCCCCTCCTCCTCTGTGTGCTGCCTGTCCCCCCTCCTCCTCTGTGTGCTGCCTGTCCCCCCTCCTCCTCTGTGTGCTGCCTGTCCCCCCTCCTCCTCTGTGTGTTGTCTGTCCCCCCTCCTCCTCTGTGTGTTGTCTGTCCCCCCTCCTCCTCTGTGTGCTGCCTGTCCCCCCTCCTCCTCTGTGTGCTGCCTGTCCCCCCTCCTCCTCTGTGTGCTGCCTGTCCCCCCTCCTCCTCTGTGTGCTGCCTGTCCCCCCTCCTCCTGTGTGCTGCCTGTCCCCCCTCCTCCTCTGTGTGCTGCCTGTCCCCCCTCCTCCTCTGTGTGCTGCCTGTCCCCCCTCCTCCTCTGTGTGCTGCCTGTCCCCCCTCCTTCTCTGTGTGCTGCCTGTCCCCCCCCTCTGTGTGTGTTGCCCCCCCTCCTCTGTGTGTGTTGCCTGCCCCCCTCCTCTGTGTGTGTTGCTCCCCCTCCTCTGTGTGTGCTGCCTGCCCCCCTCCTCTGCACCATGAGCTCTGTCTTCTGAGGTCCTGACTCTCCACAGCCTCCCAGGACCTGTGTAGCCAGGAGACAGATCAGAAACAGAAGGTATGGGGTGACTTGCATAAGTGTGTGTGTGTGTGTGTGTGTGTGTGTGTATTATACAGTAGAAAAAAGGAAGCACAGCAGCACAAATAGAAAAAATAGCAAAGGGGTTCACGTCTCACCAACCGGGCCCCGGACGGTCACAATCCAAAAAAAGAGCAGAAGACGGCACATCCAAAAAAGGTGTCCAAGTTTATTTCAATACATCAGAGTGCGACGTTTCGGCTATATTAGCCTTAACTGCTTGAGAAACGTCGCACTCTGATGTATTGAAATAAACGTGGACACCTTTTTTGGATGTGCCGTCTTCTGCTCTTTTTTTGGATTATACAGTAGATATATGCTGGGGTGGGTATGCAGTGTTTCTAGGTGCTGTGTGTTTGGGGGGGTAGGGGTGACTGACTGGTAAAGTGGGTCTTTGCTGAGGGAGGGGTATGGGTATCTTCTATTAGGAGGTCAGTATCACCAACGAAGATGCTGTTTGGGGGTATTAGGTGATGTCCACCATCACAGGGGGCACCAGGCTTTATAGGTCACCTCCCCTGATCATCTGCTGTAATCCTCTACTGAGCACTCTGGAGGATTACTGCATCAAGGGAGGTGACTTATACAGCATGGTGAGGGTGCAGCCATTATGCGGATCCCATGCTTTATAGTTCATCATCATCTCTCCATCTCATTCATTGAATACCGGCCGCAGAGAACCTGTTAGTTCACACAATGGAGTGTGTGGCTCTGGCCGTACGCTCCATTGTGTGCAGCGGTGAATTCGGATGTGGGCGCACATGGGTGGGCCTGGGTGGGCCTGCACCCAAATTCAGAAGGAATGAACATCCTCCAGCCCGTACTGCAGTGACTTGATGATCTTCAGTAACACCAGCCGCTCTGTGATCCAGCTGGGTCACAGAATGGCCGGTGTTATACATAGTGTGCACATGGCCTAAGGCACAGAGACAGGGGGAATGATGGTAACTGGTCACACAGCTGCTACATGTGTTTGCATGCAGTATACGCACCGCTGGCACCTACTATGCAGTCCATACACTGCCGGCATATATGATTATGTGTCATACAGTGACTGCTAGTATATTTTTATGTGTGTGTTATATTTATAGCTAATATATACCTATATGTGTGGTATAATTTCTGCTAGTATATTTATGTATGTGTGCAGTTGATCACTAATTATTAGGGGGGGGGGGGGGCGCCATTTTAATTTTCGCCTCAGGCAGCAGAAAGGCTAGACTCGGCCCTGGAGAGCACTGTGTCAGACTGGAGAGAATACACTACTTCCTGCAGGACATACAGCAGCTGATAAGTACTGGCAGACTTGAGATTAATAAATAGGAGTAAATTACAAATCCCTGGCACTTTCTAGCACCAGCTGATTTGAAAGAAACCTTTTTTTTGTTGAACAACCCCATTAATATCCCTCACACACACATCTCACAATCACTACAGGGAATGCAGCTTGTCACAGGGCATGCTGGGACTTATTGTGCAGCATTCATCACACACCGTATGCCCATACATCAGCATTGCCATAGAAGGTGGCTGCCCCCCATGACCTGAGCAGCCGCCATGGCCGCACGGATGAATGCTACTCACCCCATTCTGCCGGCACATGAGGACGATGAAATCCCACAGGAGGCGGGCAGACTCCTGGTCTAACAGACCCTCGTTCTGGGAACACTCTTTGGCTTTATTCTGTGCAAAATTGATGACGTCGACTTTGTGAGTTTCGTCTCTGCAGATAAAGAAGGAGCCTGAGAATCCTCCTAGGATATGCTGGAGGGAGACATGACAGCCAAGGCCGCCATCTGTACTCTGCTATAATATACCGCACAGTGACTGCAGCGCCACAGAGCAGGCCGCCGCCAGCCAGGTCGGGGTCTCACTGTGACGGTGGTAAAGGATTATAAGATGGCAGCGCCCATGCAAGGACCTGTAAGAAAACACAAGATGGTTCTTACTTGACCAGGGGGCCAGGAAAAGCTCTCATCTGCTCCTGCTCCGGACTGCTCTGCAGAATAATCTGGGAAAAAAAACAATATCATAGTTATAAGAAGAGCCGACTGGTCTAGTACAGCCGGCTATAGGCATGGCGTCCGGTCACACAGCCGGCTATAGGCATGGCGTCCGGTCACACAGCCGGCTATAGGCATGGCGTCCGGTCACACAGCCGGCTATAGGCATGGCGTCCGGTCACACAGCCGGCTATAGGCATGGCGTCCGGTCACACAGCCGGCTATAGGCATGGCGTCCGGTCACACAGCCGGCTATAGGCATGGCGTCCGGTCACACAGCCGGCTATAGGCATGGCGTCCGGTCACACAGCCGGCTATAGGCATGGCGTCCGGTCACACAGCCGGCTATAGGCATGGCGTCCGGTCACACAGCCGGCTATAGGCATGGCGTCCGGTCACACAGCCGGCTATAGGCATGGCGTCCGGTCACACAGCCGGCTATAGGCATGGCGTCCGGTCACACAGCCGGCTATAGGCATGGCGTCCGGTCACACAGCCGGCTATAGGCATGGCGTCCGGTCACACAGCCGGCTATAGGCATGGCGTCCGGTCACACAGCCGGCTATAGGCATGGCGTCCGGTCACACAGCCGGCTATAGGCATGGCGTCCGGTCACACAGCCGGCTATAGGCATGGCGTCCGGTCACACAGCCGGCTATAGGCATAGCGTCCGGTCACACAGCCGGCTATAGGCATGGCGTCCGGTCACACAGCCGGCTATAGGCATGGCGTCCGGTCACACAGCCGGCTATAGGCATAGTGTCCGGTCACACAGCCGGCTATAGGCATGGCGTCCGGTCACACAGCCGGCTATAGGCATAGTGTCCGGTCACACAGCCGGCTATAGGCATAGCGTCCGGTCACACAGCCGGCTATAGGCATAGTGTCCGGTCACACAGCCGGCTATAGGCATAGTGTCCGGTCACACAGCCGGCTATAGGCATAGTGTCCGGTCATACAGCCGGCTATAGGCATAGTGGTGGTCACACAGCCGGCTATAGGCATAGTGTCCGGTCACACAGCCGGCTATAGGCATAGTGTCCGGTCACACAGCCGGCTATAGGCATAGTGTCCGGTCACACAGCCCGGTCTCCTCTGATTACTAAGGCTGACCACGTTAGATGCTGACCCTACACTGGGTCTCACCTCCATATTGTGGATCTCTACCAGCGTCGGCTGTCCGTCAGAGGGTAAGTTGGGAAGAACTTTAATCAACTGTCCCCCGGGACCAAACCGGGCGCATACATGAGGGGTGCCGAACTTCTCTGGGGTCAGAGACCTAGAAGGAACTGCAGACAAACAAGGGTTAGGTTCTCCCTGGAGCCCGGACTGCAGCTGTACACAGAACCCCCCATACAGTACACAGAACCCCCCATACAGTACACAGAATCCCCATACAGTACACAGAACCCCCCATACAGTACACAGAACCCCCCATACAGTACACAGAACCCCCCATACAGTACACAGAACCCCCCATACAGTACACAGATATAGAGCCCCCATACAGTACACAGAACCCCCCATACAGTACACAGAATCCCCATACAGTACACAGAACCCCCCATACAGTACACAGAACCCCCCATACAGTACACAGAACCCCCCATACAGTACACAGAACCCCCCATACAGTACACAGAACCCCCATACAGTACACAGATATAGAGCCCCCGTACAGTACACAGAACGCCCAATACAGTACACAGAACCCCCATACAGTGCACAGAACCCCCATACAGTGCACAGAACCCCCCATACAGTGCACAGAACCCCCCATACAGTGCACAGAACCCCCCATACAGTACACAGAACCCCCATACAGTGCACAGAACCCCCATACAGTGCACAGAACCCCCATACAGTGCACAGAACCCCCATACAGTGCACAGAACCCCCATACAGTGCACAGAACCCCCCATACAGTACACAGAACCCCCATACAGTACACAGATATAGAGCCCCCGTACAGTACACAGAACGCCCAATACAGTACACAGAACCCCCATACAGTGCACAGAACCCCCATACAGTGCACAGAACCCCCCATACAGTGCACAGAACCCCCCATACAGTGCACAGAACCCCCCATACAGTACACAGAACCCCCATACAGTGCACAGAACCCCCATACAGTGCACAGAACCCCCATACAGTGCACAGAACCCCCATACAGTGCACAGAACCCCCATACAGTGCACAGAACCCCCCATACAGTGCACAGAACCCCCATACAGTACACAGAACCCCCATACAGTACACAGAACCCCCATACAGTACACAGAACCCCCATACAGTACACAGATAGAGCCCAGTACAGTACACAGAATCCCCATACAGTACACAGAACCCCCATACAGTACACAGAGCCCCCATACAGTACACAGAACCCCCAAACAGTACACAGAACCCCCATACAGTACACAGAACCCCCATACAGTACACAGATATAGAGCCCCCGTACAGTACACAGAACCCCCATACAGTGCACAGAACCCCTATACAGTACACAGATATAGAGCCCCCGTACAGTACACAGATATAGAGCCCCCGTACAGTGCACAGAACCCCCATACAGTACACAGATATAGAGCCCCCATACAGTACACAGAACCCCCATACAGTACACAGAACCCCCATACAGTACACAGAACCCCCATACAGTACACAGATATAGAGCCCAGTACAGTACACAGAACCCCCATACAGTACACAGAACCCCCATACAGTACACAGAACCCCCATACAGTACACAGATATAGAGCCCCCATACAGTACACAGAACCCCCATACAGTACACAGAACCCCCATACAGTACACAGATATAGAGCCCAGTACAGTACACAGAACCCCCATACAGTACACAGATATAGAGCCCCCGTACAGTACACAGAACCCCTGTACACAACCTCTCCTCCACAGGTATTGGGGGGAGGGCGCTGACCTTGCTCCACTGGCTGCCACTCGCTGCTGCCGCTGTAACCGTACTGATAGCCGTCCAGTGCCTGCTGGGTGCTGTAGTCATTAGGATACAAGCTATAGGAGTAATCCTCCAGTGGGGGGTTGGGCACCTGGCCGCCATAGACGTTAGCAGTGAGGTCCTGTTCGCTTTTGTAGACCTGGCTCTGGAGGAAGACAGTCTCATGAAATATTCATCACCCACCAGCAGAGGGAAAGGAGGTGTCTGCTGGAACGCACCTGCTGCGAGCGAGAGCTAAAGCTGCTGCGGCGGCTGTGGGAGCTGCGCTCGCTGTGTACACTCCGGGCCGAGTGTTCACTGTGCACGCTGCGATGGTCAAAGTCATCCTTGGTCAGGTCCCTCCGAGCGTCCGGCTCATCATCGAAGCCGCCAACGTAACGGGGGTCGTACTGCCAGCGATCCTCATATACGTCGTATCTATGGGGGAGGGGCAGAAGAGTTAGACGCTGGCGGCGTCAACGGCCGTCTCCTTACAGTGATAAGTTACCTGCTGGTGTACGCATAAGGAACCTTCCGGTTATAGGCGTCCTCCCGGCCACCGTACATATAGTTCCAGTAACCACTTCGGGAGTCCCTGTAGCCGGGATCATAGGCTCCGGGATAGCGGTCCCATCTGCTGGGGTCTGTGGAGAAGAGAATGGACTCCATCATCTCCTGGTATATAGCAGACAGTTACTACATGCGAGGGTCCGCTACTCACCTCCATACTCATACTGACTCTGGTAATAGTCATAGTAATTCCCCGGGGCCGTGTACCCCTGCCTAAAAGATGGAAAACAGAAACTGGGGTCACATTGTGTAAGAGAGATGCCCCCTCCTCACATTACCTAGCTCTGCTCACAGCTGAGGCCAGTCCTCTAGAAGCTAAACCAGACAAAATCTTTAGAGATATATTATCTGCTACTGATATCTTGTATCTTCCTATTTCATATAATACCGACCTGATCACACAACAAAGTGCGGCACTAATTCTAATAGACAGTGGATTCTGCATCAATCTAGAGTCTGATCTGTCAGCAGTAAACCTGCCGTGTGAACAGGGTCTCAGGGTGTGAAGAGTGTATACAGACGCTGTGTGTTCTGTGTCCCCCATAAAGCAGTTAGGTATCCTTCCATATAAAATTGGTGCTTTCTGTGCTGTGCCCCCATATAGTAGTTAGGTCCCTCTGTGCATTGCATCCATATAATAGTTAGGCCTCCTAGTACGTAGTATCCCCGATGTAACCAATGCCCCAGCAGTAAGGCCTCTAGTAGGTAGTATCCCCGATGTAACCAATGCCCCAGCAGTAAGGCCCCTAGTAGGTAGTATCCCCGATGTAACCAATGCCCCATCAGTAAGGCCTCTAGTAGGTAGTATCCCCGATGTAACCAATGCCCCATCAGTAAGGCCCCTAGTAGGTAGTATCCCCGATGTAACCAATGCCCCAGCAGTAAGGCCCCTAGAAGGTAGTATCCCCGATGTAACCAATGCCCCATCAGTAAGGCCTCTAGTAGGTAGTATCCCCGATGTAACCAATGCCCCATCAGTAAGGCCCCTAGTAGGTAGTATCCCCGATGTAACCAATGCCCCAGCAGTAAGGCCCCTAGTAGGTAGTATCCCCGATGTAACCAATGCCCCAGCAGTAAGGCCTCTAGTAGGTAGTATCCCCGATGTAACCAATGCCCCAGCAGTAAGGCCTCTAGTAGGTAGTATCCCCGATGTAACCAATGCCCCAGCAGTAAGGCCTCTAGTAGGTAGTATCCCTGATGTAACCAATGCCCCAGCAGTAAGGCCTCTAGTAGGTAGTATCCCCGATGTAACCAATGCCCCAGCAGTAAGGCCCCTAGTAGGTAGTATCCCCGATGTAACCAATGCCCCAGCAGTAAGGCCTCCTAGTACGTAGTATCCCCGATGTAACCAATGCCCCAGCAGTAAGGCCTCTAGTAGGTAGTATCCCCGATGTAACCAATGCCCCAGCAGTAAGGCCCCTAGTAGGTAGTATCCCCGATGTAACCAATGCCCCAGCAGTAAGGCCCCTAGTAGGTAGTATCCCCGATGTAACCAATGCCCCAGCAGTAAGGCCTCTAGTAGGTAGTATCCCCGATGTAACCAATGCCCCAGCAGTAAGGCCCCTAGTAGGTAGTATCCCCGATGTAACCAATGCCCCATCAGTAAGGCCTCTAGTAGGTAGTATCCCTGATGTAACCAATGCCCCAGCAGTAAGGCCTCTAGTACGTAGTATCCCCGATGTAACCAATGCCCCATCAGTAAGGCCTCTAGTAGGTAGTATCCGCGATGTAACCAATGCCCCAGCAGTAAGGCCTCTAGTACGTAGTATCCCCGATGTAACCAATGCCCCATCAGTAAGGCCTCTAGTAGGTAGTATCCCCGATGTAACCAATGCCCCAGCAGTAAGGCCTCTAGTAGGTAGCATCCCCGATGTAACCAATGCCCCAGCAGTAAGGCCCCTAGTAGGTAGTATCCCCGATGTAACCAATGCCCCAGCAGTAAGGCCTCTAGTACGTAGTATCCCCGATGTAACCAATGCCCCAGCAGTAAGGCCTCTAGTAGGTAGTATCCCCCATGAAACCAATGTTATATCCTACCCTCACAACTACGGGCAATTTGCTGCACTGGACATCTGCTGGCACCACCCACATAATTAGATAGATACCCTGACATGAGACTCACTCTACTAATACAACCACCCACATGCAACCTGGAGGCTTTATCAGACAGAGAGCCATGCAAAGACCTGAAGTCATGTGACAAACCTTGAAGGTGGGCGATCTGAGCAATGGCTGGAGCGGGAGCTGGGGCGCTCAGGTTCTTGGTATTGGTACTTTCCAGGATTCACAAAGCTGGGGTTACTGTACTGTCTGTATGCAGGGTCATACGCTCCATAGGAGTCCTGCAGGGAGGCAGCAGAGATCACAAGAGAAATAACCCCAATGTAACAGCAGAGCTGTTTGCTGACTGTTTCCACCAAACACAAAGGCTTACAAGGCACACTTTATCTCAGGCCAGGCATCCCTATTGCCTGTAACAGAGACCCCACTTCACCAGTCCCCCATTAACCCCTGGAGTTTACCTGGTAGTACAGATGAGGTGCCCGTGGGTCCACCGCTGGGTAAGGCTGCTGATACGCAGAGGGGTAGGCTCCATACCCTCTATAGTAATAATATGGATCTGTTTGCTGAGGAGTCTGAGAAGCAGGGGGTCTTGTCGGATCTGGAAAGCCCGCCGGGTGGATGGGGTTGACTGATGCAGACGTACTTGTAACCGGCTGACTCGGATAAGGTGGGTGTTCAGATTGGCCGTACTTTGCCCCGAGCTCAGCAGTGCCCCCGTAAGGAAGGCAGACATTGTTCTGGGGAGCAGACACAAGGGCTTCTGTTTGCTGGGGATAAGCGGGAGGTTTACTGGTCTGCACTGGGGGTTGGGAGGCCGGGGTCATGTACTCATGTGGGGGGGCGCCTGTTCCGGGCTGTGATGTCTCCAAAGATGGTTGGGACTGAGCATCTTTAGTCACCTGCTGGTAGAAAACCTGTTTGTTATTATCAGGGCCTGGCTGGATATTAGGGAGACCTGCCGGGTGATTGCTATATGTGGGACCCCCAGCAGGAGGCCTATTTGGTAATGGTGCCCGTCCATTGGCGTTGTGATTGGCAGGCACACGGGGAACAGTGAAATCTAATGCACCTGCGTTTTCTTGTTTGGCGCCGGCGCTACTGACCGGTGGAACATACATCCCGTTACCCATGGGTAAATTTGGGGGGAGCGTGGTCTTATTGGTGGACTCGCTGGCGGGACCTTCAGGCTTAGCAGTTTTTTGATTTTCATTCGCTAAATTAAGAGGAATTTGGCTGGAAGAGAGGAGCGTGTTCTGATTAGAGAAAGATTCGGAGAAGAGCTCGCCACCGCCTGATGGCTTATTAGTTAGATTGGAGGAGGAGGGCGGTTTATGTGAAGATCCGAGCTGCGCCAGAGCCGCCGAAGAATCAGCTGCAAAACCGCCTGAAGTAAGCAGGGTGTCAGCGGCAGAAAAGTCCTTGGCAGAATTAAGATTCTTTATTTGATTGGGAAAAGCAAGAGAGAAATTAACAGGTTGCATCAAATTATAAGTCTTACTGGGCTGCGCGATCAGGACGGGCTGATTCTGCATGGTCTCTGTAGGCGGAGAGGACAGCAAACTGGCATAACCAGAACTTGCCTGGGACTGAGTGTGTTCCTCATCTCCCATCTTCGGAGGGTTCTCCAGGTTTTCAGAAGATATGTGCTCCTCGGGTGAAGCAGAGAATTGGCCCTGGTCCGGGCCGCTATGTTTGGCCTCCAAAGAGGTGTCCTCCGGAGGCTGAATCACTTCAGTCTGAGGTTTTGGAGGGACATAGAGAGCCGGAGCTGGAGGGGCCAAAAGGACATTACCTCCAAAGTTGGGCAGCTCTCCTTGTGCCCAGAGGGTGGTAGCCGGACTCTCACACTTCTTATTGGAGCCGTGGGCTCTTGAGGATGGACGTTTCTCCAGCAGTAATGATATGTTATCCAGCGTGGATCCTCCTGTAAAAAGATGGCCGCTGTTGACAGCGCAGATTTCAGCATTCGATTTACCTAAAAATATTGTTTCCAGATTATCAGGAGGTTGTTCCAGGTTTCCTGGGGAGGCCGCCATCCCTGCGTTGTGGGAAGAGGTCGGTGCTGGTAACTTATGGTTCTCACGGATGTCGCAGACTACTTTCGACTGGTCAATTTCTGCAGCTTTAATGCCAGCATGAGAACGAACAGGCTCAAAGGAGCTGTTCACACTTGCCTGGAAGATCCCGGTAGGTTTGGGAGGGCTCGGCGTTGGGGGCTGAGAAAGATTTCCATGGTAGGTGTTTGGGGTCACACCGTGGGCAGTAAGATCTCCAGCCAATGGAGAGGAATCAATCTGCTTAAAGAAACTAGAGGAGTTTTCATTGTCGAGTCTTCCGCTCTCTTTCTGAATGAAGGTCGTCGCTTCGTGCTCCTGAGGTTGGCCGGGAATAGGCAAACTCCTATGACTCAGGTTACTGTAACTAGAAGACACGCTATCCGATCGGGCCAGGCAATGTAGGGCATCAGGAGCCTCTAGGTTGGGACCTCCTTTAGGGTGGCCGACAGGGTTCTTGGCCAGACTAGAACTGGGAGCGGGACCGTATCTGAAGGCCTCGGGGGCGACACCTGCAGAAAACAGACTGTTATTAGGGGGTTCATTAGGCAGAACCTCGATATTCTCCACGTTATCATACGGCAGCTCGGAGCCGGCTTTGGCTTCTGTAGGTTGATTCTCTGTGTTATCGGCTTTCCATGGGACGTGAGGATCATGGAAACCGCTGGCACTCTGCGGTAATGAAGTTGGTTGAGTGTTGGGTGCGCTGGGATGTAAAGGCAAAGGTGACGCAATATGGGGTGCTCCTGATGGGGCTGTAAATGGATGCACATTCCCCGGGCGCCCCAGGTTTTGGTGGTAAGCGGTATCCACAGATTGCCTCCGCGGCACGTGCTGCTGGTCTGTGGACGGGATCTCCACATTTTCTGCTTCATCTCCTTTAAAGAACATGGATATGGTCCCAGAGTCTGTGTCACTAGCGGCCTGATGCGGTCTTGCAGGCTCACTTTGTGGTTTGTTTTCTGTTGCAGGATATGGCGCTCCAGTCTGTCCAGCATTGGGATTGGGCAGTGGAGCTTGTGTCAGTGGATACGGCTGATTATACCAGTGCTCGGGATTCTGGTGCTGCAGGTAATCCACTGGCATGATGTTGCTGTACGGGGGCATGCTATGTGGTTGTACTTGCCCTGATCCACCTCCAAGAGGGAACGTAACGGGGGGAGTCCTTTGTGGTGCTGAAAAGTAGCCCGGCTCACTGGTTTGTGGGGGCAAGTGAGAAACCTCTAAATACGGAGGGGAGTAGTAGGGAGCGGTGTATGCCGGGTGCTGGGTGGAGGTAGGTGGTGGAGCCTGGCTGGATGACCATGGTGCAGTAGTTTGCTGAGATGTGGCAGGAGGATAAGCCTGTGGTGGAGGTGCCATGCCGCTGCTACTATTCATTTCCATATTAACACTTTGCCTGCTCTGAGAGCTGCCCAGACCAGCAGCGTTCTCTAATCCACCTGCCATGTTCTGCGGAGACAATGCAACAGGGTAACTGACAGGAGGTGAAGCCATGTTATTGGTTAACTGCCCACTCTGTACAGATGGAGCAGAAGTGTTAATATGAGAGGGTCCGGCTCCCATGGGCTGAGAAGACGACCCCGAGGCTGACACCTGAGCTTCGGCACCGCGAGATGAGCTGAGTGTAACAGGCTGGGGGTACAATGAGGGCGATGGGCCCTGCACGGTCAGAGCGTTAGCATTGGGTGCAGTAGTGGATGGAATATTCTGAGGGGTCATTCTGCCAAAAGCAAAAGGGTCTGTGACAGGCTGTACTGGAGGAGGCGCCATTGCTGAAGGGGTAGGTGTTCTTTTGCGCCAGTAGGGGGTAGTGGTCATTCCCATGCGAGGAGGAGCCCCCGACCCTGGAGGGCCAGACTGAGGAGGTGGTTGCATGCTCTTTCCTTCTAACTGGAAACGTCTCCGATTTCCTTCTGTAGAATCAATGAAGAATGTCGTCACCTGCAGAAAGAAGACAAGTCTGTAAGAAGATGGCAGGGAGAAGAGGGCAAAGGCGGCAGGGAGAAGAGGGCAAAGGCGGCAGGGAGAAGAGGGCAAAGGCGGCAGGGAGAAGAGGGCAAAGGCAGCAAGGAGAAGAGGGCAAAGGCGGCAGGGAGAAGAGGGCAAAGGCGGCAGGGAGAAGAGGGCAAAGGCGGCAGGGAGAAGAGGGCAAAGGCGGCAGGGAGAAGAGGGCAAAGGCGGCAGGGAGAAGAGGGCAAAGGCGGCAGGGAAAGGAGGGCAAAGGCGGCAGGGAGAGGAGGGCAAAGGCGGCAGGGAGAGGAGGGCAAAGGCGGCAGGGAGAGGAGGGCAAAGGCGGCAGGGAGAGGAGGTCAGAGGCGGCAGGGAGCCATCAGGAAAGAACAGGGTATAGTCAGCGACCACCATCAGCGAAGAACAGGGTATAGTCAGCGACCATCATCAGCAAAGAACAGGGTATAGTCAGCGACCATCATCAGCAAAGAACAGGGTATAGTCAGCGACCACCATCAGCAAAGAACAGGGTATAGTCAGCGACCACCATCAGCAAAGAACAGGGTATAGTCAGCGACCACCATCAGCAAAGAACAGGGTATAGTCAGCGACCAACATCAGCAAAGAACAGGGTATAGTCAGCGACCAACATCAGCAAAGAACAGGGTATAGTCAGCAACTAGTAGTGGCCCCAGGGCCCACAAGGGATGCAACGGGCAGTGCAGGCTGGCATTAAAGAAACCATGTAAAGCATCATCTCCAGAGACCCTTTATCCAACACATAGACCCCCACATGGTGCCGGAGTCACCGCTAACAGGAGGACTCATGATGCGGACACGAAGGAGCGACGCTGCAGCAGAATTGTGAATTCCGCAGGTGAAGTGAAACATACAAAGCAAATAACGTTGTGCACAATGACGGCCGACGGGGCGGAACGGGGCACGGCCAGAGCAAACAGATTATATCCCAGCACACAGCATCACTGCTGCCAGAACCTAACGTGGAGCCCAGGGACACAGCAACATGTGGCATCACATGACCCAGCCGCAATGCGGAGGTGTACTACATGTACCAGCATGCCCTGACCCACAATCTACAAGTGTCCTTCCGGCTGACCCAAAACTACAACTCCCATCATGCCTGGACATGTGACGAAGGGGGCGCTGCTCTCCCACATCTCTGCTGACAGGTACAGGCCTAACACTTGTCACAGCTGAGGGTGTGTTACTATAATGTCCAGTGTAGACAGGTAACAGGCTTTGCCGCTCAGAGGATGAGCTGCCCTGATACACTGAAACAAGCTGTCAGCTGTGAGCAGTATTAGTCTGTACAGCCTTGGATGTGAGCTGGATTGTTCCCATTTGCCGAGCCCTTTAACCCTTTCCTCTCAGTGAGTAAACTGTACAGGACGGACATCCTGCTGAGCATCGACACGTGATCATCCAACAAGACGCGACCAACCCCGACCTCAATACCATCCCGCCCGGCCAGTACCCCCCCCGATACCATCCCGCCCTGCCAGAGCCCACCGTCCCGCCCCCCCTCGGGCGCTTCTGCCCCGGGACGCGCCCCCCTCGGGCGCTTCTGCCCCGGGACGCGCCCCCCTCGGGCGCTTCTGCCCCGGGACGCGCCCCCCTCGGGCGCTTCTGCCCCGGGACGCGCCCCCCTCGGGCGCTTCTGCGTCGGGACGCGTCCCCCTCGGGCGCTTCTACCCCCCCGGACGCCCCTGTCCCGTCCCCCCCTGTCCCCGTCGGACCCCCCTGTCCCCAGCCGGACGCCCCTGTCCCCAGCTGGACGCGAACCCCCCCCCCCCCCCCCGGACGCCCCTGTCCCCCCCCCGGACGCCCCTGTGCCCCCCAGACGTCCCTGTCCCCTGTCCCCCCCAGATGCCCCTGTCCCCCCCTGTCCCCCCTAGACCCCCTGTCCCCCACGGACGCCCCTGTCCCCCCCCCCGGACGCCCCTGTCCCCCCCCCCCCGGATGCCCCTGTCCCCCCCCCCGGATGCCCCTGTCCCCCCCCCCCCGGATGCCCCTGGCCCCCCCCGGATGCCCCTGTCCCCCCCAGTCCCCCCCGGATGCCCCTGTCCCCCCCGGATGCCCCCTGTCCCCCCCAGTCCCCCCCGGATGCCCCCTGTCCCCCCCAGTCCCCCCCGGATGCCCCAGTCCCCCCCCGGACGCCCCTGTCCCCCCCAGTCCCCCCCGGATGACCCTGTCCCACCCGGACGTCCCTGTCCCCCCCCCAGTCCCCCCCGGACGTCCCTGTCCCCCCCAGTCCCCCCCAGACGTCCCTGTCCCCCCCAGTCCCCCCCGGACGCCCCTGTCCCCCCCCGGACGCCCCTGTCCCCCCCAGTCCCCCCCGGACGCCCCTGTCCCCCCCCGGACATCCCTGTCCCCTCCGAGTCGCTGCTCACAGTGATATTATGATGAGGAGGGACAGGACATGCAGCCATCTCTAACCCCACAGAATCCACTGATCCCCCATAGAGTAATATGTACTGTACTACGACTCTCATCATCATGCTAGCACTGTTATGGAGTCAGGGGGCCCCGACAACTGCCTGTCCCCCCACACCCCTGACACTATGGGGCTGTACACAGGGGAGAACCCCCCTCCACCCGGGCAGGAGCCGGGGCCCGCGGCTACCCACATCCAGCAGGGGCCCCCGGAGCTCCGCCCTCTCCTCACCTCCGGTTCCGGGGACCCGTCACTGTCTACCGGCAGCTAGCGAACTAAACCGAACTCGGCAGCGCAGCCATCTTGGATATCCGGCTCGCCGACGTGTACATTCCTACGTCACATCACGTTACGTCATGACGTCACGAGCCTCCGGTCCCTGGCACGGAGCCGTGCGGGGGGCGGGGCCTGCGTCAGGAGAGTGTCGCCGCGGAGAAGCTCAGCCGCCATTTTCCTGGTGTCCCGCGCGGGTAAACTTGGGCTCTGCTCACACTGTGGCGTTTTGCTACACTTTGAGGTTTAAAAAAAAAAGTAAGATGGAAGAAAAATGACGTAAAATAATCCTGCTCTTTACGGCATTTGTTGCAAAGTGTTTTGAAGCATTTACAGCCAAATAAGGCACCAATAATAATAACGCCTATACAAGCGGAGGGTGACTGCTATGTGACGTCGCCATGGCGCCATGTCACCTATTACATATAGGCCACGCCCACATTGAGGAGCCTGCACCTGTTTAGGGTGTGACCCCGCCCATATTAGGGCTGCATTATGGTCCCAGAAGCTTCCAGTATGTGGTGTTTGACGCTCATGAGGCGACATTTCAGCTTCTTTCCTCTAAGTGGCAGATCTGGGCGCATGTCCCTCATGTATAAGTCAGACTGAGCCAGACCATGTGACCTGTGATGGCGGCCGCATCCAACCATTGTGGTTACATGATAATCTGTGACCCCAGTATAGCTCCAATATCTATCATAGAGTGACACGGCCTGAAACGCGTCTGTACCATGTGACCCTGCACTGTCCCCCTGTGCTTATCTATCATAGAGTGACACGGCCTGAAACGCGTCTGTCCCATGTGACCCCGCACTATCCCCCTGTGCTTATCTATCATAGAGTGACACGGCCTGAAACGCGTCTGCATCATGTGACCCCGCACTATCCCCCTGTGCTTATCTATCATAGAGTGACGCGGCCTGAAACGCGTCTGTACCATGTGACCCTGCAATGTCCCACTGTGCTTATCTATCATAGAGTGACACGGCCTGAAACGCGTCTGTCCCATGTGACCCCGCAATGTCCCACTGTGCTTATCTATCATAGAGTGACACGGCCTGAAACGCGTCTGCATCATGTGACCCTGCACTGCCCCCCTGTGCTTATCTATCATAGAGTGACGCGGCCTGAAACGCGTCTGTACCATGTGACCCTGCAATGTCCCACTGTGCTTATCTATCATAGAGTGACACGGCCTGAAACGCGTCTGTCCCATGTGACCCCGCAATGTCCCACTGTGCTTATCTATCATAGAGTGACACGGCCTGAAACGCGTCTGCATCATGTGACCCCACACTGTCCCCCTGTGCTTATCTATCATAGAGTGACGCGGCCTGAAACGCGTCTGTACCATGTGACCCTGCAATGTCCCACTGTGCTTATCTATCATAGAGTGACACGGCCTGAAACGCGTCTGTCCCATGTGACCCCGCAATGTCCCACTGTGCTTATCTATCATAGAGTGACACGGCCTGAAACGCGTCTGCATCATGTGACCCTGCACTGCCCCCCTGTGCTTATCTATCATAGAGTGACACGGCCTGAAACGCGTCTGTGTCATGTGACCCTGCACTGTCCCCCTGTGGTTATCTATCATAGAGTGACACGGCCTGAAACGCGTCTGTCCCATGTGACCCCGCAATGTCCCACTGTGCTTATCTATCATAGAGTGACACGGCCTGAAACGCGTCTGCATCATGTGACCCTGCACTGCCCCCCTGTGCTTATCTATCATAGAGTGACACGGCCTGAAACGCGTCTGTACCATGTGACCCTGCACTGCCCCCCTGTGCTTATCTATCATAGAGTGACACGGCCTGAAACGCGTCTGTACCATGTGACCCCGCAATGTCCCACTGTGCTTATCTATCATAGAGTGACACGGCCTGAAACGCGTCTGTACCATGTGACCCCGCACTGTCCCCCTGTGCTTATCTATCATAGAGTAATACGGCCTGAAACGCGTCTGTACCATGTGACCCCCGCACTGTCCCCCTGTGGTTATCTATCATAGAGTGACACGGCCTGAAACGCGTCTGTCCCATGTGACCCCGCAATGTCCCACTGTGCTTATCTATCATAGAGTGACACGGCCTGAAACGCGTCTGTACCATGTGACCCTGCACTGCCCCCCTGTGCTTATCTATCATAGAGTGACACGGCCTGAAACGCGTCTGTACCATGTGACCCTGCACTGCCCCCCTGTGCTTATCTATCATAGAGTGACACGGCCTGAAACGCGTCTGTATCATGTGACCCCGCAATGTCCCACTGTGCTTATCTATCATAGAGTGACACGGCCTGAAACGCGTCTGTACCATGTGACCCCGCACTGTCCCCCTGTGCTTATCTATCATAGAGTGACACGGCCTGAAACGCGTCTGAACCATGTGACCCTGCACTGCCCCCCTGTGGTTATCTATCATAGAGTGACACGGCCTGAAACGCGTCTGTACCATGTGACCCCACACTGTCCCCCTGTGCTTATCTATCATAGAGTGACACGGCCTGAAACGCGTCTGTGTCATGTGACCCTGCACTGTCCCCCTGTGGTTATCTATCATAGAGTGACACGGCCTGAAACGCGTCTGTACCATGTGACCCCACACTGTCCCCCTGTGCTTATCTATCATAGAGTGACACGGCAAGAAACGCGTCTGTACCATGTGACCCCGCACTGTCCCCCTGTGCTTATCTATCATAGAGTGACATGGCCTGAAACGCGTCTGTACCATGTGACCCCACACTATCCCCCTGTGCTTATCATAGAGTGACACGGCCTGAAACGCGTCTGTACCATGTGACCCTGCACTGTCCCACTGGGCTTAACTATCATAGAATGACACGTCCTGAAACGCGTCTGTACCATGTGACCCTGCACTGCCCCCCTGTGCTTATCTATCATAGAGTGACACGGCCTGAAACGCGTCTGTACCATGTGACCCTGCACTGTCCCCCTGTGCTTATCTATCATAGAGTGACACGGCCTGAAACGCGTCTGTGTCATGTGACCCCGCAATGTCCCACTGTGCTTATCTATCATAGAGTGACACGGCCTGAAACGCGTCTGTACCATGTGACCCCGCAATGTCCCACTGTGCTTATCTATCATAGAGTGACACGGCCTGAAACGCGTCTGTACCATGTGACCCCGCAATGTCCCACTGTGCTTATCTATCATAGAGTGACACGGCCTGAAACGCGTCTGTACCATGTGACCCCGCAATGTCCCACTGTGCTTATCTATCATACAGTGACACGGCCTGAAACGCGTCTGTACCATGTGACCCCGCACTGTCCCCCTGTGGTTATCTATCATAGAGTGACACGGCCTGAAACGCGTCTGTACCATGTGACCCCACACTGTCCCCCTGTGCTTATCTATCATAGAGTGCCACGGCAAGAAACGCGTCTGTACCATGTGACCCCGCACTGTCCCCCTGTGCTTATCTATCATAGAGTGACATGGCCTGAAACGCGTCTGTGTCATGTGACCCTGCACTGTCCCCCTGTGCTTATCATAGAGTGACACGGCCTGAAACGCGTCTGTACCATGTGACCCTGCACTGTCCCACTGGGCTTAACTATCATAGAATGACACGTCCTGAAACGCGTCTGTACCATGTGACCCTGCACTGCCCCCCTGTGCTTATCTATCATAGAGTGACACGGCCTGAAACGCGTCTGTGTCATGTGACCCCGCACTGTCCCCCTGTGCTTATCTATCATATAGTGACACGGCCTGAAACGCGTCTGTACCATGTGACCCCCGCACTGTCCCCCTGTGCTTATCTATCATAGAGTGACATGGCCTGAAACGCGTCTGTACCATGTGACCCCACACTATCCCCCTGTGGTTATCTATCATAGAGTGACACGGCAAGAAACGCGTCTGTACCATGTGACCCTGCACTGCCCCCCTGTGCTTATCTATCATAGAGTGACACGGCCTGAAACGCGTCTGTACCATGTGACCCTGCACTGTCCCCCTGTGCTTATCTATCATAGAGTGACATGGCCTGAAACGCGTCTGTACCATGTGACCCCACACTATCCCCCTGTGCTTATCATAGAGTGACACGGCCTGAAACGCGTCTGTACCATGTGACCCTGCACTGCCCCCCTGTGCTTATCTATCATAGAGTGACACGGCCTGAAACGCGTCTGTACCATGTGACCCTGCACTGTCCCCCTGTGCTTATCTATCATAGAGTGACACGGCCTGAAACGCGTCTGTGTCATGTGACCCCGCACTGTCCCCCTGTGCTTATCTATCATATAGTGACACGGCCTGAAACGCGTCTGTACCATGTGACCCCCGCACTGTCCCCCTGTGCTTATCTATCATAGAGTGACATGGCCTGAAACGCGTCTGTACCATGTGACCCCACACTATCCCCCTGTGCTTATCATAGAGTGACACGGCATGAAACGCGTCTGTACCATGTGACCCTGCACTGTCCCCCTGTGCTTATCTATCATAGAGTGACACGGCCTGAAACGCGTCTGTATCATGTGACCCCGCAATGTCCCACTGTGCTTATCTATCATAGAGTGACACGGCCTGAAACGCGTCTGTACCATGTGACCCCACACTATCCCCCTGTGCTTATCATAGAGTGACACGGCATGAAACGCGTCTGTACCATGTGACCCCGCACTGTCCCACTGTGCTTATCTATCATAGAGTGACACGGCCTGAAACGCGTCTGTATCATGTAACCCCGGACTGTCCCCCTGTGCTTATCTATCATAGAATGACACGTCCTGAAACGCGTCTGTATCATGTGACCCCGCACTGTCCCCCTGTGCTTATCTATCATATAGTGACACGGCCTGAAACGCGTCTGTACCATGTGACCCCCGCACTGTCCCCCTGTGCTTATCTATCATAGAGTGACATGGCCTGAAACGCGTCTGTACCATGTGACCCCACACTATCCCCCTGTGCTTATCATAGAGTGACACGGCATGAAACGCGTCTGTACCATGTGACCCTGCACTGTCCCCCTGTGCTTATCTATCATAGAGTGACACGGCCTGAAACGCGTCTGTATCATGTGACCCCGCAATGTCCCACTGTGCTTATCTATCATAGAGTGACACGGCCTGAAACGCGTCTGTACCATGTGACCCCACACTATCCCCCTGTGCTTATCATAGAGTGACACGGCATGAAACGCGTCTGTACCATGTGACCCCGCACTGTCCCACTGTGCTTATCTATCATAGAGTGACACGGCCTGAAACGCGTCTGTATCATGTAACCCCGGACTGTCCCCCTGTGCTTATCTATCATAGAATGACACGTCCTGAAACGCGTCTGTATCATGTAACCCCGGACTGTCCCCCTGTGCTTATCTATCATAGAGTGACACGGCAAGAAACGTGTCTGTACCATGTGACCCTGCACTGTCCCCCTGTGCTTATCTATCATAGAGTAATACGGCCTGAAACGCGTCTGAATCATGTGACCCCGCACTGTCCCCCTGTGCTTATCATAGAGTGACACGGCCTGAAACGCGTCTGAATCATGTGACCCCGCACTGTCCCCCTGTGCTTATGCCTGAAACACGTCTGTACCATGTGACCCAGTACTGTCCCCCTGTGCTTATCTATAATAGAGTCACAGTCTGAAACGCGTCTGAATCATGTGACCCCGCACTGTCCCCCTGTGCTTATGCCTGAAACACGTCTGTATCATGTGACCCAGTACTGTCCCCCTGTGCTTATCTATAATAGAGTCACAGTCTGAAACGCGTCTGCATCATGTGACCCCGCACTGTCCCCCTGTGCTTATCTATCATAGAGTGACAGTCTGAAACGCGTCCGTATGAAGTGAGGCTTACACCCCGCACTGTCCCCCTGGGATGGACGGTCCTGTGGTGTCCCCCCGCTCGGCTCTTGGTCCGCTCTGTCAGTAATCACAGGCGCCTCTAGAGGGCGACAAACTACCATAAATTAGAGAGGGACATCTGTGGAAACACACAAGGTATGGAGAGCGTTCCTCCAGATCCCTGGCAGCGCTTACACGTGAGAGGCAGAATAATGGGGGAGGAAGCCCCTTTAAGATGTCTCATGAGATCGCCCCCTGCGCTCTGTTCATCTGTTGTGGTAACATTGTCAGGCAGTGAACAGAGGGACAGTGTGGATGACGCTGCTGCTCCCACTACTCCCAGTCCCCCCACCCATCCAGTGGTTGTCCCCTATTCTGTGTGGCCGCTTTCTTCCAGAAACAGCGTGTGTGATGTCACAGCTCTGCCACGCTGCGGATTGTGTGATGTCACAGCTCTGCCACGCTGCGGATTGTGTGATGTCACATCTCTGCCACGCTGTGGATTGTGTGATGTCACAGCTCTGCCACAGGGCGGATTGTGTGATGTCACAGCTCTGCCACGCTCCGGATTGTGTGATGTCACAGCTCTGCCACGCTTCAGATTGTGTGATGTCACAGCTGTGCCACACTGCGGATTGTGTGATGTCACAGCTCTGCCACGCTGCGGATTGTGTGATGTCACAGCTCTGCCACACTGCACATTGTGTGATGTCACAGCTCTGTGATGCAGCGGATTGTGTGATGTCACAGCTCTGCCACGCTGCGGATTGTGTGATGTCACGGCTCTGCCACACTATGGATTGTGTGATGTCACAGCTCTGCATTGCTGCGGATTGTGTGATGTCACAGCTCTGCCACGCTGCGGATTGTGTGATGTCACAGCTCTGCCACGCTGCGGATTGTGTGATGTCACAGCTCTGCCACACTGCGGATTGTGTGATGTCACAGCTCTGCCACGCTGCAGATTGTGTGATGTCACAGCTCTGCCACGCTGAAGATTGTGTGATGTCACAGCTCTGCCACGCTGAAGATTGTGTGATGTCACAGCTCTGCCACGCTGAAGATTGTGTGATGTCACAGCTCTGCCACGCTGAAGATTGTGTGATGTCACAGCTCTGCCACGCTGTGGATTGTGTGATGTCACAGCTCTGCCACGCTGTGGATTGTGTGATGTCACAGCTCTGCCACGCTGTGGATTGTGTGATGTCACAGCTCTGCCACGCTGCAGACTGTGTGATGTCACAGCTCTGCCACGCTGCAGATTGTGTGATGTCACAGCTCTGCCACGCTGCAGATTGTGTGATGTCACAGCTCTGCCACGCTGCAGATTGTGTGATGTCACAGCTCTGCCACGCTGCAGATTGTGTGATGTCACAGCTCTGTGATGCTGTGGATTGTGTGATGTCACAGCTCTGCCACACTGCGGATTGTGTGATGTCACAGCTCTGCCACACTGCGGATTGTGTGATGTCATAGATCTGCCACGCTGTGGATTGTGTGATGTCATAGATCTGCCACGCTGTGGATTGTGTGATGTCACAGCTCTGCCACGCTGCGGATTGTGTGATGTCATAGATCTGCCACGCTGTGGATTGTGTGATGTCACAGCTCTGTGATGCTGTGGATTGTGTGATGTCACAGCTCTGCCACGCTGCAGATTGTGTGATGTCACAGCTGTGCCACGCTGCAGATTGTGTGATGTCACAGCTCTGCCATGCTGCGGATTGTGTGATGTCACAGCTCTGCCACGCTGCTGCGGATTGTGTGATGTCACAGCTCTGCCACGCTGCAGATTGTGTGATGTCACAGCTCTGCCACACTGCACATTGTGTGATGTCACAGCTCCGCCACGCTGCAGATTGTGTGATGTCACAGCTCTGTAATGCAGCGGATTGTGTGATGTCACAGCTCCGCCACGCTGCAGATTGTGTTGCAATACCTCGCTCCCAGCTGGCGTCTAGGTGTATGGTGGACGGTACAATCCCCAAATAATGAATCCGAAGCTCTGCTGATGTACAGCTACTACTACCCCCTGCGAATTGTTTGATGTCACAGCTCTGCCACGCTGCTGCGGATTGGGTGATGTCACAGCTCTGCCACGCTGTGGATTGTGTGATGTCACAGCTCTGCCACAGGGCGGATTGTGTGATGTCACAGCTCTGCCACGCTGCTGCGGATTGTGTGATGTCACAGCTCTGCCACGCTGCGGATTGTGTGATGTCACAGCTCTGCCACGCTTCAGATTGTGTGATGTCACAGCTCTGCCACGCTGCGGATTGTGTGATGTCACAGCTCTGCCACGCTCCGGATTGTGTGATGTCACAGCTCTGCCACGCTTCAGATTGTGTGATGTCACAGCTGTGCCACGCTGCGGATTGTGTGATGTCACAGCTCTGCCACACTGCACATTGTGTGATGTCACAGCTCCGCCACGCTGCAGATTGTGTGATGTCACAGCTCTGTGATGCAGCGGATTGTGTGATGTCACAGCTCTGCCACGCTGCGGATTGTGTGATGTCACGGCTCTGCCACACTATGGATTGTGTGATGTCACAGCTCTGCATTGCTGCGGATTGTGTGATGTCACAGCTCTGCCACGCTGCGGATTGTGTGATGTCACAGCTCTGCCACAGGGCGGATTGTGTGATGTCACAGCTCTGTGATGCAGCGGATTGTGTGATATCACAGCTCTGCCACGCTGCGGATTGTGTGGTGTCACAGCTCTGCCACGCTGCTGCGGATTGTGTGATGTCACAGCTCTGCCACAGGGTGGATTGTGTGATGTCACAGCTCCGCCACGCTGTGGATTGTGTGATGTCACAGCTCTGCCACGCTGCGGATTGTGTGATGTCACAGCTCTGCCACGCTGCTGCGGATTGTGTGATGTCACAGCTCTGCCACAGGGTGGATTGTGTGATGTCACAGCTCTGCCACAGGGTGGATTGTGTGATGTCACAGCTCTGCCACGCTGCTGCGGATTGTGTGATGTCACAGCTCTGCCACGCTTCAGATTGTGTGATGTCACAGCTGTGCCACACTGCGGATTGTGTGATGTCACAGCTCTGCCACGCTGCGGATTGTGTGATGTCACAGCTCTGCCACACTGCACATTGTGTGATGTCACGGCTCTGCCACACTATGGATTGTGTGATGTCACAGCTCTGCATCGCTGGGGATTGTGTGATGTCACAGCTCTGCCACGCTGCGGATTGTGTGATGTCACGGCTCTACCACACTGCGGATTGTGTGATGTCACAGCTCTGCATTGCTGCGGATTGTGTGATGTCACAGCTCTGCCACGCTGCGGATTGTGTGATGTCACAGCTCTGCCACGCTGTGGATTGTGTGATGTCACAGCTCTGCCACGCTGTGGATTGTGTGATGTCACAGCTCTGCCACGCTACGGTTTGTGTGATGTCACGGCTCTGCCACGCTGCGGTTTGTGTGATGTCACAGCTCTACCACACTGCGGATTGTGTGATGTCACAGCTCTGCCACGCTGCGGATTGTGGGATATCACTGTGGTACTGCACCTGGGGTATTTAGAGGGGATTTCCAGGCAGGAGAGGTGGGGGTGATTGGCTAAGGGGACCTGCACCCTAAAGCTCCACCCGGTGGGGACACTGGCAGCGCTATTCTGTTATCCACCCCCGCCCAGAGCATTGAGACAACGTCCTTTAAAGGGGTTTCCAGTCCTAGAAAATCATGGCCGCCCCTTAGTGTGAGTAGTCAGTAATTCACACGTTCCGTGAAATAGTCTGTGATTGCCGATCTGCCGACAATTTTAGGGGAGAAAATCGGACGTGTGGCAGCGCGGAGGCGATGGCGGCCGGATCCCCAGATGGAATTCTATGGGCTCCGTGTCTTTCACTGACTCCACGAATGTCGCATCATGTCACCTGGTTCAGGTGTCAGCGGGTGCAGGGGGGGGGGCTGCAGTTCCAGGGCGGCTCGCTGGAGTCCCCTCCCCCTTGCGGCGCACACCGTGATCACCGTGTGGGCAGATAGCACCACAAAAGATCAACGTCCGGCAATACCTCGCTCCCAGCTGGCGTCTAGGTGTATGGAGGACGGTGCAATCCCCAAATAATGAATCCGAAGCTCTGCTGATGTACAGCTACTACTACCCCCACTATACCAGTATATAGCTCCAGCTACTACTACCCCCACTATACCAGTATATAGCTCCTGCTACTACTACCCCCACTATACCAGTATATAGCTCCAGCTACTACTACCCCCACTATACCAGTATATAGCTCCAGCTACTACTACCCCCATTATACCAGTATATAGCTCCTGCTACTACTACCCCCACTATACCAGTATATAGCTCCAGCTACTACTACCCCCACTATACCAGTATATAGCTCCTGCTACTACTACCCCCACTATACCAGTATATAGCTCCTGCTACTACTACCCCCACTATACCAGTATATAGCTCCAGCTACTACTACCCCCACTATACCAGTATATAGCTCCAGCTACTACTACTACTACCCCCACTATATAGCTCCAACTACTACTACCCCCACTATACAAGTATATAGCTCCAGCTACTACTACCCACACTATACCAGTATATAGCTCCAGCTACTACTACCCCACTATACCAGTATATAGCTCCAGCTACTACTACCCCCACTATACCAGTATATAGCTCCAGCTACTACTACCCCCACTATACCAGTATATAGCTCCAGCTACTACTACCCCCACTATACCAGTATATAGCTCCAGCTACTACTACCCCCACTATACCAGTATATAGCTCCAACTACTACTACCCCCACTATACAAGTATATAGCTCCAGCTACTACTACCCCCACTATACCAGTATATAGCTCCAACTACTACTACCCCCACTATACCAGTATATAGCTCCAGCTACTACTACCCCCACTATACCAGTATATAGCTCCAGCTACTACTAACCCCATTATACCAGTATATAGCTACAGCTACTACTACCCCCACTATACAAGTATATAGCTACAGCTACTACTACCCCCACTATACAAGTATATAGCTACAGCTACTACTACCCCCACTATACAAGTATATAGCTACAGCTACTACTACCCCCACTATACCAGTATACAGCTCCAGCACTACTACCGCTACTACTACCCCCACTATACCAGTATACAGCTCCAGCACTACTACAGCTACTACTACTCCCAATCTATCAGTATATACAAGGATCCATGAAAGAAAACGTACAAGGATGCAAACATGGATGGGTTCCCACAGATTATGGATCTAGCTAGCTGACTAAAATCACAGTCCTTAAAAACCACTGGACGTGTGACTAAGGTCTAAGACGTTACATTATATATAGTTATATGTCTGCTACAATGAGCAAAATAATACTGCGGCTCAGGGGTGTAGTGGGGGGGGGGGGGGGGGGGGCAGGATGGCAGAGGATGAGGATGAGGCAGTCCTGTCCTGTCAGTGTGGGGACGCAGGGAGCAGGTTTAGTTGATCAGAGGTATTTCCCGTACTGTTCTGTCTCCTGGCTGCTGTTTAGTAATGATTTGAGCAAAATTGCAGCGTTTTTACCGCGAATTTGCTCAAATCGGGGCTAAACGGCACAGGTCCAGGTCCTGTGCACAATGGAGGAGGAAGAAACAAGATGCAGGTGTGTGGAAAGGGGAGGACAGTCGGGGGTGCCCAGTCTGGGGAGGGGGGTTGAAGGGTGCCCAGTCTGGGGGGGGGGGGGGGGGGGGGTGGTGAAGGGAGCCCAGTCTGGGGAGGGGGGTGAAGGGTGCCAAGTGTGGGGAGGAGGGTGAAGGGTGCCCAGTCTGGGGAGGGGGGTGACTGGTGCCCAGTCTGGGGAGGGGGGTGACTGGTGCCCAGTCTGGGGAGGAGGGTGAAGGGTGCCCAGTCTGGGGAGGAGGGTGAAGGGTGCCAAGTGTGGGGAGGAGGGTGAAGGGAGCCCAGTGTGGGGAGGGGGGTGAAGGGAGCCCAGTGTGGGGAGGAGGGTAAAGGGTGCCCAGTCTGGGGAGGGGGGTGAAGGGTGCCAAGTGTGGGGAGGAGGGTGAAGGGAGCCCAGTGTGGGGAGGGGGGTGAAGGGAGCCCAGTGTGGGGAGGAGGGTGAAGGGAGCCCAGTCTGGGAAGGAGGATGAAGGGTGCCCAGTCTGGGAAGGAGGATGAAGGGTGCCCAGTCTGGGGAGGGGGGGTGAAGAGTGCCAAGTGTGGAGAGGAGGGTGAAGGGAGCCCAGTGTGGAGAGGAGGGTGACTGGTGCCCAGTCTGGGGAGGAGGGTGAAGAGTGCCCAGTCTGGGGAGGAGGGTGAAGGGTGCCAAGTGTGGGGAGGGGGGTGAAGGGTGCCCAGTCTGGGGAGGAGGGTAAAGGGTGCCAAGCGTGGGGAGGAGGGTGAAGGGTGCCCAGGGTGGGGAGGGGGGTGAAGGGTGCCCAGTGTGGGGAGGAGGGTGAAGGGTGCCCAGTGTGGGGAGGAGGGTGAAGGGTGCCCAGTCTGGGGAGGAGGGTGAAGGGTGCCCAGTGTGGGGAGGAGGGTGAAGGGAGCCCAGTCTGGGGAGGGGGGTGACTGGTGCCCAGTCTGGGGAGGGGGGTGACTGGTGCCCAGTCTGGGAAGGAGGATGAAGGGTGCCCAGTCTGGGGAGGGGGGGTGAAGAGTGCCAAGTGTGGAGAGGAGGGTGAAGGGAGCCCAGTGTGGAGAGGAGGGTGACTGGTGCCCAGTCTGGGGAGGAGGGTGAAGGGTGCCCAGTCTGGGGAGGACGGTGAAGGGTGCCAAGTGTGGGGAGGGGGGTGAAGGGTGCCCAGTCTGGGGAGGAGGGTAAAGGGTGCCAAGCGTGGGGAGGAGGGTGAAGGGTGCCCAGCGTGGGGAGGGGGGTGAAGGGAGCCCAGTGTGGGGAGGAGGGTGAAGGGTGCCCAGTGTGGGGAGGAGGGTGAAGGGTGCCCAGTCTGGGGAGGAGGGTGAAGGGTGCCCAGTGTGGGGAGGAGGGTGAAGGGTGCCAAGTCTGGGGAGGGGGGGGGGGGTGAAGGGTGCCAAGTGTGGGGAGGGGGGTGAAGGGAGCCCAGTGTGGTGTGGAGAGTGGACAGGGGGAGACACACAAGAGAGTTGGGGTCCAGTGTCTATTTAGGGGTCTGGTTGTACATTATTCTATACTTAAAGGGAACCAATCACGCCGAATATGCCCCTAATGATAAGGAAACGTAAACGAAAGGCACGGTCCTGGGCGTAGCTAGGCAGGGTCCTGGGCGCTTTCGAGCGCTGTAATCACGCCCAGAGAGGCGTGATTAAAAGACCTGCGCTCCACCGACGTCACCCAGGGCTTGCGTTCCACGTCGGCTGCGCTGTGACATCATCAGCACGCCGCTCAGGCGCAGTACGGCAGGAGAAGTTGCTGACGTACTGCGCATGAGCGAGGGTACAGGGGCATGTTTGGGAAGCATGCTGGGTGATGTACCAGCACGTTTCCTTAACATTAGGGGCATATTCGGCATGATTGGTTCCCTTTAACCCCTCAAGACTGCCCTCTACAAATCTAGATCACATTTATGTAGAGTAGTCACTGTGTACATACATTACTGATCTGGAGATATATCCTGTATTATACCCCAGAGCTGCACTCAATAGTGGATTACAATAGGGGCGTTCCGGGCAGCAGCCCGGGGCCCTGAGCTCTTGGGGGCCCATGACCACCCAAAAAGACTTATACTTTCAGTGGTGTACTGTCTCCTGGCTATACTTCTGCCATGATTTGCAAAAAATCACTGTGTTTAATGGCAATTTTGCACAAATCAGGACATCATTACATTATCTGTCCTGTACTATGAACGCCAGGCTAGTGCTGCCATAGTTACAGTGGGGTGGGGGGGGCCCAGGCTCGTGCTGCCATAGTTACAGTGGGGTGGGGGGGGGCCCAGGCTTGGTGAACAGCCCAGGGCCTATGGTAAAGTTAATCTGCCCCTGGCTGCACTCACTATTCTGCTGGTGAGGTCACTGTGTACATACATTACGGATCCTGAGTTATATCCTGTATTATACTCCAGAGCTGCACTCACTATTCTGCTGGTGGGGTCACTGTGTACATACATTACGGATCCTGAGTTATATCCTGTATTATACTCCAGAGCTGCACTCACTATTCTGCTGGTGAGGTCACTGTGTACATACATTACGGATCCTGAGTTATATCCTGTATTATACTCCAGAGCTGCACTCACTATTCTGCTGGTGGGGTCACTGTGTACATACATTACTGATCCTGAGTTATATCCCAAAGCTGCACTCACGCTTTCATACATCTTTTTAATAAGATTTATTATAACAAATGTTGGTGTACAAAGTCATAAAAAAACATTGCAAACTACAACTTTGCAGATAGATACAATATTTCTCACTACATTCTAGTCTTTTTTTTCCATTTAGCTTTACAAGACGATGTCTGGCGCCCCCGGTGGTCATCCACATATATGGCGGACTAATGAGTTTCGCTCTGCTCCTAGGTTAGTGCGCTTTTTACATCTTGTCGTAAACTCTTCAGCAGTGAATGACTCTGGAGAAGTTTCTGTCCTCCTGACGTGGATCTGGTCATTAGAGTGCCCCCTTGTCCCTTCGGAGACCCCGCGGGGGTGGGGGTGTGCGTGTGACCCGACATGTGACACCCATTAGCGTTAGTCGTAGACTTTTTAAACAAAATCCACAGTATAGGAATAATCTCTAAATACAAAGCTTAACGCCACAGGCTTGTACCAAATTATCACCTTCAGGGGGAGAGATGTCAGATCCATAGACACCAGCAATACTCATACCAACACAATTCTCTCAACAATTTAAACAAAAAAAAGTTTTTACAAAAAAATACATCGTCTAGAATAAAAAAAAGTTTACAATCTGCTCTTTTTTTGCCATTTCCAATGGGAGTCTGTTAAAACTACAATCTGCGAGAGTCTTATAGGGAAAAGTAGAGTCATGTAATACTGGAGAGGGCCAAGCGACTGACCCCCAACGTCCTCTCCCCCCCATGGCCGCAGTGTAGGGGTCTCCACACCGACCGGGTGTCCATTCCCTCCGCACATTATACCTCTATATCTTTTACACTTTAAGGCAGGAATATAAAAAATTTTTTTTAAAAAAGTTGATGTGTAAAACATAAATATAGGGGGCAGTGTTGTCCGCTTCAGGTCATCGCTAATAAATAAAAGACAATTGTTTCAGGTCGTCTCTCAATATAAAATATTTTCTCTCTCAGTCTTTGCCAGTGTGTGAGGTGGGCCCAGCCTTGATTTACGGCTCTAGTCCTTAGTAAGAGTTTACTTGAAAGCCTCAGGAATGTGGTTATGTTGGGGCTGTATATTCGTGGGGGGACTCGATATCCCCTCTGACCAGTCTGACATATTGGAATGGGGGGAGGAGCTGGACCACTGGTCCGGTGACTCCGGGGATGGGGTCAGGAATGGGTGGTCTGAAACCTGTAACTGGTGGCTTGGGGTATTGTCCATGGGCGAGGAGTAGCTGTGCTGGGAGGGTGGGGTGAGGAATTGGGTGGTGGACATAGACTGGGTCAGAGTGGTTGGCATAGAGCCCGACAGGATCTGGTTATCCTGGGACATGATGGAACGAAGGCCATTGCTTGTCAACTGCTGCATTTCTGACTGGGCCAGGTCGCTTCCACAGAAAGGTGTGCCAATATGGGCGCTGGATGCAGTCGCCGCATTGTGCTGCTGTTGCATGCTCTGTTGCTGAAGCTGCAGGTTCTGCTGCTGTATCTGCTGAATTTGCTGAGCCTGCAGGAGATGAGGCTGGTTGTTCATCCGCGTGTTGGGAATCGCCTGATACGTCATCATAGGTGATAGAGTTGTGGTTGACAAACCGCTATGTAGAGACGTCATCAGGCTGTGCTGGAGGGCGGCCGCAGTCTGCTGGTGTCCGCTCTGCTGCAGATTAGTTCTCAGAGGATTGTACTGGTTGGGGACCATCCCATTCTGCAGCCCCCATAGGTTACACTGGCCATTCATTGCCGATCCACCCACGGTAAATTGCATGGAGCCTCCATTGAGTACAGTGCTGGGGCTCGATACCGAGAGGTGAGTGAGACGGGGGGTCATGGATACCATGCGGTTACTGCCTCCAACCATTTCTTGCTTTCCAGACATATTCATGTGGTTCATACTTATGTGGGTATCGGGCATATTGCTGAGGTGGTTGAGTGGCATTGATGGAGACTGCTGGAATGGAGAGGTCATCAGGGGTGGAGAGGACACGTCAGACAAGTATCCATGAGGGGACTCCAGTGAGTCGACAGGAGAGAGGACGCCAGAGCTGTTGTTATCTAACAGCCCCCCTTTGCCATCTTGAGACTTTTTCCTTCTGGCTTTGAGGTCTTTGGAATCTTTGCACCCAGGAGCCTTGGCAGTCGGCTTTCGCGCCTTCTTCCCCTGCACAGCTGGCTTGATGTTTCCAATATAGCCATTAGGGGAGCAGATGGGGGATAAGGTGGGGGCACCCATGGGACCATTGTGCAGCTGTGGACTCCTTACAAGGTTATAGTCATCCAATAAGCGGACAATATCGTGATGCATACGCTCCTGTGCAATGTCACGTGGAAGGCGGTCCATGTGGTCCGTAATGTCTCGGTTTGCGTAGTGATCCAGGAGAACTTTGGCCGTCTCGTAGCTTCCTTCTCTTGCAGCGAGGAATAGAGGTGTTTCTTCCTGCAGGTAGAGATGAGGCGTGTGAGAACAGTCCCCGTCACTCTATCCAGAGACCACAAACATTGGTCACATCCCTCTTACCTTATTATTTTGCATGTCTTTATTGGCACCATTCTTGAGGAGAACCGTTGCGGCATCCACATTATTCACAGCGGCTGCCCAGTGTAAAGCTGATTTTCCTGAGAAGCAAGAACACAGAGATTTCAGAACAGTTCCCAGAATGCACATGGTGACACATGAGAGATGAATTGGTGTCCATGTGTTTACCAAGATCATCCACCGCGTTCACATCTGCATGGGAGTTGATCAGTTCTTCCACCATGCCCTCCACCGCAAGGCGAGCTGCCAGGATCAGCGGAGTTGTGCCATCGTACATGCGGGCATCAAGCTCTGTGGCTCTGTTACGAATAAGAATCTAAGAAAGAAGAATCATAATAAATGCAATGTTAGGAGTGATTCTTTTACACTACTGCCTGGTAACCCTAAACAATGACATGAACAGGAGGCCATAGTGCCCCATGTAAATGCAGCAGCGGACAGATGGATGAACGGCTGTTCTATTCAGACATCACAGAGAATGGGAAAACCCTTTAAATGACTGGAGGTGTCAGTCACAGAAGACTCATTCTGAAATTATCTTGGTGCTTATATCATAGACAAGATAAAGCAAAAACATCTTTATTATAGAATCTGATTGTGATAAGACTACACACCTGGAAAACACCTTGGGCATCAGCAGCGACTGCGGCATGAAGAGGGGTGCGTCCCATGTTGTCCGGTACATTGGCATCTGCACTGGACTCCAGCAGCCGTTTGGCAGCATCAGCCCTGGCGTATCGAGCAGCCAGGTGAAGGGCAGTCTCTCCTGTGCGGTCAGTTTGGTTGTGCAGATTTGCCCCTTGTCCAATAAAATCAGAGATGGTGTTAGCGGATGCGTCCTCCTCTTCCTCGCTGTTCCCGGTTTCTAGTCCTCCTCCACTGCATGCTGCAATCATTAGTGGGGTGAAGCCATCTGCAAGGAGACACAAGATGATTAGATGACATTGTCAGCCAATACTCAGGGCAGCGCTGCCATTTATACCAATAAATAAGCTTACCAGGTCCTCGCACATTGACATCCATGCAGTCGGTATCAATCTCTCCTTGGGGCGGGGTGGGAGCCATAGACGGAGCTCGGAGATCAGCTGCGTCCAGATGTTGCTGAGTCCATTGTCTGTGGTCGGTCTGATCATCAAGATCGGGAAGTATAACGTGATCATCAAACTAAGGGAGAGGACAACACAACATTCAGCATGAAAGGCGACCTCCGCAGACACACAAAGAGTGTACGGAGTTCTGTGATTATATACATGCATGAAAAAGCTGCGTGCAAAAAGATGAACAACTCAGGAAACTCAGGCAAAGTTCAGTCATCTCTTACCCGGAACCTCTTGCTTTCGGAGGTTTCTTCATCTCCCCACTCATTCTGATTGTCATCCATCAAAGATCCATCTGCAGCATTTTTTAGGGGCCTTTAACAGATGAAAAGGCAAAACATTAAAATCCAACTAAAATATTCCAATACACCTGTGGTCCTCCTGGGCATGCTGGGAGTTGTAGTTGTGCTACTAGACATGACATTGGAAGAATGAAATGACCTACAGACACATAAGCGATGTATAACTGAATGCTCACGTCAGTACAGAAGAGAGAAAATATAAGAAATGTGACGTCTGATGACATCCAGCACTTACTTCAACCCCACAGAATCCTCCCCAAGCGGCTCTCGCCTCTTCTTTTTGGTCGACTCTTTTGGATTGAACCCTTCTGGGAACCAGAGGTGGCCATGCTCCCGGCGTCTCTTCTTGTTGATGACGATGACTCCCACCACAGCGAAAATGACAAGGAGCACGCACAAGCTGATGCCCAAGATGAGATAAGGCGGTGGGTCGGGCGGTGGACTTGCCGATTCACCTGAAGATAACCAGGAGAAGCTCGGTGAGACAGACATTAAAGCTGCATTACAAAGCCCCGACACAGTGAAAATGAACCGAATTTCCTTTAAACAAAAAAATAAATAAATCTTCAGCCATGAAAGGGGCGGAGGGGGGGGGGGGGGGGGGGGGGGGGAGAATCATTGCAAAAAATAAGATTATTTTCTGTTACTCATCAGAATTGCAAATTACCCTTAAAATGCTCTCCTGCCCCAAACGGCGGTATCAGGAGACAGGTTTTTCTTTACTCCTTTAAGAAAATGGATTAATCAACTTCACATCACTGCGCTCTCATTGAGCTGTTAAGACCGAGGATTTACGTGGGATTTTCGAGATAACGGTTCTACCACCTCATGTTCACTATTGATCAATTTCTCTCCCTCGCTTTTCCCCCTTGTTAAAGAATTAATGATCCTGACGTAAATCCAGTCAAAAGTTGAAAGGCGTTTTATTTACTAAGCTTTATCCCTTATTGTACCGACTCCTAAAGTTGGGAACTTACTTCTAACAGCTTCTATCTTGTATGGGAGGTCAAGATTGCCAAGAGAAGCCAGCGCCCCGAGGAAAGCCGCCACATCGGTGGCACTGTCGAAGCACTGAGACGTGGTTTGCAAACACTGGCGGTTATCTATCTCCAGGTAAACGATTGATCTGTGTGGGAGATAGAGGGGTCATCAGCTATTGGATCAGGACAAGCTGGATCACATCTGAGCCTTGGAGAAAATGCACCACCTACCCTTTCACCTCTAGCTGGTCGAGTTCTCGCCGATATCTGGCAGGGATCAGGGAATCCTTAATACTGCTGAAGATGGCACTGGGGGCATCAGACCATTCCTTTGTGGACCTTTTAATATGATGTTTCTTCAGTTCCTCATTATTACCATAGTATGGAATGATCATATACTCCCCCTGTTCATCCTTCTTAAACACAACGTTGGTATGAAGAATCCTGCTCAGCTCACGGAGGAAGTCTACAGACATGTTCTTAAGCTTTTCCGGGGGCACCAGGACTACCAATACCAGGGTCCCATCAGCCAGCTTCTGTGGCACACTAGCGCAGTCCAGGCCGTCCCACTCACACTCTGCATTGTTGCAGCCTTGATCACAGTGACCATCCTGGAAATGATCCTTGCAGTATTGGTCATATAGGGGACTGGAAGAGGCCAGAGAACAGAGTCAATCACAGCAGCTTAACTAGACATATGCAGGCCAAGAACAAATCTGCACCAACTCCCATCAGTTCTGAGGTTGCCCCAAAATAAAAGCAGTTACCCACTATCCACATAACTAGATGATCAGTGAGGATCCAACAACTGCAACTCAAACAATTGTTTCCATTTGTCCTCTATGGCGCTTAGGAACATGGCAGAGATTTATGTTCCTCCAGTGGTCAGACCCCCACCAATCAGATCAGTTAACCATCATCTATCCTTTGGATGTAAAATGTTTTATTTGTGCCTTCCTAGCTGTAAATACCCTTATTGCCCACCTCCCCTTTACTTCAATTTTGAACTTACTTGCACTGGTTGTCTATGTTCTGACAGTCAAAACCATCATAAAGGCATCCGGCATTGTTGCATTGGAAGTCACATTTGTCATCATTGAAATACTTCCAGCACTGCAGCGCATCGGTGCAGTTCTTCCAAGGGTCATTGAAGTCAAGGGAGCAGTCGCCTCCATCCCATCCACAAGCATGAGTGTTGCAGTTAGTGTTGCAAATTTTATTTCCAGCCTGAGAAGCGCACAGGTCGATCCCGCAAACTTCTTTGACATCGGACGGCTTAACGTCCTGTCCTGGGCCACCTGTAAAGTTATAGTCCAGGATCTGACATATGAGGCCATTGAAGTTCCGGGGACAGATGCACTGATAGAATGGCTCCTCTGTTATAAACTTGCACGTGCCGCTATTGTAACAAGGGTTGGAATTACAGGGGCTGCTGATCGGGTACTGACACAGGGGTCCAGTAAACTCATCCGGACAGACGCACTTGGGGGTCTTCAGATGAGATATACAGGTTCCGCCATTGTGACAGAGAAGGTTTCCACAAAGACGAGTGTCGTATTCACAAGTGGCGCCATCAAATCCCTATATATATATAATAATATATATATAAATTATAATAAAATATTCTGAAAGTTTATACAAATGTACAGATTGAGCAGTGACATATTCAGCGCGGCAGCACATGGGGAGCACAGTTACTTTCACCTGTCCTGTCCAGGCACTGAATGTACACGATGAATAGGTCATAGAAAAGCTTCAATCATTGTACATATTACGTGTGATACAACATTGTGCTGCTCATCTCTACTTACCGGGGGACACTTGCAGATGAAGCCTCGCTCTGTATTAGTCACAATGGAACAAGATCCACCGTTCTTGCATGGTTTTCCTTTACACCTGTCAAGCAATGACTCACAGCGCCTCCCTGGTAAAGCAAGGAAATGGATTAGCGCTCCCGTTATACACGACAGATGAAAAGGGTCATCAGCAGAGACATTCTTACCTGTAAATCCCTGCCGGCATTCGCAGCGGTAATCGTTCACAAGCTGGATGCAGTTCTGGGTTCCGCGTGTATCGCAGGGGTTTGAGAGACATTCGTTCACATCCCCCTCACAGCGCTCCCCAACAAAACCCGGCAGACAGCTGCAGTGGTATCCACCCACGCGGTCTACGCATTTGCCGCCGTTGAAGCATTTGGGCTCTAGGTTGGGTGCCTCATACAGCGGGTTACAGTCATCGATGTTAATTTCACAGTGAACTCCTAGAAGGGGACAGCAATTAGGGAAACCTTGGATATAGATGAAGCAGTTTATATGAAGTGGACGGTGCCTATGGCATCTATCCCATATTCATAGCTACAATAATCCACTATAGTCGCCCTTTTAGCTTACTGTGGCTTCTGCCTTACCTTGAGTGCCTCGTGGACAGGAGCATTTGTAGGTGTTGATCAGATCGATGCAGGTTCCTCCATTTTGGCAGGGGTGTGAATGGCATTCATTGATCTCCTCTGAACAGTTTACTCCATGGTAGCCAGCAACACACTGCACAAGATACGTATATTAAGATACAAGAAAATCATCTGATCTCAGGCCCAGGCTTACCCATCAGCCCTGACACACAATAAGGTGCAGAGCCGCTCACCTCGCAGGAGTAGCCTCCCAGGTAGTCTGTACAGGTGGCGCCATTCTGACATGGATTGGGAGAACATTCATCCACCTGCTCCTCGCAGTAGCTTCCCGTGTATCCCGGCTGGCACATACAGTTGTGGGTGTTCCCAGTGTCACGACAAGACCCGGAGTTTCGGCAGAGATTATTGACGTCCACACCTGATGGTAGAATCGTTACAATGTCACAGGATTCTTGTCAAGGCAATCGGTATCACAAGATCATGCATACTGATCTCCGAGAGGCTCTTACCTCGCTGTAAAGCTGCTACCTCACACGAGACATTGGGGACGTCACAATACACTCCGGTCCAGCCGCTGTTACACTCACAGCGATAACGGTTGTTGGTCTGCCAGCATTTTCCACCATTTTTACATGGAGAAGAGTCACACCACCTCACCAAGTTCTGTAGAAAAACATATATAACTTAATGGGGTCGAAAGTTACAGAAATGGAATCCGTAGCTTAGATTAGAGGTCACCTACCTGGCAGTTCAGCCCGGTGTAGCCCTGGGGACAGGTGCACTTATAGGTCCCGTAGCTGTCCTGGCAGGTGCCTCCATTCAGACAAGGTTTGGAGTCACACTCATTGATGTCATGCTGACAGTAGCTCCCGGTGAACCCGGGTGGACACTGACAGGTGAAGGTGTTTATTCCATCCACGCAGGTACCACCGTTAAAGCAGGAGCTGGAAAAGAGAAGAATAAAGAGCAATGAATAGAGATGAGCGAACCGCGTTCGGGTTCGAGTCGATCTGAACCCGAATGTTCGGTATTTGATTAGCGGCGGCTGCTAAACTTGGATAAGCTCTAATGTTGTCTGGAAAACATGGATACAGCCAATGACTATATCCATGTTTTCCACATAGCCTTTGGGCTTTATCCACCTTCAGCAGCCCCCGCTAATCAGATGGCAAAAGTTCGGGTTCGGATGGACTCCAGCTGCTCCAGGTTCGCTCATCTCTAGAAATGAATCAAGATTTTCCTGGGAGCAGAACGTGAGTTCCGAGGCCACTGTACCTTTCTGTACAGTCTGGGGTGTTGATCTCACAATGGATGCCACTGAACCCTGACGGGCAGGTGCAAGTGTAGCTGTTCACACAGTCTGTGCAGTTTGCCCCGTTCTTGCATGGATTGCTGGCACATTCATTTATATCCTCTTCACACTTCGGCCCACGGAAACCAGGTAAACAGTTGCAGTAGAATGCATTGATGCTATCGGTACAGGAGCCTCCATTGTGGCAAGGGTCTGAAAATGAACAGGAAGATAATCAATTCCCTGCCCTACATCCAAGATTCCTGTAAGTATAATGAGAGACTGGTCAGGCGGGCACGCTGCACTCACTGGGCTGGCAGTCATTGATATCAGTCTCGCAGTTCCTGCCACTGTATCCGGGTTTACAGATGCACTTGTAGCTGCCATTCGTGTTCTGACATAGGGCGCCATTTCGACAGGGATTCTTCACACACTCATTAATATCAATCTCACAGGTTTGTCCTATGTGAAGGGAAAAAAAAAAACATTGTAATGAAATTGTCAGGATATGGCAGCTGCTTTCAGATTATTGGTTGTTAAGTCTGTGAACAATATCTGCAATATCCAAACACGTGTACGGCTGCTGCGGGGGTTTGTACAGTAAAAGACAGCTTGTCGTATTTGCGACAAAGGTTTCTCTCGGTTTACCTTGCCATCCAGTGGGACAGAGACAGGAGAAACTCTCATAGTCTTCCGATTCCTGACATCTCCCATCATTCTTACACGGGTTATTGGTGCAGGGTGCTAACACGTCCTCGCAAGTGGCCCCTGGGGATGATAGATGAGCATTAACATAAGGACCATTCATTATTACAGCCCATATCTACAAGACACAGCAGCGAAATCTACAATGGACGTGGAAATAATTACTTTAAGCAGATAAATAAGGAAAAAAAAAAACAACTTTATTTTCTTTGTGAATCGCTATTTCCCAGATAGGCTGTGGCCTTCACTCTCCTCATCGGGTTACTGTGGTGACCGGGGCCAGGCAGGAAATTTAGTAGGGTTTCCTGCAATTGTGTATATTGCAATTTTAATGGAAGGGGAAGCAGGAAGCAGGATTTGACTGGGACAGCAATTCCCATCTACTGCAAATCTGTCAAAATAATCCCTCACCGCCCACCGGGGCTGGAGCCACGCATGTGGGACGGTCCCTCCAAAACTGTCCAGAAAATACGCCAGCAGCCGGGGACGTTTTCCACTCAGCACCTCTGACTGGATCATGGAAGAGACTCATCGCACAGTCTTTACTTGTTCGCGGGAAACAGTGTTGTTTTTGGAGAGAGAAGGGGAATGAGGGGGTTATGAAGGTTTTTTCCAAGCTAAATATTTTTTTCTTTCTACTTGGAATGGAACAATGCACATAAGTCTCCCAGGCGCTAGCTCTGGCCGTGTAGTAACATTACAGGGAGCAGGGTGGTCAGCGCCCTAATACCAGCACACAGACATCTCACCTGTATAGGGTAACATGCAGTTACACTTGTATCCTGCCACACCGTCAATGCACGTCCCCTCATTGAGACACGGGTTAGATGCACATTCGTTAATGTTTGTTTGACAGTTCAGTCCTATAAAGAACAAGTCGTTAAGCATCAGGCATACAATAATCTATTACCGCTGGACAGCACTGACTGGAGAGGATGGGGACACGTACCGCTGAAGCCCTCCTTACAGGTGCAGATGTAGCCGCTGGTCATGTCTTTACACGTACCACCGTTCATACATGGATTGGAGTCACATTCATTGTTATTAATGTCACAGTTGGTTCCACTCCAGCCCGAATCACAGTCACATTTGTATCTAAAACACAGACAGGCAGAAATGACAAGGACATCCAATATGGCTGCTCCCACAGAACATATCATCATTATTTTCACCACCATTGTGACTAGGCAGATTTGCAATTAAGCAGCTCGAAAGGTTTGGTGATAACTTCTGTATCCTGTATTACCCCTGTATCAGTTCTCAATGGTTTTCCCAGAAACAGAAGACTGAGAAGTTGAAGAGTGAAGAACCAGGACTTGTTGGAATATAGAGGACCTGCGATATTCAGCCCATGGAGGTTGCTTACCCATTGACTCCATCGCGGCACAGTCCATGGATACACGGGTTGCTCCTACACTCATCCACCTCGGACAGACACATTTGTCCCTGGAAACCTTCGGGACAGGTGCACCTGAAGCCGTTGATGAGATCTTCGCAGGTTCCGCCATTGTGGCAGGGATTGCTGGCGCACTCATTGATGTTAATGTTACACATTTTACCTGAGTACAAAGTAGCAAAAGTTATAAATGGCGTAGCGCACATAAAAAGATTGATTTAAATGCAACTAAATGGGAAAAGAATCCCTGTGATAGAGGCCGTGTCTGGCAGGTCACGTCTCTCCGGTTACCTCCTCCCGTTTCTCATGGGAGCGAGGCCTTTAATGGGGCGCACACTGGCTCCTTACTGGAATAAAGGCTCTATTGATCCCAGGACAGATGAGGAATTAGGGGGGAGAGGAAAGTCCCAGAAAATGCACAGGTGGGCAGTGGGCCGTACAGAGGGAGGACCCTCCATCAAAGGATCTTATTAACCTCCCTAATAAAACACAGCAGTCAGACCAGCTCCGAAACCTGATGCCTCCACCCAACTGAATGGAATCCCTAATGTACACCCTCAGGTGTCTATTCTGTCCTGGCATCTATGCCGAGATGGCGAGCAGCAGGCAGCCCACTGACTAATTGCTACAGCGTGGCAATGGAAACTGATCTGTGATCTGTATGTGGCATCTTACCGGCATAGCCCGGCTCACAGGCACACTCATAGCCATTGATCTTATCGATGCACTTTCCCGAGTCACAGGGATTGCTGGCACAGTCGTCTAAGTTTATTTCACAATTCATCCCTAGGAAAAAAATAAAAAAAGAGAGTTAAGGTGAGATGTAATCCGCAGCCTGCTGAGTATACTGTATAGGGGAGCATGCCAAACCTCTTGATCCCGCCCCTTGATTAATATGGCCGCCACCTACCCGTGGTCCCCTTCAGGCACTGGCACATGTAGCTGTTCACTTTGTCCACACACTCGCCTCCATTCTGACACGGCATGCTCAGGCACTCATTGATGTTGCTGTCACATCGCCTTCCTGTATACCCGGGTCTGCATTCACAGGTAAAGGTGGCAATGCCATCGATGCAGGTTCCATAGTGACAGGGGTCGGGCTTGCAGTCATCTATATCCAGTTCACAGTGGGGGCCAGTAAAACCTGCAGACAAGAATATTATTAACCATTGTGTCCAGGAAACATGGAGCAGACTTTAGCAGTTTGTGTTATTGCAGATATACCCGACCCACCACACAAGACCTATCCACTTAGCATATTCCTAGACCCTTGTCTCTTATAATACATCGCTTCTATACTTCAGTTTAAAGCAACTTCCAGGCATGTTTCCAACCTGTATGTGACCCTAAAGGTAACAAAGTTCGGGGGTCTCTGCCTTAAAAGGGTCCATCTCCATTACTTCCCCTGTATAGTAAAAATGCTATTGTCCTCAGGTCCAAGATATGTAACTGTTAAGCCAATCAAATGACAAATAGGGATCAATACGTAGCAGGTGATCAGATATAACGCTGCACTTTACTAAAGAGCCGAACTCTCCCAAGACCCTGATGTCCGCTATAAAGGCCTCACCCACCCTGGGGTGTAGACTAGAGGTCAGGCACATGGCTATAGAGCCGGACTCTACCAGGACCCTCACGTCCCCTATAAAGGCTTTACCCGTCCTGGGGTGTAGACTAGAGGTGAGGCACATGGCTATAGAGCTGGACTCTACCAGGACCCTCACGTCCCCTATAAAGGCCTCACCCGTCCTGGGGTGTAGACTAGAGGTGAGGCACATGGCTACAGAGCCTGATCTACCAGGAGCCTCACGTCCCCTATAAAGGCCTCACCCACCCTGGGGTGTAGACTAGAGGTGAGGCACATGGCTATAGAGCCGGACTCTACCAGGACCCTGATGTCCGCTATAAAGGCCTCACCCACCCTGGGGTGTAGACTAGAGGTGAGGCACATGGCTATAGAGCTGGACTCTACCAGGACCCTGATGTCCGCTATAAAGGCCTCACCCACCCTGGGGTAGACTAGAGGTGAGGCACATGGCTATAGAGCTGGACTCTAGCAGGACCCTGATTTCCGCTATAAAGGCCTCACCCACCCTGGGGTGTAGACTAGAGGTGAGGCACATGGCTATAGAGCCGGACTCTACCAGGACCCTGATGTCCGCTATAAAGGCCTCACCCACCCTGGGGTGTAGACTAGAGGTGAGGCACATGGCTATAGAGCTGGACTCTACCAGGACCCTCACGTCCCCTATAAAGGCCTCACCCGTCCTGGGGTGTAGACTAGAGGTGAGGCACATGGCTATAGAGCTGGACTCTACCCGGACCCTCACGTCCCCTATAAAGGCCTCACCCACCCTGGGGTGTAGACTAGAGGTGAGGCACATGGCTATAGAGCCGGACTCTACCCGGACCCTCACGTCCCCTATAAAGGCCTCACCCACCCTGGGGTGTAGACTAGAGGTGAGGCACATGGCTATAGAGCCGGACTCTACCAGGACCCTGATGTCCGCTATAAAGGCCTCACCCACCCTGGGGTGTAGACTAGAGGTGAGGCACATGGCTATAGAGCCGGACTCTACCAGGACCCTCACGTCCCCTATAAAGGCCTCACCCGTCCTGGGGTGTAGACTAGAGGTCAGGCACATGGCTATAGAGCCGGACTCTTCCAGGACCCTCACGTCCCCTATAAAGGCCTCACCCGTCCTGGGGTGTAGACTAGAGGTGAGGCACATGGCTACAGAGCCTGATCTACCAGGAGCCTCACGTCCCCTCTAAAGGCCTCACCCACCCTGGGGTAGACTAGAGGTGAGGCACATGGCTATAGAGCTGGACTCTACCAGGACCCTGATGTCCGCTATAAAGGCCTCACCCACCCTGGGGTAGACTAGAGGTGAGGCACATGGCTATAGAGCTGGACTCTAGCAGGACCCTGATGTCCGCTATAAAGGCCTCACCCGTCCTGGGGTGTAGACTAGAGGTGAGGCACATGGCTATAGAGCCGGACTCTTCCAGGACCCTCACGTCCCCTATAAAGGCCTCACCCACCCTGGGGTGTAGACTAGAGGTGAGGCACATGGCTATAGAGCTGGACTCTACCAGGACCCTCACGTCCCCTATAAAGGCCTCACCCACCCTGGGGTGTAGACTAGAGGTGAGGCACATGGCTATAGAGCTGGACTCTTCCAGGACCCTCACGTCCCCTATAAAGGCCTCACCCACCCTGGGGTGTAGACTAGAGGTGAGGCACATGGCTATAGAGCCGGACTCTACCAGGAGCCTCACGTCCCCTATAAAGGCCTCACCCGTCCTGGGGTGTAGACTAGAGGTGAGGCACATGGCTATAGAGCCGGACTCTTCCAGGACCCTCACGTCCCCTATAAAGGCCTCACCCACCCTGGGGTGTAGACTAGAGGTGAGGCACATAGCTATAGAGCTGGACTCTACCCGGACCCTCACGTCCCCTATAAAGGCCTCACCCACCCTGGGGTAGACTAGAGGTGAGGCACATGGCTACAGAGCCTGATCTACCAGGAGCCTCACGTCCCCTATAAAGGCCTCACCCGTCCTGGGGTGTAGACTAGAGGTGAGGCACATAGCTATAGAGCTGGACTCTACCCGGACCCTCACGTCCCCTATAAAGGCCTCACCCACCCTGGGGTAGACTAGAGGTGAGGCACATGGCTACAGAGCCTGATCTACCAGGAGCCTCACGTCCCCTATAAAGGCCTCACCCGTCCTGGGGTGTAGACTAGAGGTGAGGCACATGGCTATAGAGCCGGACTCTACCAGGACCCTGATGTCCGCTATAAAGGCCTCACCCACCCTGGGGTAGACTAGAGGTGAGGCACATGGCTACAGAGCCTGATCTACCAGGAGCACAGCTCTGACTGCACTCGGTGGACATAAGAGCTTTTCATCGCTCGCTGCCATTCACAGGAGCCGATTAGAAGTTATTCAGCTGCCATAACAATAGCGGCATTGTCCCCCCTCGGGGCTCATGTCATCGTCCCATCATGGCCACTCCTCGCAGGCTGCCTGCCTCTCAATGCAAAAGAAAAAAATATCCCAAACTTTTCCCGCGCCTTTTCCCCTCTCACAGAAAAACATTGTGAGAGGATAAAAGCACAAAAAGGAAAGAAGTAAAGGGTCCCAGTCAGCTGACAACACCTCGGGCTGGCGTCCACACGGGGAGCGGCAGACATCTGCTCCGGCACGGATCACTTTCCAGCCCTTTTATCATTAATCCTTCGCAGGATGGAAAGTCTGATCCGGAGGACAAATAACACGTTGGCCCCTTTGGACGGCACAGGAGCATGGAGACAAGTCAGAGAGGAGGAGCGGATGTGGCTGCTACATTACCTTCTGTGCACTGACAGGTGTAAGTGTTGGGGCCGTCCATGCATTTGGCGCCATTTTTGCAGGGTGTGCTGGCGCACTCATCGATGTCGTACTGACACAAGTGTCCATTAAAACCTAAACAGGAGAGGAAACATGATTTTGTTTTAGAACAATACAACACAGATCTCAATAGTCCTGAGACAGGAGGGAGAGCTCCTCCGCTATAAGTGGGGGGATGGAGGGGGTCCTACTGGACTCTGGCTCCTGTGTCCTGACAATGAGCAGACATGTACGTACTACCATAATAGTATAATACCATATTATCAGCCAGCATATGACATATCAGGCCAGGCAATGAATGTCAGCTCTGAGCTTCACTACACAGATAAAACCTCTCACAGCATGGATCCAGTCCGCCCCATTATGGCAGCCCCCAGCTTGGCTCTAATCTGGCCTCACACTACGCCCTGGGCCAGGGTCACAAGACCAAAGAAACCAGAGCCGCCTTATAGAATTACTTTGGAATTCCAGTTTTCCTGATCCCAAAGAACGTGCCATAGGTTACCATGGAATCATGCCCACCATGAATGAGAAGGGCCAGAAGCCCCCCTGCCCCCACACATTCACATCCAAGGACAGAACGTACTTCTCAGAGGTCTCCTTCAGCTTGTGGCCTGCCGCTGCCTTCATCTCTATAGCCTATAACCTGCCCCTCTCTCCAGCAGCGCCTCCTTTCTGCTACATATGGACCGGGAGAGCAGTCCATGTTCTCTCATCATCAGGATACCACCGGCATCCCTTATATCCGCTGACTACCGAGTAACTAACGTCTCTTATGTCTCTCCAACCTGGCAGGAGCGCCACCGATTAGAGAACACTGTTATGTGATATCCTCCCAATAAGAGAACAGCAGGTGAACCCCAACCAATCCAGGGACCCCTCCCCCAGCCAATCATAACTATGGAGAGTCACAATGTAGCTTCCCCTAATCCCATGCCTCGGGGCTGTACGGCAGCAGATGAGAGGGAAGATGCCTGCGGGTGCGGATTAGTTGTAGCCTTGCCAGGCAGCGCTGTCCTATTGATCCGTTCTCTCACCTGTGGGACATTCGCAGTGAAACTCGTTGATTTTATCGATGCATCTGCCATTGTGTAGACACGGGCTGCTGGCACACTCGTCCGTATTGATCTCACAGAACGTCCCTTCATAACCTAACAAATTGAAGAGCAGAAGTTCATAGGATAAAGTTTTAAAGGCCGCACAGAGAATGAGGAGGCAGCGCACGCTCCCATGTACGCACCTGGCATACAGATACACTGGAACTCTCCAATCTGGTCCAGACACGTGGCGTCATTCTGACAGGGGTTGGACAGACACTCATTGACGTCTATCTCGCAGCGAGGTCCCGTATAGCCCGGGAGGCAGTTGCATTGGAAGGAGCCCTGGGTGTTGATGCATTTTCCACCATGCTCACAGGGGTTGGCACCTGCATTGTCAAACAAAGGGTTAAAGGGGTTGTCCAGCACAAAAAATTCTTTAAAGTCAACTGGTGTCAGAAAGGCTAGCTGCTGTATGCCCTGCAGGAAGTGCTCTCTGCTGCCACCTCTGTCCATGTCAGGAACTGCCCAGAGCAGCAGCAAATCCCCATAGAAAACCTCTCCTGCTCTGGACAGTTCCTGACATGGACAGAGGTGGCAGCAGAGAGCACTGTGTCAGACTGGAGAGAATACACCACTTCCTGCAGGATATACAGAAGCTGATAAGTACTGGCATACTGGAAAAAAAAATTTTTAAAAGAAAAGTAAATTACAAATCTATATAACTTTCTGAAACCACTTGATTTGAAAGAATTTTTTTTTCACTGCACAACCCCTTTAAGGGGACTGACATCAATTTCTAACTTCATTTTGTTCATTGACAGCGGTTTAGAGGCTTCTTACCAAGAGAACACTCGTCCACGTCATGGTTGCAGGCAGGTCCCGTGTAACCGGGGGGACAGGTGCAAATCGCTTTGCCGTTGACTGGGTTGGTATCGCAGTTGGAGCCTTCGTTGCAGGGGTTGCTGATACAAGCATCATCCAGGTGACAAAGCAGACCTGCAAAGCATTGTGGGAATGGGAAGCTTTAGGCATTTATTGGGTGAGCAAAAGACAGGAAAAATGGATCAACTAGCAAATATGCAAGACTACAATTCCCAGCTTGGGCTGATGGCCTTCAGCTGTAACGGCAGTGCTTAGAGCAGGGTGCATGCTGAGAGTTGTAGTTGTGTAGCTGTTCTCACCTGTGCGGCCATGTGGGCACTCGCAGTAGAAGGATGCTACCCGATCATGGCAAGTGGCCCCATTGTTACAAGCTGCGTTGGCGCAGTCATCGATGTTCTCACTGCAGTCCTCTCCCGTCCAGCCGTTGACACAGACACAGTTGTATCCTCCGTGGGTATTGTGGCAGGTGCCCCCGTTCTGACAGGCGTTCGGCATCAGCTGGCACTCATCTACGTCTTCCGTGCAGTATTGGCCTGAGAGAAGAATGAGCTGCGATTACACCACAGATTTACAGGGAGGCAGAAGGGACAGCGCTGTATAGAGGAGCGCGGCCGTACCCGTCCAGTCCGGAGAGCAGCGGCAGTTGTACGTGTTCACACCATCCACACAGGTCCCCCCATTCTTGCACTGGTTTCCTGGACAGTCGTCAATGTTTTCTTCACAGTTTTGACCGGAAAATCCTATAAAAGACATAAGACACATAAAAATAACCAACATAAGTAAAGCCAAGTGCCTCCTGCACCTAGAGGCGAAGTTTCCTTCTTTGTTACCTACAGATAAAGGCCTGCACCCGTAAGGAAAGGGTTCCCCGAGGCGGGTGGGGATCATCCGCACTAACATACAGGCCAGGGATCGGATTACGCCTCCTATGACCTGACCTGGTTTGGCAGCAGTGGCTGTATACACGATACGAGGAGTAACCATTAGGACGCTTCACTTGCAGATACTTTGAATCTGTTTTGTTTGCAAAGTGCAAGGAGAATTGAGCAAGAAGAGAGATTAGCCCAAGTCGGCAGCAGTGATCGATGTGCCAGGGAGCGGCCGGCCGCAGAACGCTTGTAAAACTGCTGATAGCCGACATCTATGGCTGCCGCCAGCCCGATTGTTGGGAGCTCGTACACAAGACCAACATGTGGCAAGTTACTGATTAATTGGGCTACTGCAGCAGACAAGCAGCCATTCCTATAGGCGGCCATACCAGCTAGATGACTGCCGGCTGAATGCTACAGGTCTACTCCACAGGGAGGAGGGGGGACAGGACGCTGACAGACCCAGCAGCTATTCACAGAACCTGGAGAGAGAACCGCTGCCCTGGATCTCACAGCTGCCGCTCTGTTACAGCTGAATACAACGCTAACAGCCGGTCAGCTGCCATAAATGCGCGGTGGTCATGTGACCAGATCATAAACCTAAACTGTTTGAAAACGTTACAAATCTTTTTTTAGTGCGAGAAAAATAATCGCTCCCAATTATGTGAAGTTTACAGTAAAGCCGGCGCAGTGACGGACGGAGGCGATAAATCCTGGCGCAGGTCGGTGTGAACCTGCTCGCTCCATTCACAGAATACACCAGTGTTGTTGTGTGTCCCATAAATCACTGCGCCGGCTCTAATTACCGATGGATGTGATAACAGCGGCAGAGCCCATGGCGCAGCTCGCAGGCAGCCGTGTCGCCAGCGGTGCCCAATGCTGGGACTGTGAACAATGCGAGGACCATGCCAGCTTGTGTTTACAGTGACAACATTGCCGTTCAGCCTCCTGCCGGCTCCTCAGGTGTAACCCGATCCCTCCATGTTTATCCAACAACAAGAAACAAGTCCTTCCGTAAGTGTTTCTAAATCTGCAGGCGCAGCCGCCGCATTCCCTGCCACTAAACTGGCTGTAACCAACCGAGGCCGCAGGGAAACCATAGAGTCATAGAGAGTATGTGAGCTGCAGGTGTGACGGCAGCCCGGGATCACATGGGACGCTCTTTGATCTATGGAGGGGCCTCATGTGCGGCTGCAGACACCTGCTCCACAAGCCCATAAAACACGGCCGGCTTCAAAGCAGCAGCAGGTTAATGTTTGCCGGATTTAACATCCCTGGGTGCAAAACCGAGAGGAAGGAGCGGACGCTGCATGATTAACCCCTAACATGGCCAGGAAACCTGGAAACAACATACAGCGCCTGTATACAGCACAACTCCTAGGGATCAGTGCTCCCACCACCCCCTCTGTGTCTTATTACTTCAGTGTAGGGATCAGTGTCCCCACTGTACCGTGTCCTATTATTGCAGTGTAGGGATCAGTGCTCCGAGCCTCATGTCAGACATCAGTGTAGGGATCAGTGCTCCGAGCCTCATGTCAGACGTCAGTGTAGGGATCAGTGCTCCGAGCCTCATGTCTGACGTCAGTGTAGGGATCAGTGCTCCGAGCCTCATGTCTGACGTCAGTGTATGGATCAGTGCTCCGAGCCTCATGTATGACGTCAGTGTAGGGATCAGTGCTCCGAGCCTCATGTCAGACGTCAGTGTAGGGATCAGTGCTCCGAGCCTCATGTCAGACGTCAGTGTAGGGATCAGTGCTCCGAGCCTCATGTATGACGTCAGTGTAGGGATCAGTGCTCCGAGCCTCATGTATGACGTCAGTGTAGGGATCAGTGCTCCGAGCCTCATGTATGACGTCAGTGTATGGATCAGTGCTCCGAGCCTCATGTCTGACGTCAGTGTATGGATCAGTGCTCCGAGCCTCATGTATGACGTCAGTGTAGGGATCAGTGCTCCGAGCCTCATGTCTGACGTCAGTGTAGGGATCAGTGCTCCGAGCCTCATGTATGACGTCAGTGTATGGATCAGTGCTCCGAGCCTCATGTATGACGTCAGTGTAGGGATCAGTGCTCCGAGCCTCATGTCTGACGTCAGTGTATGGATCAGTGCTCCGAGCCTCATGTATGACGTCAGTGTAGGGATCAGTGCTCCGAGCCTCATGTCAGACGTCAGTGTAGGGATCAGTGCTCCGAGCCTCATGTCTGACGTCAGTGTATGGATCAGTGCTCCGAGCCTCATGTCTGACGTCAGTGTAGGGATCAGTGCTCCGAGCCTCATGTCTGACGTCAGTGTATGGATCAGTGCTCCGAGCCTCATGTCTGACGTCAGTGTAGGGATCAGTGCTCCGAGCCTCATGTCTGACGTCAGTGTAGGGATCAGTGCTCCGAGCCTCATGTCTGACGTCAGTGTAGGGATCAGTGCTCCCTATAACACAGCCTATTCCTTTCCACACAGTCAGGCCAGCAGTCTCCAGGCTACAATGTTCCAGTGACATTATGGGCAATGGGGGTGACAGACCGGCCGGTGTGAGGCTGATGCTTCCTGTTCTATGGCCGTGCGAAGTGTGCGACATGCGGGTCAACATCCTCCTTACAGTCCAATCAAACGTTACACAACTCTAGTCATAACCTAGCCAAATCCATTCACCAGGGCGTCACCAGGCGGCCGCACAAACCCTCAACTTCACTCATTACGGGTTACATTAAACCTCAGTCACCTCCAGAGCTGCACTCACTATTATGCTGTTACATCATGTCTCATCCTCCAGAGCTGCACTCACTATTCTGCTGTTACATCATGTCTCATCCTCCAGAGCTGCACTCACTATTCTGCTGTTACATGTCTCATCCTCCAGAGCTGCACTCACTACTCTGCTGTTACATCCTGTCTCATCCTCCAGAGCTGCACTCACTATTCTGCTGTTACATCCTGTCTCATCCTCCAGAGCTGCACTCACTATTCTGCTGTTACATCATGTCTCATCCTCCAGAGCTGCACTCACTATTCTGCTGTTACATCATGTCTTATCCTCCAGAGCTGCACTCACTATTCTGCTGTTACATCCTGTCTCATCCTCCAGAGCTGCACTCACTATTCTGCTGTTACATCCTGTCTCATCCTCCAGAGCTGCACTCACTATAACAGCCTGAACGTTTACAGCAGTTGTTTCCGGCTGCGGCTGATACGCTGAGGCGCAGTCTTTTTAAACCCGTCCACTTTATTGTTACGGAGCCAAAGTTCATAGTGAACGGCCGTCTCCTTGTATTGTGGAGGGAAGCGGCAAACAAACCGACCACTTCCTGCCCCAAATACAAGGGCCCCGATGCTGGTGGGCACACACAGAGGCCGGCCGCCTTATTACGCTACAACCTGAGGGGAGCGGCGCCTCTGACACCGGGCACAGAAAGATGGAGGGCACCCCACAGGCAGTGTGTATCTCAGCCCAGAAGTGTGATACCTCTAGTACAGCCCCGCACCCGCTGTCAGGTCAGACAGAAGCAATACAGTAAGGTTACGGCCCCGGCAGCCGCCATACCTGGCAGACAGGCGCATTCATAGGAGGTGTCGTCTATCTGGCGGCAGGTTCCACCGTTCTGGCACGGAGACGGGTTGCACGGCACGTAGGGGATCTCGCAGTAGTTCCCTGTATATCGGATCTTGCACTGACAGGTAAAGGATCCAAACTCATTGAGGCACGTCCCTCCGTTCTTGCAGGGGTTCTGCTTGCACTCATTGACGTCCAACTTGCAGGTCTCTCCGTGAAATCCCTCCAGACATTTACAGACGTACTGGGAGTCGAAGGGGACGCAGCTTCCACCATTGGCGCACGGGTTGGAAGCGCAGGGGTCGGCTTTCTGGCACGTGTCACCTGTGGGAACATTGTAGAAGATGTGAGACACTGGGGGAAACTACAACTCCCAGCACAACCCAACATGCTGCACCAGCTGGAGAGCAGAGGGGGTCTCTAACACCTCTCCGCTAGTCAGACCAATAAGAGACCCCCACACCGGCTCCGACCTCCGCACATCACCCTGTTCAGCTTGGATATTGGGCAGCGGAGCAGTCACTTCCATTGGTGACCTGGGATGAGCGCCGGCTCGGCTCTGCTATCTCTTACCTGTCCATCCTGGGGGACACCGACACTTATAGCTCCACTCATCGGTGGTCAGATCACAGGTTCCTCCGTTGCGGCAAGGATTGCTGAGACACGCATTGTCCTTGCGGGTGATACACCGGAAGTCTTGGTACCCCAGCGGGCAGATACAGGTGTAGTAAACGTTGTTCCCTCGGAAGTCATATTGGCACGATCCTCCATTTAAACAGGGATTACTGGTGCAGGGATTGGTAAACTGGCAGCGCTCTCCGACGTATGGACTGGGACATCTGCAAGAGAAAGAGCCGGATCAGCAACCAGAGAAGCTTCTAGAACAAAACACCATGTACTGCTCTCTGGTATCAGCTGCAGAGAGGTATACACAGTCTATTACTCCCTGGTATCAGCCATGTCAGGCTGGGGGGGGTGACTGTAGGACAGGTATATACAATCTATTACTCTCTGGTATCAGCCATGTCAGGCTGGGGGGGGTGACTGTAGGACAGGTATATACAATCTATTACTCTCTGGTATCAGCCATGTCAGGCTGGGGAGAGGGGTGACTGTAGGACAGGTATATACAACCTATTACTCTCTGGTATCAGCCATGTCAGGCTGGGGGGGGGGTGACTGTAGGACAGGTATATACAACCTATTACTCTCTTGTATCAGCCATGTCAGGCTGGGGGGGGGGGGGGGGAGGTGACTGTAGGACAGGTATATACAATCTATTACTCTCTGGTATCAGCCATGTCAGGCTGGGGGGGAGGTGACTGTAGGACAGGTATATACAATCTATTACTCTCTGGTATCAGCCATGTCAGGCTGGGGGTGACTGTAGGACAGGTATATACAATCTATTACTCTCTGGTATCAGCCATGTCAGGCTGGGGGGGGGTGACTGTAGGACAGGTATACACAGTCTATTACTCTCTGGTATCAGCCATGTCAGGCTGGGGGTGACTGTAGGACAGGTATATACAATCTATTACTCTCTGGTATCAGCCATGTCAGGCTGGGGGGGGAGGTGACTGTAGGACAAGTATATACAATCTATCACTCTCTGGTATCCGCCATGTCAGGCTGGGGGGGAGGTGACTGTAGGACAGGTATATACAATCTATTACTCTCTGGTATCAGCCATGTCAGGCTGGGGGGGGGTGACTGTAGGACAGGTATATACAATCTATTACTCTCTGGTATCAGCCATGTCAGGCTGGGGGGGAGGTGACTGTAGGACAGGTATATACAATCTATTACTCTCTGGTATCAGCCATGTCAGGCTGGGGGGGGAGGTGACTGTAGGACAGGTATATACAATCTATTACTCTCTGGTATCCGCCATGTCAGGCTGGGGGGGAGGTGACTGTAGGACAGGTATATACAATCTATTACTCTCTGGTATCAGCCATGTCAGGCTGGGGGAGGGGGGTGACTGTAGGACAGGTATATACAATCTATTACTCTCTGGTATCAGCCATGTCAGGCTGGGGGGTGGGAGGTGACTGTAGGACAGGTATATACAATCTATTACTCTCTGGTATCAGCCATGTCAGGCTGGGGGGGGGGGGTGTGACTGTAGGATAGGTATATACAATCTATTACTCTCTGGTATCAGCCATGTCAGGCTGGGGGGGGGGTGACTGTAGGACAGGTATATACAATCTATTACTCCCTGGTATCAGCCATGTCAGGCTGGGGGGGGGGGGGGGAGTGTAGTACAGGTATATACAATCTATTACTCTCTGGTATCAGCCATGTCAGGCTGGGGGGGGGGGTGACTGTAGGACAGGTATATACAATCTATTACTCTCTGGTATCAGCCATGTCAGGCTGGGGGGGGGGTGTAGGACAGGTATATACAATCTATTACTCCCTGGTATCAGCCATGTCAGGCTGGGGGAGGTGACTGTAGGACAGGTATATACAATCTATTACTCTCTGGTATCAGCCATGTCAGGCTGGGGGGAGGTGACTGTAGGACAGGTATATACAAGCTATTACTCTCTGGTATCAGCCATGTCAGGCTGGGGGGGGGGTGACTGTAGGACAGGTATATACAGTCTATTACTCTCTGGTATCAGCCATGTCAGGCTGGGGGAGGGGAGGTGACTGTAGGACAGGTATATACAATCTATTGGCTGTTGGGATAAGTGATATGAAGTGTAGAAGCCTGTGATCCCTCCTCTAGGTGACCTCTCTCCATTGGTTTGGTGCAGTGTTGGATGCCGGTCAGCCCCTCCGGGGTATAGATACTATACGATTATACACATGACACATGCAAGAAGCATGAAATGGGCCGGTGCGGCTGCCGTGTGAGGAGAGGGGGTGCAGCAGATGTGACCCCAACATCCGAACCTGTTACCAGCCAAATAGATTTATGGGAGACCACGGCCCCAGCGGTCAGGGATCAGCGCCTCCAAATCATCCCAAAAGTCAACAGCGAAGAACTAAGTAATCAGTGAGGGGCAAGAAGGAGCCCTGTGACCCAGAGGAGGAGGAGGGAACACAGAATTCATATACTAATAAACTACAACTCCCAATATGCTCAGGTGGGGGTACACTGCAGTAGACCCTCTGTATACAGACATGATACACCAGTCACTCATACTATGTCCTCCAGCTCAGCTTCAGTGAAGGGAATGGAGTCGAGCTGTGATACCACACACATCCTGAGGACAGAGGTGGCGCCATTTTTGTTCCCTTAATCCCAGGTACGCATTCTCCATGCTAAACAAGGGTCATGTGATCACTTTTACCAGCTAAATGCACTGGATGAAGCGCTCTTAATATATGGAGTGGGGGGGGGGGGGGGGGGGTCTCTCCTTGCCCAAAACAGCATCACCTATAGACGTCCAACAAAGGGCCTGTTCACACTGGGACACCTGCACCATTTGTTGCTGTAAACCAAAAGGTCCGACCATTTGTGTCCAGAGCAGCAAAAGAAAGAAGAAGGGAGTGAGGGTAACACCTGCGCCATCTGCCGGGGTCCGGCCATATGGATCCCCTACACCCTGTCACCAGTTCTCCCATACTCCTCCAGTGCGAGATGACGGGAGCGACAACCAAGAGCATCGGGGACTCTACCAAACAGACTAAACTTTGGGAAGGGGTCACAATTCTTCAATTCCACAGGAGGACCCCCCCCCCCCCCCCCCCATTCTCTTTGTTGGGGAATTGTGAGAGAATTTGTTAGGAATTGGAGACATTTGGAGTTAATGAGAAAGCATTATCCCCGGCCGAAAGGAGCGCACAGAATGGGAGCAAAATTAATCAGGGCATCTGCCGGCCGCACAAAAGCTGCGGAGAACAGGTGTGCATATTAATGAGAGGCGGCAGCTGCCCAATCACGGGGGTGGAGGGTGGCAGCGCGCTCCGCTCCAGCCGGAGAATGCAGCGGCCCGGGCTGCGCTCATGAGAAGGGCCATTGTCCTGCCGCCGCTCAGGCCAGTGAAGGCATGCGGCCTCAGCCGGAAAGTCCAGCGCGCTCCGGCACAGTCACAGATGCGTGCTAACATTGATACGCAGCCAGTCATCTCAATGTCAGTCTCCGCAGCCAGACGCACCTGCAGGGGACGAGATTCCAGAGCCCACACCGGCCGCTGACCCACACCACGTGATAGAAGGGCAGGGAGTACACGCCGGGGTCACCGAGGTACACGAGGCCGCTGCAAGGCACTATATACATTATATTACATGACACTATATACTATATCCTAACACTGGGACTTCTTATAGATCCTCCACTATATACATTATATTACACTATATACTAGATCCACTATATAGAGCGGGGATAGGGAACCTCCAGCTGCTGCAAATCTATAATTCCCATCACACCTGGACAGACAAAGCGAAGCTCCCACCATTCCTGATGTACAGGGACAAGATAACATAAAACGCAAAGAAGTTCTGCAACGTTCCTACAGGGTATGCTCCGATCAGTCATGTTTACATCCATGGGCTACAAAGACGGAAGCAGCCATTAAACATATGGGAGGGCCGGAGCCCAGGTAGAGCCGGCTGTCTGAGCCTCTTACTGATCCCCAATCATTACTCCCATCCAGGCCTCCTGACCGTGCCCTATATTATTCTGTGCTGACTGATACCGCTAGGACAGAGGGCAGTGTTCATATGGTTTATCCGGAGCCCTGTGTATACATGGCCTGTACAGAGCACTGATACACTGGAACAGGATGGAGTATCCCTACAGAGCATGCCCACGGCCGCCCCCCCCCCCCCCCCCCCCCCCCCCCCCACTGATACACCAACAAATATACTCATAGGACTGTCAGGATGGAGTTTCCCTATAGAGCATGCCCACGGCCGCCCCGCCCCCCCCCCCCCCCCCCCCCCCCCCCGCTCCTCCCACACTGGGACACTAACAAATATACTAATAGGACTGTAAGGATGGAGTTTCCCTATAGAGCATGCCCACGGCCGCCTCCTCCCACACTGATACACTAACAAATATACTCATAGGACTGTCAGGATGGAGTATCCCTATAGAGGCGACACTTCTCCTTTAGGTCATTTACAAGAATCACCTGACGAGTCTTATGAAGCCGTGTCCCATCTGCGACAATCGATGTGAGAACCGTGGCGACTGTGTATGTACACGGAGGACAGCCGGGATGTACGATCAGGGACGTTACTGACGCATCATGTAACTGCGGACAAGAGGCGGGATCAGTGTGAAATGTGGAGTCTTGCCCCTTAATGTATCAAAGAGACGCTATGTCCACAGTCCAGGCCGGTGTGCGCCTGACAGTCAGCAGGAAACCATGGCCGGATGCTGCCAAATTCTTCTCTAAAATTAGATTCGACAAGAAAACTATGAAGACCCCTGACAGTGCCTGTTGGGTGGGGGGACAGGTCTCTGGTGAGACTTCTCTACAAACTATGTGTGCGCCATTCCCAGCAAGAAACCTACAGGTGGCAGCAGGCTAGATTGTCAGCTTCGGAGACGAATGCAGGATGTGCAGGAGGTGACAGGAAGCTCCGCAATGCTCTGCAACAAATTCTGCAAACCAGAAAAACACCTAAAAAAAGAGGAAGCAGAAATTCTGACGTCTCTACAAAAAGGAGTAAAGTGTGAGCGCACAATGGCGGCGGCGGCGGCTCCCACCTCCACGTCACAGCCATCTGCCGCACATTTACTGCACTTTACTACTTCAATAAAACTTGCTTTTTGTGCCTCGTGCTGATCGCCTGCTGCCAAGACTCTCAAGATGGCAGATGTTTTCCTGTGACCTCTGACCCCAGCCTTATTTCAGAGTTCAGGGATTGCAGCCATTGTGTGCTCAGCCATCTGCCGCCTCCCCCCAAGAAAGACAACAATGGAGCCGAGAGCGGGCCGCAGAGCAGCGTGGGAAACCGGCCCAAGATGGCCACAACCCATCCCTCACCCTTCTCCCCAGCATCAGGCCTGCTCTCATCCTCCGTCTATTCGTTAAACAACTTTAGTTTCTCAACTAAGAAAAGTCAGGGCAGGGACAGCCACCCGCCATTACAGAACTACAACTCCCAACATGTCCTGGGCTGTCAGGGTTTGCTGGAAGTTGTAGTTTTGCAGGAGAGCCGCAGGTTGGGGGACACTGGCCTACAGGGACCAACTGCAAAGCTGCAGATTCTGGAACAAAGAACAGAAGAAAAACGCTGCGTGCAGTATATATATATATACAGTATATCCCACTAGAATCTTGCAAAATGGCACCAACAAGATGAAAACCTGACGGTCCATCTTATAGTCACTGACGTCTCTGGAGATCTGCTGGCGCCACGCTCTAGTCACTTGTCCTGAGCAGAGCCTGTCATGGCGGCCAAGCCGGTCTCTCCCTACAGACCCCGGCCTCTCTCTTCTCCTGCGGTCTCTCCCTACAGACCCCGGCCTCTCTCTTCTCCTGCGGTCTCTCCCTACAGACCCCGGCCTCTCTCTTCTCCTGCGGTCTCTCCCTACAGACCCCGGCCTCTCTCTTCTCCTGCGGTCTCTTCTCCCTACAGCCCGGCCTCTCTCTTCTTCTGCGGTCTCTCCCTACAGACCCCGGCCTCTCTCTTCTCCTGCGGTCTCTCCCTACAGACCCCGGCCTCTCTCTTCTCCTGCGTTCTCTCCCTACAGACCCCGGCCTCTCTCTTCTCCTGCGGTCTCTCCCTACAGACCCCGGCCTCTCTGTTCTCCTGCGGTCTCTCCCTACAGACCCCGGCCTCTCTCTTCTCCTGCGTTCTCTCCCTACAGACCCCGGCCTCTCTCTTCTCCTGCGGTCTCTTCTCCCTACAGCCCGGCCTCTCTCTTCTTCTGCGGTCTCTCCCTACAGACCCCGGCCTCTCTCTTCTCCTGCGGTCTCTCCCTACAGACCCCGGCCTCTCTCTTCTTCTGCGGTCTCTCCCTACAGACCCCGGCCTCTCTCTTCTTCTGCGGTCTCTCCCTACAGACCCCGGCCTCTCTCTCCCTACAGACCCCGGCCTCTCTCTCTCTACAGACCCCGGCCTCTCTCTCTCTACAGACCCCGGCCTCTCTCTCTCTCTACAGACCCCGGCCTCTCTCTCTCTCTACAGACCCCGGCCTCTCTCTCTCTCTACAGACCCCGGCCTCTCTCTCTCTCTACAGACCCCGGCCTCTCTCTCTCTCTACAGACCCCGGCCTCTCTCTCTCTCTACAGACCCCTGCCTCTCTCTCTCTCTCCAGCCCCTGCCTCTCTCTCTCTCCAGCCCCGGCCTCTCTCTCTCTCTCTCTACAGACCCCGGCCTCTCTCTCTCTCTACAGACCCCGGCCTCTCTCTCTCTCTCTCTACAGACCCCGGCCTCTCTCTCTCTCTCTCTACAGACCCCGGCCTCTCTCTCTCTCTACAGACCCCGGCCTCTCTCTCTCTCTACAGACCCCGGCCTCTCTCTCTCTCTACAGACCCCGGCCTCTCTCTCTCTCTACAGACCCCGGCCTCTCTCTCTCTCTACAGACCCCGGCCTCTCTCTCTCTCTACAGACCCCGGCCTCTCTCTCTCTCTACAGACCCCGGCCTCTCTCTCTCTCTACAGACCCCGGCCTCTCTCTCTCCCTACAGACCCCGGCCTCTCTCTCTCCCTACAGACCCCGGCCTCTCTCTTCTCCTGCGGTCTCTTCTCCCTACAGACCCCGGCCTCTCTCTTCTCCTGCGGTCTCTCTCTACAGACCCCAGCCTCTCTCTCTCTACAGACCCCGGCCTCTCCATCCCTACAGACCCCGGCCTCTCTCTTCTCCTGCGGTCTCTTCTCCCTACAGACCCCGGCCTCTCTCTCTCTACAGACCCCGGCCTCTCTCTCTACAGACCCCGGCCTCTCTCTCTACAGACCCCGGCCTCTCTCTCTACAGACCCCGGCCTCTCTCTTCTCCTGCGTTCTCTCCCTACAGACCCCGGCCTCTCTCTTCTCCTGCGTTCTCTCCCTACAGACCCCGGCCTAATAATGTTAAGCGTGGGAAAGTAGTCTTAAAATGTAAAGGGGTCATGAGTTTAATTATCTCCGTCCCCTCCCCCGCCCCTGGAGTAATCATGAAGTTTCTGAGTACTTGGGAATCTAAATGTTTCCAGGTGCGGACTCGGTCAGGCGGGGCAGTTACGGAGGACTCGGTCAGGCGGGGCAGTTACGGAGGACTCGGTCAGGCGGGGCAGTTACGGAGGACTCGGTCAGGCGGGGCAGTTACGGAGGACTCGGTCAGGCGGGGCAGTTACGGAGGACTCGGTCAGGCGGGGCAGTTACGGAGACAACGCAGGAGAAGAGAGAGACCGGGGTCTGTAGCTGACACAAGAGCTTACACACTAGGAGGACTGAGGGGACACAAGAGCTTACACACTAGGAGGACTGGGGGGACACAGGAGCTTACACACTAGGAGGAGGACTGGGGGGACAGGAGCTTACACACTAGGAGGACTGGGGGGGACACAGGAGCTTACAGACTAGGAGGACTGGGGGGACACAGGAGCTTACAGACTAGGAGGACTGGGGGGGACACAGGAGCTTACAGACTAGGAGGAGGACTGGGGACACAAGAGCTTACACACTAGGAGGACTGGGGGGGGGGACAAGAGCTTACACACTAGGAGGACTGGGGGGGACACAAGAGCTTACACACTAGGAGGACTGGGGGGACACAGGAGCTTACACACTAGGAGGACTGAGGGGACACAAGAGCTTACACACTAGGAGGACTGAGGGGACACAAGAGCTTACACACTAGGAGGACTGGGGGGGACACAAGAGCTTACACACTAGGAGGACTGGGGGGGACACAAGAGCTTACACACTAGGAGGACTGGGGGGGACACAAGAGCTTACACACTAGGAGGACTGGGGGGACACAAGAGCTTACACACTAGGAGGATTGGGGGGACACAAGAGCTTACACACTAGGAGGACTGGGGGGGACACAAGAGCTTACACACTAGGAGGACTGGGGGGACACAAGAGCTTACACACTAGGAGGACTGGGGGGACACAAGAGCTTGCACACTATTACACACTAGGAGGACTGGGGGGGACACAAGAGCTTACACACTAGGAGGACTGGGGGGGACACAAGAGCTTACACACTAGGAGGACTGGGGGACACAGGAGCTTACACACTAGGAGGACTGGGGGGACACAGGAGCTTACACACTAGGAGGACTGGGGGGACACAGGAGCTTACACACTAGGAGGACTGGGGGGGGGGACACAAGAGATTACACACTAGGAGGACTGGGGGGGGGGGACACAAGAGCTTACACACTAGGAGGACTGGGGGGACACAGGAGCTTACACACTAGGAGGACTGGGGGGGACACAAGAGCTTACACACTAGGAGGACTGGGGGGACACAAGAGCTTACACACTAGGAGGACTGGGGGGACACAAGAGCTTACACACTAGGAGGACTGGGGGGACACAAGAGCTTACACACTATGAGGACTCGGGGGGGGGGGGGGGGGGGTCGCTGGGCCCATGAGAAGCAACAAGTGCTTTATTTACCGATGGTCCGGCCATTGTATATGGGATCTATGCCATGTCCAGGACCCTCAGTAGACGTCAACCACTTCCCCAACTGTGGGACAACTCTCTAGCATCTGCCCCCGAAAGCCACAAATGATCAGTTTAACCTGCGGAGCATTCTGCGTAACGCCCCCCCCCCCCTCTCCGCAGCGCCCTGCACCCCCCTCCACCCACAGCAGCCGGCTCTCCACCTGGATGGGCGTTTCATGTGGTTTCTCTACATCTGTTCCAGGAATCTGCGGCCTGCTGCTTAACAGACGTTTCTGTGAATTTGGGTAAAACGATCCGATAAATAACTTTGACAAGAAGTAATCGCCGTCCCAGGAGACGCAACACAATGGCTAATAACCCGTAATACACTGCCAGAATACATCAGGGGAAAACTACAAGAGGAGACTCCATATAGCTGCCACATATCACCACCGGGGGCGCCCTCATCCTCAGCTACTACTCTCATCATCAACAATATCACAGGAGCTGAAGTCTGACAGTCAAAATGGCCGAAACAGATCATCCAGCTTCTCTAGAGGCCTGAAAGCAGCTTCATGTAGGAGGCGGCGTGATGATCTGCGGGGGCATCGGTGACATTCCTCACAATCTGTGACCCCAGTCATTGGGATGATGGATGACAACAACCTGCCAGCGGCCCAGCACAGACAATGGGAGGGAATTTACCTTCATATTATGTGAGGGGCTGATGCGAGGAGACCTCCAGATAAGTGCCATCCAGTAGCTGCAAAACTACAACTCCCAGCATGCCCAGACAGATGAAGGGTTACAGGTTGGGGAGAAGGAATCAAATTCAATGCAGAAATCAAAGTCAAGATGGCCGCCCGAGTGGAGGTGACTCTAGAAAGATGGCTGCCCCAGAAGAGGACACTCTAAAAACATGGCCGCCCCAGAGGAGGACACTCTAAAAACATGGCCGCCCCAGTGGAGGTGACTCTAGAAAGATGGCCGCCCCAGTGGAGGTGACTCTAGAAAGATGGCCGCCCCAGTGGAGGTGACTCTAGAAAGATGGCCGCCCCAGTGGAGGTGACTCTAGAAAGATGGCTGCCCCAGAAGAGGACACTCTAAAAAGATGGCCGCCTCCAGAAGAGGACACTCTAGAAAGATGGTCGCCCCAGTGGAGGTGACTCTAGAAAGATGGCCGCCCCCAGAAGAGGACACTCTAGAAAGATGGCTGCCCCAGTGGAGGTGACTCTAGAAAGATGGTCACCCCAGTGGAGGTGACTCTAGAAAGATGGTCGCCCCAGTGGAGGTGACTCTAGAAAGATGGCTGCCCCAGTGGAGGTGACTCTAGAAAGATGGCCGCCCCCAGAAGAGGACACTCTAGAAAGATGGTCGCCCCAGTGGAGGTGACTCTAGAAAGATGGTCGCCCCAGTGGAGGTGACTCTAGAAAGATGGCCGCCCCCAGAAGAGGACACTCTAGAAAGATGGCCGCCCCAATGGAGGTGACTCTAGAAAGAGGACATATGCCTGACCTGCGCCCACTAGGACACATGATTATTGCAGCATAACATCTTGTCCCAGCTTTAGCACTCGATTTCCACAGTGTTACCCACAATCCCCATCATGGTAATATTTGGTGGAGTCCTTCCCCCAGAGTCTCCGCACCATTAACCTCCACACTTATAATACATTAGGTGGCGGTATTATCCGCACGTTGCTCTCATTGAGCACGCTATTAACATGCAGCGAGCTGTGAATCTCCCACCTCTGGATGGACGTTACCCTTAACCGAGCCATGGGAACCCCCGGGCAGTGGACGCACCATTAAACTTCAGGAATGGCAGCCTAGATGGTACACTCCCCCCACAACCAGCATAGCCGTGCCGGCCGGGCGCAGACGAGAGGAAATGTCACCTTTGCAAAAATAACCGGAGTGGAATCTGCCGTTTATTAGGAAACTGTGACATCAATGAGAGCGATGGTGCCGCCACATACTATGGCGGTGTCTATGGTCGGCCCCGCACCCCACACAGGTCAGGACTTCCCCTGTAAATATTCAGCTCTATTTTTATTTTAAACTTCCTTCCTATGATATGAAGACACCAGGAGGCCATCTACAAGAAGTGGTGCGGTCAGGTGCGGCTATGGGGGAGGGGCAGAGCTGCCGCCATCTGCACGAACATTTCTTGGCTGCTGTGGCGGCAGATGGACGGGCAGAGACCCCTCATACAGCTCCTTCCCTCCTGTCTCTATAACACGATTACCAGCAAGATGAGCTCAGTCATCCACCATCAATCGCCTTCTGTCAGAATAAGAGCGTCACACTGTACACAGCTTCACAAGGATCTATACCGCCACACTGTACACAGCTTCACAAGGATCTATACCGCCACACTGTACACAGCTTCACAAGGATCTATACCGCCACACTGTACACAGCTTCACAAGGATCTATACCGCCACACTGTACACAGCTTCACAAGGATCTATACCGCCACACTGTACACAGCTTCACAAGGATCTATACCGCCACACTGTACACAGCTTCACAAGGATCTGTACCGCCACACAGTATACAGCTTCACAATGATCTGTATTGCCACTGTACACAGGATCCCCAGGATCTATACCGCCACACTATACACAGCATCACCAGGATCTATACCGCCACACTGTACACAGCATCACCAGGATCTATACCGCCACACTGTACACAGCATCACAAGGATCTGTACCGCCACACTGTACACAGCATCACCAGGATCTATACCGCCACACTGTACACAGCTTCACCAGGATCTACAGGGATCTATACCGCCACACTGTACACAGGTGATTTGGTGACAACCAGTGCGGCCATCGGGAGAGGATGTCAGGGCACAACGTCCGCCACACAGGAATCTCCTTTTCTTACAAGGTTTTTATTTCGCTTGACTTTCTAATTGGATTTTGGGGGAAATAAAGAAGCTTTGTGGTCAGAAGTGATGAGTGACGGGTGGATGGGCGGCTGCCCGCCAGCGCCATATTGTGCCACGCTGCTGTCAGTCCTGACGCTTGTCTGACAGAGAATTGACTCCTTATGATGTGACGACATCCGGGAGGGTAACTGATGCCATTAATATGGGGGGGGGGGGATGGAGCGGGGGAGGGGCAGGATACGCGAACATAGGGGGATAATTGGCGCTCGTCTTTAAAGACATCCCTTTGGGAAAATTATTTAGGGAGATGATTGGGCTTAAAGTGACGGAGCTACTTAACATTAGAGAGCGCTGCTCCGGGAGGATGGCTGGAGCCGTGTTATTCAGGAGGCCCCTGGGAGCAGCCGCCATCTGCCTGAAGATTACCGCCACCACGCTCATCTCACATCGCTGTGTTCGCAGCTTGTCGTCCCGGCTTCGCTTTATGCAGCTCCTAGCAACAAATTACACAAGGGGCGGGGGGGGGACGATAGGGGTGGGGGATACGGGGGGGGGATACGCTTGGGGGCGGCGCGGAGGAGCGGCTCATTTGTATACAGCTGCCAGGAAACTCCTGGAGAGGATTGGACCATCACTGGCTGATCTGAAGAGAAGACGACCGGAAGCCGTCCAATCCAAAGAGAGAGATCAGGAGAGTTACAGGACACCCCCCAGGAGACCCCACCATGGATCCCCCCACACCCAGGAGACCCCACCATGGATCCCCCCACACCCAGGAGACCCCACCATGGATCCCCCCACACCCAGGAGACTCCACCATGGATCCCCCCGCACCCAGGAGACCCCACCATGGATCCCCCCGCCCCCCCAGGAGACTCCACCATGGATCCCCCCACACCCAGGAGACTCCACCATGGATCCCCCCACACCCAGGAGACTCCACCATGGATCCCCCCACACCCAGGAGACCCCACCATGGATCCCCCCACACCCAGGAGACTCCACCATGGATCCCCCCACACCCAGGAGACTCCACCATGGATCCCCCCCCAGCCAGGAGACTCCACCATGGATCCCCCCACACCCAGGAGACTCCACCATGGATCCCCCCCACAGCCAGGAGCCTCCACCATGGATCCCCCCACACCCAGGAGACTCCACCATGGATCCCCCCACACCCAGGAGACCCCACCATGGATCCCCCATACTGAGGAGACCCCACCATGCACCCCCCCGCCCCCCCAGGAGACCCCACCATGGATCCCCCCGCTCCCAGAGAAGACCCCACCATGGATCCCCCCCACACCCAGGAGACCCCACCATGGATCCCCCCGCCCCCCAGGAGACCCCACCATGGATCCCCCCGCTCCCAGGAGACCCCAACATGGATCCCCCCGCCCCCCAGACACAGTTTCTCATTAAGTCTCCTAAAACTTTGGTAATTTTTTCTCTTTCTTCACAAAACTTTTCATTTATTGTTCTGGGATGGGGGGGGGGGGAAGAGCAGCAGAGGTGCATTGTGGGACGGCCATGATTAGTCACACAATGATAATCTGCATCTCTGAATAATGGCGACCGCATTGCCACCGAACCCCAGCTGTCGCTTTTTTTTTCAATGAAAAGAAAACAAGATTTACAGCGTCAAGCGTCCGTGTGGCTTCTGGGGGGAGGGGAGCGGGGGTCTGTATTCATGAGGGGCTCACAATGGAGGGGCCGCCTGTCTGTAGGCCTGAATGACTCCCTATTGTCCTGGGGGGAAGGAGAGGAGAACACTGCCGCCAAATTTCAAAAGCCTCAAATCTGCTCCAAACCAGACTATGACTCCCTGGTATCAGCCACTGCAGACTATGACTCCCTGGTATCAGCCACTGCAGACTATGACTCCCTGGTATCAGCCACTGCAGACTATGACTCCCTGGTATCAGCCACTGCAGACTATGACTCCCTGGTATCAGCCACTGCAGACTATGACTCCCTGGTATCAGCCACTGCAGACTATGACTCCCTGGTATCAGCCACTGCAGACTATTACTCTCTGGTATCAGCCATGTCAGGCTGGGGGGGGGGAGGGGTGTAGGACAGGTATATACAATCTATTACCCTCTGGTATCAGCCATGTCAGGCTGGGGGGAAGATGACTGTAGGACAGGTATATAAAATCTATTACTCTCTGGTATCAGCTATGTCAGGCTGGGGGGGGGTGACTGTAGGACAGGTATATACAATCTATTACTCTCTGGTATCAGCTATGTCAGGCTGGGGGGGGGGGGGGTGACTGTAGGACAGGTATATACAATCTATTACTCTCTGGTATCAGCCATGTCAGGCGGGGGGGGGGGGGAGTGTAGTACAGGTATATACAATCTATTACTCTCTGGTATCAGCCATGTCAGGCTGGGGGGGAGGTGACTGTAGGACAGGTATATACAATCTATTACTCTCTGGTATCAGCCATGTCAGGCTGGGGGGGGGGGGGTGACTGTAGGACAGGTATATACAATCTATTACTCTCTGGTATCAGCCATGTCAGGCTGGGGGGGAGGTGACTGTAGGACAGGTATATACAATCTATTACTCTCTGGTATCAGCCATGTCAGGCTGGGGGGGGAGGTGACTGTAGGACAGGTATATACAATCTATTACTCTCTGGTATCAGCTATGTCAGGCTGGGGGGGGGGGTGACTGTAGGACAGGTATATACAATCTATTACTCTCTGGTATCAGCCATGTCAGGCTGGGGGGGGGGGGGTGACTGTAGGACAGGTATATACAATCTATTACTCTCTGGTATCAGCCATGTCAGGCTGGGGGGGGGGTGACTGTAGGACAGGTATATAAAATCTATTACTCTCTGGTATCAGCCATGTCAGGCTGGGGGGGGGGTGACTGTAGGACAGGTATATACAATCTATTACTCTCTGGTATCAGCCATGTCAGGCAGGGGGGGGGTGACTGTAGGACAGGTATATACAATCTATTACTCTCTGGTATCAGCCATGTCAGGCTGGGGGAGGGAGGTGACTGTAGGACAGGTATATACAATCTATTACTCTCTGGTATCAGCTATGTCAGGCTGGGGGGGGGGGGAGGTGACTGTAGGACAGGTATATACAATCTATTACTCTCTGGTATCAGCCATGTCAGGCTGGGGGGGGGGGGGGAGGTGGACTGTAGGACAGGTATATACAATCTATTACTCTCTGGTATCAGCCATGTCAGGCTGGGGGGAGGTGACTAGGACAGGTATATACAATCTATTACTCTCTGGTATCAGCCATGTCAGGCTGGGGGGGGGGGGGTGACTGTAGGACAGGTATATACAATCTATTACTCTCTGGTATCAGCCATGTCAGGCTGGGGGGGGGGTGACTGTAGGACAGGTATATACAATCTATTACTCTCTGGTATCAGCCATGTCAGGCTGGGGGGGGTGACTGTAGGACAGGTATATACAATCTATTACTCTCTGGTATCAGCCATGTCAGGCTGGGGGGAGGTGACTAGGACAGGTATATACAATCTATTACTCTCTGGTATCAGCCATGTCAGGCTGGGGGGGGGGGTGACTGTAGGACAGGTATATACAATCTATTACTCTCTGGCATCAGCCATGTCAGGCTGGGGGAGGTGACTGTAGGAGAGGTATATACAATCTATTACTCTCTGGTATCAGCCATGTCAGGCTGGGGGGGGGGGGGTGACTGTAGGACAGGTATATACAATCTATTACTCTCTGGTATCAGCCATGTCAGGCTGGGGGGGGGGGTGACTGTAGGACAGGTATATACAATCTATTACTCTCTGGTACCAGCTATGTCAGGCTGGGGGGGGGGGGAGGTTACTGTAGGACAGGTATATACAATCTATTACTCTCTGGTATCAGCCATGTCAGGCTGGGGGAGGGAGGTGACTGTAGGACAGGTATATACAATCTATTACTCTCTGGTATCAGCCATGTCAGGCTGGGGAGAGGGGTGACTGTAGGACAGGTATATACAATCTATTACTCTCTGGTATCCGCCATGTCAGGCTGGGGGGGGGAGGTGACTGTAGGACAGGTATATACAATCTATTACTCTCTGGTATCAGCCATGTCAGGCTGGGGGGGAGGTGACTGTAGGACAGGTATATACAATCTATTACTCTCTGGTATCCGCCATGTCAGGCTGGGGGAGGGGGGTGACTGTATCCCCTTTTTCCTGTCTCCAGAGGAGATGGCTGATAACAGAGAGTACAGCGCTATGTGATCTGTGTAACACATGGCGGTCACTTACCTGCACTCGGTCCCGCTGGCCTCACATCTTCCATTGTTCAGACACGTCTCCCCTGGCTGTGTACATCGTAATCCTGCAAGAAGAGAGCTCAGCATCAGTCAGGCAGAAGTAACAGGTAACAGGTGATCACTAAGATCTAGAGATCCGCGACCCTGGAGCAGCTGGAGTCGATCCGAACCCGAACGTTCGGCATGTGATTAGCGGCGGCTGCTGAAGGTGGATAAAGCCCTAAGGCTATGTGGAAAACATGGATATAGTCATTGGCTGTGTCCATGTTCTCCAGACAACCTTAGAGCTTTATCCAAGTTCAGCAGCCACCGCTAATCAAATACCGAACGTTCGGGTTCGGATCAACTCGAACCCGGTTCGCTCTTCTCTACTAAGATCACCATTATACTGGATGTGACGGAGGGAATACAGACTGCAGGCGGCGCTCTTCTCTACTTATTATCTATCTTCTTACTATAAACATGGTGACCACTAAAGCTGCCTTTACACACAGGCTCCCAACCACATCCCAGATGTGGCCCCCGGGAGCCATAACATCATCCTCATCATGTGACACAGACACATGCGCTCGGGCGCAGCTGGTGCAGGACACTGCGGGTCACTAGTGCTCGGGCGCAGCTGGTGCAGGACACTGCGGGTCACTAGTGCTCGGGCGCAGCTGGTGCAGGACACTGCGGGTCACTAGTGCTCGGGCGCAGCTGGTGCAGGACACTCTGCGGGTCACTAGTGCTCGGGCGCAGCTGGTGCAGGACACTCTGCGGGTCACTAGTGCTCGGGCGCAGCTGGTGCAGGACACTGCGGGTCACTAGTGCTCGGCCGCAGCTGGTGCAGGACACTGCGGGTCACTAGTGCTCGGGCGCAGCTGGTGCAGGACACTGCGGGTCACTAGTGCTCGGGCGCAGCTGGTGCAGGACACTGCGGGTCACTAGTGCTCGGGCGCAGCTGGTGCAGGACACTCTGTGGGTCACTAGTGCTCGGGCGCAGCTGGTGCAGGACACTGCGGGTCACTAGTGCTCGGGCGCAGCTGGTGCAGGACACTGCGGGTCACTAGTGCTCGGCCGCAGCTGGTGCAGGACACTGCGGGTCACTAGTGCTCGGGCGCAGCTGGTGCAGGACACTGCGGGTCACTAGTGCTCGGGCGCAGCTGGTGCAGGACACTGCGGGTCACTAGTGCTCGGGCGCAGCTGGTGCAGGACACTGCGGGTCACTAGTGCTCGGGCGCAGCTGGTGCAGGACACTGCGGGTCACTAGTGCTCGGGCGCAGCTGGTGCAGGACACTCTGCGGGTCACTAGTGCTCGGGCGCAGCTGGTGCAGGACACTGCGGGTCACTAGTGCTCGGGCGCAGCTGGTGCAGGACACTGCGGGTCACTAGTGCTCGGGCGCAGCTGGTGCAGGACACTGCGGGTCACTAGTGCTCGGGCGCAGCTGGTGCAGGACACTCTGCGGGTCACTAGTGCTTGGGCGCAGCTGGTGCAGGACACTGCGGGTCACTAGTGCTTGGGCGCAGCTGGTGCAGGACACTGCGGGTCACTAGTGCTCGGGCGCAGCTGGTGCAGGACACTGCGGGTCACTAGTGCTCGGGCGCAGCTGGTGCAGGACACCTGGCAGGTTGGTGGCAATTTCTGGATTTATAGCACAAAGGGAAATGGTTTCCTAGAGACACATACTTCATACTAAGCTGATAGTTTACAGCCTATGACTACAAGTCTCAGCAAGCCACATGGTGCATTTTGGGAGTTGTAGTTAAGTTACATCCTGTTGACCCTCAGGATGTAAGTTTCTTGTGCACTTTACAGGTTACATCTGGTTATTGTGATATTACACCGAGCACCCCCCAGAATTGTAAAGTGCTGCGGAATCTGTTGGCGCTATATAAATAAAAATTATCATTATTATCCCCTCCCCTGAACAGGACCAATATGAAGACTATTCTGAGGGGTCATTCCTGGGCTTCACTACTGTCCTGAAGTGCCCAGAGTGGGGGAGGGGATGTGCGACACACAAACATCCCCCCAGCGCCCTCCAGGCGGCTTCTGGGAAAACACAACAGCTGCAGACCGGGCCTATTCTACAGCCCCAACAAAGAGGGAAATCAGAGCCGGCCATTGTGAGGGCTCCGCACACCTCCCGCATATTGTTCAGCGCAGGGCAGGAATCCATGTCCCTCTCCCCCCTGTCACTTAATACCTGCAGCTATAATAACCCCCTGCTAGGAGAGCACACTGCCGTCTGTGTCTGCCCTCCTGGAGAGGGGGCATCAAAGATCCGGCCATTAAATCCCTCCAAAGACAACTTTACAGGAGGAGCAGCCGTCACTGCCGCTGCACTACAATCCCCACCTGTGAAACCATGACTGCCGCTGCACTACAATCCCCAGCAGCCCCCACCTGTGAGGCCATCACTACCGCTGCACTACAATACCCAGCAGGCTGAGCACCTGTGAGGCCATCACTGCTGCTGCACTACAATCCCCAGCAGCCCCCACCTGTGAGACCATGACTGCCGCTGCACTACAATCCCCAGCAGGCTCAGAACCTATGAGGCCATCACTGCCGCTGCACTACAATCCCCAGCAGCCCCGACCTGTGAGGCCATCACTGCCGCTGCACTACAATCCCCAGCAGCCCCGACCTGTGAGGCCATCACTGCCGCTGCACTACAATCCCCAGCAGGCTCAGAACCTGTGAGGCCATCACTGCTGCTGCACTACAATCCCCAGCAGGCTCAGAACCTGTGAGGCCATCACTGCTGCTGCACTACAATCCCCAGCAGCCTCAGCACCTGTGGGGGAGGGGGCACCCAGCTTTCTCAGGCTCAGACGTCTCCCATTCACCCCCAGTCATTCCACTATAGGAAATGAATGATCTGAAACCAGACGGGGAAACTCTGCACCTCCGGCTTCTGGGGAGAGGAACAGAATTCAGCTCCAAAACAAGTTCACAGACTCGTCCGCAGAGCACGCGCTCCAAACCGCAGCCCTGATGGGGGAGGTGACCCTGAAATACAAACCCTGCAGCAACTGAGACACCCCAAGACTGAGAAGGACCCCCAGAGCAACTGAGACACCCCAACACTGAGAAGGCCCCCCAGAGCAACTGAGACACCCCAACACTGAGAAGAACCCCCAGAGCAACTGAGACACCCCAACACTGAGAAGGCCCCCCAGAGCAACTGAGACACCCCAACACTGAGAAGGCCCCCCAGAGCAACTGAGACACCCCAACACTGAGAAGGCCCCCCAGAGCAACTGAGACACCCCAACACTGAGGAGAACCCCCAGAGCAACTGAGACACCCCAACACTGAGAAGGCCCCCCAGAGCAACTGAGACACCCCAACACTGAGAAGGCCCCCCAGAGCAACTGAGACACCCCAACACTGAGAAGGCCCCCCAGAGCAACTGAGACACCCCAACACTGAGAAGGACCCCCAGAGCAACTGAGACACCCCAACACTGAGAAGGCCCCCCAGAGCAACTGAGACACCCCAACACTGAGAAGGACCCCCAGAGCAACTGAGACACCCCAACACTGAGAAGGACCCCCAGAGCAACTGAGACACCCCAACACTGAGAAGGACCCCCAGAGCAACTGAGACACCCCAACACTGAGGAGGACCCCCAGAGCAACTGAGACACCCCAACACTGAGGAGGACCCCCAGAGCAACTGAGACACCCCAACACTGAGAAGGACCCCCAGAGCAACTGAGACACCCCAACACTGAGAAGGACCCCCAGAGCAACTGAGACACCCCAACACTGAGAAGGACCCCCAGAGCAACTGAGACACCCCAACACTGAGAAGGACCCCCAGAGCAACTGAGACACCCCAACACTGAGAAGGACCCCCAGAGCAACTGAGACACCCCAACACTGAGAAGGACCCCCAGAGCAACTGAGACACCCCAACACTGAGAAGGACCCCCAGAGCAACTGAGACACCCCAACACTGAGAAGGACCCCCAGAGCAACTGAGACACCCCAACACTGAGAAGGACCCCCAGAGCAACTGAGACACCCCAACACTGAGAAGGACCCCCAGAGCAACTGAGACACCCCAACACTGAGAAGGACCCCCAGAGCAACTGAGACACCCCAACACTGAGAAGGACCCCCAGAGCAACTGAGACACCCCAACACTGAGAAGGACCCACAGAGCAACTGAGACACCCCAACACTGAGAAGGACCCAGAGCAACTGAGACCACCCAACACTGAGAAGGACCCCCAGAGCAACTGAGACACCCCAACACTGAGAAGGACCCCCAGAGCAACTGAGACACCCCAACACTGAGAAGGACCCCCAGAGCAACTGAGACACCCCAACACTGAGAAGGACCCACAGAGCAACTGAGACACCCCAACACTGAGAAGGACCCCAGAGCAACTGAGACACCCCAACACTGAGAAGGACCCCCAGAGCAACTGAGACACCCCAACACTGAGAAGAACCCCCAGAGCAACTGAGACACCCCAACACTGAGAAGGACCCCCAGAGCAACTGAGACACCCCAACACTGAGAAGGACCCCCAGAGCAACTGAGACACCCCAACACTGAGGAGAACCCCCAGAGCAACTGAGACCCCCCAACACTGAGAAGGACCCCCAGAGCAACTGAGACACCCCAACACTGAGAAGGCCCCCCAGAGCAACTGAGACACCCCAACACTGAGAAGGCCCCCCAGAGCAACTGAGACACCCCAACACTGAGAAGGCCCCCCAGAGCAACTGAGACACCCCAACACTGCGGGCACCCCAGAGCAACTGAGACACCTCAACACTGAGGAGAACCCCCAGAGCAACTGAGACACCCCAACACTGAGGAGAACCCACAGAGCAACTGAGACACCCCAACACTGAGGAGAACCCCCAGAGCACCCCTTATGGTGACCCCTCCCCCAACCCAGCCGACCTTTGCCCCCAGCCAAAGAGCACAGCAAAGTGTACAAGGCTATATATACCCCCAAACACTGCACACACTGCTCAGGATTCCCATCTGACCACTGGGGGCGCCGATTCACACAAAGTATCAAAGATGGCGTCTCTGGTATAAAAAGTAACTTCACTTTTATGGCAGAAACCAACGACACCTTCCATAGGGACAATGATGGCAGGTGGAGGAGGGGGGGGCATGCGGCACACAGATCGCTCAGTACCTGCAGGGGGGACCCACCCAAGATGGGAGCGCAGGTCGGAGGGCCGGACCCCACTCAGGGGGGAGGGGGGGACTGAGCTTCCACCACTAAATAGAAAGCAGAAGAATGACAGAGCCAGACAGACCGGAAACCCTCAAGATGGAGAAGACTGCAAAACCACTGACAGCAAAGTGCAAGCTCATGGGACAAGCCAGCCGAGAGCAGCAGCAGCTCAGGGGCAGACATCACTATAGGGGCCCAACGGATCCCCCATCACAGACCCACACACACACAGGCCCATCCTACCTGTCACATAGCACCGCCATAGACCCCAGCGCAGTACACAAGCCCATCCTACCTGGCATATAGCACCGCCATAGACCCCAGCGCAGTACACAGGCCCATCCTACCTGTCATATAGCACCGCCATAGACCACAGCGCAGTACACAGGCCCATACTACAGGCAGCAGCAGGGCTGTCATATAGCACCACCATAGACCACAGCGCAGTACACAGGCCCATACTACAGGCAGCAGCAGGGCTGTCATATGGCACCACCATAGACCACAGCGCAGTACACAGGCCCATACCACAGGCAGCAGCAGGGCTGTCATATGGCACCACCATAGACCACAGTGCAGTACACAGGCCCATACTACAGGCAGCAGCAGGGCTGTCATATAGCACCACCATAGACCACAGCGCAGTACACAGGCCCATACCACAGGCAGCAGCAGGGCTGTCATATAGCACCACCATAGACCACAGCACAGTACACAGGCCCATACCACAGGCAGCAGCAGGGCTGTCATATAGCACCACCATAGACCACAGCGCAGTACACAGGCCCATACTACAGGCAGCAGCAGGGCTGTCATATAGCACCACCATAGACCACAGCGCAGTACACAGGCCCATACTACAGGCAGCAGCAGGGCTGTCATATAGCACCACCATAGACCACAGCGCAGTACACAGGCCCATACTACAGGCAGCAGCAGGGCTGTCATATAGCACCACCATAGACCACAGCGCAGTACACAGGCCCATACTACAGGCAGCAGCAGGGCTGTCATATAGCACCACCATAGACCACAGCGCAGTACACAGGCCCATACCACAGGCAGCAGCAGGGCTGTCATATGGTGCAGCACACTTTTTCTTATTTTTTGTTGTTTTCAAATCATCAAGAATCTAAATACAAAATAAGAAAGTGATGAAACTACGGCCCCAAAACTGCAAAGTACGGCCGCTGACAGGACCTGCTGGGAGTTGTGGTGCTCATGTAGACTGAACCAGCTCTCGCTGACACACAGAAACAGCAACTGGTCTATACAATCTCACACAGCTGAGAACCTGACCCCCCCAACACAGGCCCTTACAGTGTGTCAGGGCCCTATTACACGGGACGATTATCGTGCGAAAAAACGTTATATAGTTCGAATTTAAACAATTAACACTCTGTGTAATTGCAGGCAATGATCGAAAAATCGTTCGTATGCCGTTGATTTAGATCTGAACCTAAAATTATCATTAATCATTCGCTGTAATTGCGCATTTTTTCACTAATCATCAGTGTAATAGCACATTGCCCATTGTTTTACTTAGATCAGAAGGAATGAACAATCGCAACAACAATTGTATCTAACGACCATCGTTCTGTGTAATATGGTGAACGATTTCAAGTTAACGATAAACAATCTCGTTTGCGATCGTTTATCGTTAGTCGATAATCGTTAACAATCACTCTGTGTAATAGGACCCTATGTCTATAGCAAGGACGCCCAGCCCATAGTAGTTACAGTGTATCAGCCCATAGTAGTTACAGTGTATCAGCCCCGTGTATAGTAGTTACAGTGTATCAGCCCTGTGTACAGTAGTTACAGTGTATCAGCCCCGTGTATAGTAGTTACAGTGTATCAGCCCCCGTGTATAGTGGTTACAGTGTATCAGCCCCCGTGTATAGTGGTTACAGTGTATCAGCCCATAGTAGTTACAGTGTATCAGCCCATAGTAGTTACAGTGTATCAGCCCCGTGTATAGTAGTTACAGTGTATCAGCCCCGTGTATAGTAGTTACAGTGTATCAGCCCCGTGTATAGTAGTTACAGTGTATCAGCCCCCGTGTATAGTAGTTACAGTGTATCAGCCCCCGTGTATAGTAGTTACAGTGTATCAGCCCCGTGTATAGTAGTTACAGTGTATCAGCCCCGTGTATAGTAGTTACAGTGTATCAGCCCCGTGTATAGCAGTTACAGTGTATCAGCCCATAGTAGTTACAGTGTATCAGCCCCGTGTATAGTAGTTACAGTGTATCAGCCCATAGTAGTTACAGTGTATCAGCCCTGTGTATAGTGGTTACAGTGTATAAGCCCATAGTAGTTACAGTGTATCAGCCCATAGTAGTTACAGTGTATCAGCCCCGTGTATAGCAGTTACAGTGTATCAGCCCATAGTAGTTACAGTGTATCAGCCCCGTGTATAGTAGTTACAGTGTATCAGCCCATAGTAGCTACAGTGTATCAGCCCATAGTAGTTACAGTGTATCAGCCCCGTGTATAGTAGTTACAGTGTATCAGCCCCGTGTATAGTAGTTACAGTGTATCAGCCCCGTGTATAGCAGTTACAGTGTATCAGCCCCGTGTATAGCAGTTACAGTGTATCAGCCCCGTGTATAGTAGTTACAGTGTATCAGCCCCGTGTATAGTAGTTACAGTGTATCAGCCCCCGTGTATAGTAGTTACAGTGTATCAGCCCCGTGTATAGTAGTTACAGTGTATCAGCCCATAGTAGCTACAGTGTATCAGCCCATAGTAGTTACAGTGTATCAGCCCCGTGTATAGTAGTTACAGTGTATCAGCCCCGTGTATAGTAGTTACAGTGTATCAGCCCCGTGTATAGCAGTTACAGTGTATCAGCCCGTGTATAGCAGTTACAGTGTATCAGCCCCGTGTATAGTAGTTACAGTGTATCAGCCCCGTGTATAGTAGTTACAGTGTATCAGCCCCCGTGTATAGTAGTTACAGTGTATCAGCCCCGTGTATAGTAGTTACAGTGTATCAGCCCCGTGTATAGTAGTTACAGTGTATCAGCCCATAGTAGTTACAGTGTATCAGCCCCGTGTATAGCAGTTACAGTGTATCAGCCCATAGTAGTTACAGTGTATCAGCCCCGTGTATAGTAGTTACAGTGTATCAGCCCATAGTAGTTACAGTGTATCAGCCCTGTGTATAGTGGTTACAGTGTATAAGCCCATAGTAGTTACAGTGTATCAGCCCATAGTAGTTACAGTGTATCAGCCCGTGTAGCAGTTACAGTGTATCAGCCCATAGTAGTTACAGTGTATCAGCCCCGTGTATAGTAGTTACAGTGTATCAGCCCATAGTAGCTACAGTGTATCAGCCCATAGTAGTTACAGTGTATCAGCCCCGTGTATAGTAGTTACAGTGTATCAGCCCATAGTAGTTACAGTGTATCAGCCCCGTGTATAGCAGTTACAGTGTATCAGCCCCGTGTATAGCAGTTACAGTGTATCAGCCCCGTGTATAGCAGTTACAGTGTATCAGCCCCGTGTATAGTAGTTACAGTGTATCAGCCCATAGTAGTTACAGTGTATCAGCCCATAGTAGTTAGTGTATCAGCCCATAGTAGTTACAGTGTATCAGCCCCGTGTATAGTAGTTACAGTGTATCAGCCCCGTGTACAGTAGTTACAGTGTATCAGCCCATAGTAGTTACAGTGTATCAGCCCATAGTAGTTACAGTGTATCAGCCCCGTGTATAGTGGTTACAGTGTATCAGCCCCGTGTATAGTAGTTACAGTGTATCAGCCCCGTGTACAGTAGTTACAGTGTATCAGCCCATAGTAGTTACAGTGTATCAGCCCCCGTGTATAGTGGTTACAGTGTATCAGCCCCGTGTATAGTGGTTACAGTGTATCAGCCCCGTGTACAGTAGTTACAGTGTATCAGCCCCGTGTATAGTAGTTACAGTGTATCAGCCCATAGTAGTTACAGTGTATCAGCCCCGTGTACAGTAGTTAGTGTATCAGCCCATAGTAGTTACAGTGTATCAGCCCCGTGTATAGTGGTTACAGTGTATCAGCCCCGTGTACAGTAGTTACAGTGTATCAGCCCCGTGTATAGTAGTTACAGTGTATCAGCCCATAGTAGTTACAGTGTATCAGCCCCGTGTATAGTAGTTACAGTGTATCAGCCCATAGTAGTTACAGTGTATCAGCCCATAGTAGTTACAGTGTATCAGCCCATAGTAGTTACAGTGTATCAGCCCCGTGTATAGTAGTTACAGTGTATCAGCCATAGTAGTTACAGTGTATCAGCCCCGTGTATAGTAGTTACAGTGTATCAGCCCCATAGTAGTGACAGTGTATCAGCCCCGTGTACAGTAGTTACAGTGTATCAGCCCATAGTAGTTACAGTGTATCAGCCCCGTGTACAGTAGTTACAGTGTATCAGCCCATAGTAGTTACAGTGTATCAGCCCCGTGTACAGTAGTTACAGTGTATCAGCCCCGTGTATAGTAGTTACAGTGTATCAGCCCATAGTAGTTACAGTGTATCAGCCCCGTGTACAGTAGTTACAGTGTATCAGCCCCGTGTACAGTAGTTACAGTGTATCAGCCCATAGTAGTTACAGTGTATCAGCCCCATGTATAGTAGTTACAGTGTATCAGCCCATAGTAGTTACAGTGTATCAGCCCCGTGTATAGTAGTTATAGTGTATCAGCCCATAGTAGTTACAGTGTATCAGCCCCGTGTATAGTAGTTATAGTGTATCAGCCCATAGTAGTTACAGTGTATCAGCCCCGTGTATAGTAGTTATAGTGTATCAGCCCATAGTAGTTACAGTGTATCAGCCCCGTGTATAGTAGTTACAGTGTATCAGCCCATAGTAGTCAGTGTATCAGCCCGTGTACTAGTAGTTACAGTGTATCAGCCCATAGTACTTACAGTGTATCAGCCATAGTAGTTACAGTGTATCAGCCCCGTGTATAGTAGTTACAGTGTATCAGCCCATAGTAGTTACAGTGTATCAGCCCGTGTATAGTAGTTACAGTGTATCAGCCCATAGTAGTTAAGTGTATCAGCCCCGTGTACAGTAGTTACAGTGTATCAGCCCATAGTACTTACAGTGTATCAGCCCATAGTAGTTACAGTGTATCAGCCCCCTGTATAGTAGTTACAGTGTATCAGCCCATAGTAGTTACAGTGTATCAGCCCCGTGTATAGTAGTTACAGTGTATCAGCCCCGTGTACAGTAGTTACAGTGTATCAGCCCCGTGTATAGTAGTTACAGTGTATCAGCCCCGTGTATAGTAGTTACAGTGTATCAGCCCCGTGTATAGTAGTTACAGTGTATCAGCCCCGTGTACAGTAGTTACAGTGTATCAGCCCATGTATCAGCCCCGTGTATAGTAGTTACAGTGTATCAGCCCATAGTAGTTACAGTGTATCAGCCCTGTGTATAGTAGTTACAGTGTATCAGCCCCGTGTATAGTGGTTACAGTGTATCAGCCCCGTGTATAGTAGTTACAGTGTATCAGCCCCGTGTATAGTAGTTACAGTGTATCAGCCCCGTGTATAGCAGTTACAGTGTATCAGCCCCGTGTATAGCAGTTACAGTGTATCAGCCCCGTGTATAGCAGTTACAGTGTATCAGCCCCGTGTATAGTAGTTACAGTGTATCAGCCCATAGTAGTTACAGTGTATCAGCCCATAGTAGTTAGTGTATCAGCCCATAGTAGTTACAGTGTATCAGCCCCGTGTATAGTAGTTACAGTGTATCAGCCCCGTGTATAGTAGTTACAGTGTATCAGCCCCGTGTACAGTAGTTACAGTGTATCAGCCCATAGTAGTTACAGTGTATCAGCCCATAGTAGTTACAGTGTATCAGCCCATAGTAGTTACAGTGTATCAGCCCATAGTAGTTACAGTGTATCAGCCCCGTGTATAGTGGTTACAGTGTATCAGCCCCGTGTATAGTAGTTACAGTGTATCAGCCCCGTGTACAGTAGTTACAGTGTATCAGCCCATAGTAGTTACAGTGTATCAGCCCCGTGTATAGTAGTTACAGTGTATCAGCCCATAGTAGTTACAGTGTATCAGCCCATAGTAGTTACAGTGTATCAGCCCCCGTGTATAGTGGTTACAGTGTATCAGCCCCGTGTATAGTGGTTACAGTGTATCAGCCCCGTGTACAGTAGTTACAGTGTATCAGCCCCGTGTATAGTAGTTACAGTGTATCAGCCCATAGTAGTTACAGTGTATCAGCCCCGTGTACAGTAGTTAGTGTATCAGCCCATAGTAGTTACAGTGTATCAGCCCCGTGTATAGTGGTTACAGTGTATCAGCCCCGTGTACAGTAGTTACAGTGTATCAGCCCCGTGTATAGTAGTTACAGTGTATCAGCCCATAGTAGTTACAGTGTATCAGCCCCGTGTATAGTAGTTACAGTGTATCAGCCCATAGTAGTTACAGTGTATCAGCCCATAGTAGTTACAGTGTATCAGCCCATAGTAGTTACAGTGTATCAGCCCCGTGTATAGTAGTTACAGTGTATCAGCCCATAGTAGTTACAGTGTATCAGCCCCGTGTATAGTAGTTACAGTGTATCAGCCCATAGTAGTTACAGTGTATCAGCCCCGTGTACAGTAGTTACAGTGTATCAGCCCATAGTAGTTACAGTGTATCAGCCCCGTGTACAGTAGTTACAGTGTATCAGCCCATAGTAGTTACAGTGTATCAGCCCATAGTAGTTACAGTGTATCAGCCCCGTGTACAGTAGTTACAGTGTATCAGCCCCGTGTACAGTAGTTACAGTGTATCAGCCCATAGTAGTTACAGTGTATCAGCCCCGTGTATAGTAGTTACAGTGTATCAGCCCATAGTAGTTACAGTGTATCAGCCCCGTGTATAGTAGTTACAGTGTATCAGCCCTGTGTACAGTAGTTACAGTGTATCAGCCCATAGTACTTACAGTGTATCAGCCCATAGTAGTTACAGTGTATCAGCCCCGTGTATAGTAGTTACAGTGTATCAGCCCATAGTAGTTACAGTGTATCAGCCCCGTGTATAGTAGTTACAGTGTATCAGCCCATAGTAGTTACAGTGTATCAGCCCCGTGTACAGTAGTTACAGTGTATCAGCCCATAGTACTTACAGTGTATCAGCCCATAGTAGTTACAGTGTATCAGCCCCCTGTATAGTAGTTACAGTGTATCAGCCCATAGTAGTTACAGTGTATCAGCCCCGTGTACAGTAGTTACAGTGTATCAGCCCCGTGTACAGTAGTTACAGTGTATCAGCCCCGTGTATAGTAGTTACAGTGTATCAGCCCCGTGTACAGTAGTTACAGTGTATCAGCCCATAGTAGTTACAGTGTATCAGCCCCGTGTATAGTAGTTACAGTGTATCAGCCCATAGTAGTTACAGTGTATCAGCCCTGTGTATAGTAGTTACAGTGTATCAGCCCCGTGTACAGTAGTTACAGTGTATCAGCCCCGTGTATAGTAGTTACAGTGTATCAGCCCCGTGTATAGTAGTTACAGTGTATCAGCCCATAGTAGTTACAGTGTATCAGCCCATAGTAGTTACAGTGTATCAGCCCATAGTAGTTACAGTGTATCAGCCCATAGTAGTTACAGTGTATCAGCCCATAGTAGTTACAGTGTATCAGCCCCGTGTATAGTAGTTACAGTGTATCAGCCCCGTGTATAGTAGTTACAGTGTATCAGCCCATAGTAGTTACAGTGTATCAGCCCTGTGTATAGTGGTTACAGTGTATCAGCCCCGTGTATAGTAGTTACAGTGTATCAGCCCATAGTAGTTACAGTGTATCAGCCCATAGTAGTTACAGTGTATCAGCCCATAGTAGTTACAGTGTATCAGCCCATAGTAGTTACAGTGTATCAGCCCATAGTAGTTACAGTGTATCAGCCCATAGTAGTTACAGTGTATCAGCCCATAGTAGTTACAGTGTATCAGCCCATAGTAGTTACAGTGTATCAGCCCATAGTAGTTACAGTGTATCAGCCCATAGTAGTTACAGTGTATCAGCCCCGTGTATAGTAGTTACAGTGTATCAGCCCCGTGTATAGTAGTTACAGTGTATCAGCCCCGTGTATAGTAGTTACAGTGTATCAGCCCATAGTAGTTACAGTGTATCAGCCCCGTGTATAGCAGTTACAGTGTATCAGCCCCGTGTATAGCAGTTACAGTGTATCAGCCCCGTGTATAGCAGTTACAGTGTATCAGCCCCGTGTATAGCAGTTACAGTGTATCAGCCCCGTGTATAGTAGTTACAGTGTATCAGCCCCGTGTATAGTAGTTACAGTGTATCAGCCCCGTGTATAGTAGTTACAGTGTATCAGCCCCGTGTATAGTAGTTACAGTGTATCAGCCCCATGTATAGTAGTTACAGTGTATCAGCCCCGTGTATAGTAGTTACAGTGTATCAGCCCTGTGTATAGTAGTTACAGTGTATCAGCCCATAGTAGTTACAGTGTATCAGCCCCGTGTATAGTAGTTACAGTGTATCAGCCCCGTGTATAGTAGTTACAGTGTATCAGCCCCGTGTATAGTAGTTACAGTGTATCAGCCCCGTGTATAGTAGTTACAGTGTATCAGCCCCGTGTATAGTAGTTACAGTGTATCAGCCCCGTGTATAGTAGTTACAGTGTATCAGCCCCGTGTATAGTAGTTACAGTGTATCAGCCCCGTGTATAGTAGTTACAGTGTATCAGCCCCGTGTATAGCAGTTACAGTGTATCAGCCCCGTGTATAGTAGTTACAGTGTATCAGCCCATAGTAGTTACAGTGTATCAGCCCCGTGTATAGCAGTTACAGTGTATCAGCCCCGTGTATAGTAGTTACAGTGTATCAGCCCATAGTAGTTACAGTGTATCAGCCCCGTGTATAGTAGTTACAGTGTATCAGCCCTGTGTATAGTAGTTACAGTGTATCAGCCCATAGTAGTTACAGTGTATCAGCCCATAGTAGTTACAGTGTATCAGCCCCGTGTATAGTAGTTACAGTGTATCAGCCCCGTGTATAGTAGTTACAGTGTATCAGCCCCGTGTACAGTGGTTACAGTGTATCAGCCCCGTGTATAGTAGTTACAGTGTATCAGCCCCGTGTATAGTAGTTACAGTGTATCAGCCCCGTGTATAGTAGTTACAGTGTATCAGCCCCGTGTATAGTAGTTACAGTGTATCAGCCCCGTGTATAGTAGTTACAGTGTATCAGCCCCGTGTATAGTAGTTACAGTGTATCAGCCCCGTGTATAGTAGTTACAGTGTATCAGCCCCGTGTATAGTAGTTACAGTGTATCAGCCCCGTGTATAGTAGTTACAGTGTATCAGCCCCGTGTATAGTAGTTACAGTGTATCAGCCCCGTGTATAGTAGTTACAGTGTATCAGCCCCGTGTATAGTAGTTACAGTGTATCAGCCCCGTGTATAGTAGTTACAGTGTATCAGCCCCGTGTATAGTAGTTACAGTGTATCAGCCCCGTGTATAGTAGTTACAGTGTATCAGCCCTGTAGGGTGGAGTGTCAGCTCTTGGGCTCAGGCTTTACCTTGTGCGGTAACGGTCAGCACCAGCACCAGCACCGCGGCGGCTCCTGCCCGCTCCATCCTCCTCCGGGACGCGGCTACAGCAAACACATAGATCCCGGACACCGCCGCTCCACCGGGACCGAACCCCCGGCTCACAGCCTCCAATGTCCCGGCTCACAGCCTCCAATGTCCCGGCTCACAGCCTCCAATGTCCCGGCTCACAGCCTCCAATGTCCCGGCTCACAGCCTCCAATGTCCCGGCTCACAGCCTCCAATGTCCCGGCTCTCAGCCTCCAATGTCCCGGCTCTCAGCCTCCAATGTCCCGGCTCACAGCCTCCAATGTCCCGGCTCACAGCCTCCAATGTCCCGGCTCACAGCCTCCAATGTCCCGGCTCACAGCCTCCGCTCTCAGTTTTCCCTGCTCCAGCACTCAGCCTCCTCCGGTCTCCGGTCTCTCTCAGCCTCCTCCGGTCCCTCTCAGCCTCCCCCGGTCTCTCTCAGCCTCCTCCGGTCTCCGGTCTCTCTCAGCCTCCTCCGGTCTCTCTCAGCCTCCCCCGGTCCCTCTCAGCCTCCCCCAGTCTCTCTCAGCCTCCTCCGGTCTCTCTCAGCCTCCTCCGGTCTCTCTCAGCCTCCTCCGGTCTCTCTCAGCCTCCCCCGGTCCCTCTCAGCCTCCCCCAGTCTCTCTCAGCCTCCCCCGGTCTCTCTCAGCCTCCTCCGGTCTCTCTCAGCCTCCCCCGGTCCCTCTCAGCCTCCCCCAGTCTCTCTCAGCCTCCTCCGGTCTCTCTCAGCCTCCTCCGGTCTCCGGTCTCTCTCAGCCTCCTCCGGTCTCTCTCAGCCTCCTCCGGTCTCCGGTCTCTCTCAGCCTCCTCCGGTCTCCGGTCTCTCTCAGCCTCCTCCGGTCTCTCTCAGCCTCCTCCGGTCTCCGGTCTCTCTCAGCCTCCTCCGGTCTCTCTCAGCCTCCTCCGGTCTCTCTCAGCCTCCTCCGGTCTCCGGTCTCCGGTCTCTCTCAGCCTCCTCCGGTGTCAGGAGGGAAATGCCGAGCAGTGCGGAGGAGCAGGGTGTGAGTTCTCCGCCGTCTCCCTCCGCCCGGACTACTTCTCTAAAAACTTCAAAAGTTGTGACTTGTGTGGCGGAGGGATCCGGAGGACGCGGCTCATTAGCATGTGAATGGGGGTGTGTGCAGGGGGAGGGGGGCGTCCTGGGGGCAGGAAGAGTTGTCAGGGGACCAGAACTCCCAGCAGAGTGCAGCTCTGTGATTGCCCCAGTCCCACGATCTAAGGGCATGCTGGTGCTTGTAGTTCTCCAACAGTCACAGTCACTGGGGAAAGAATAGAATAATGGTCTGCAGATGGTGCTGCTACATGTAGTCCTCCAGCAGAGGGGTGACCGAGACCCCCATCACCAGGGTCATACAGGGAGACCCCCATCAGCAGGGTCATACAGGGAGACCCCCATCACCAGGGTCATACAGGGAGACCCCCATCACCCGGGTCATACAGGGAGACCCCCATCAGCAGGGTCATACAGGGAGACCCCCATCGCCCGGGTCATACAGGGAGACCCCCATCAGCAGGGTCATACAGGGAGACCCCCATCACCTGGGTCATACAGGGAGACCCCCATCAGCAGGGTCATACAGGGAGACCCCCATCACCAGGGTCATACAGGGAGACCCCCATCAGCAGGGTCATACAGGGAGACCCCCATCACCCGGGTCATACAGGGAGACCCCCATCAGCAGGGTCATACAGGGAGACCCCCATCAGCAGTGTCATACAGGGAGACCCCCATCACCCGGGTCATACAGGGAGACCCCCATCACCCGGGTCATACAGGGAGACCCCCATCAGCAGGGTCATACAGGGAGACCCCCATCAGCAGTGTCATACAGGGAGACCCCCATCACCCGGGTCATACAGGGAGACCCCCATCAGCAGTGTCATACAGGGAGACCCCCATCACCCGGGTCATACAGGGAGACCCCCATCAGCAGGGTCATACAGGGAGACCCCCATCAGCAGTGTCATACAGGGAGACCCCCATCACCCGGGTCATACAGGGAGACCCCCATCACCCGGGTCATACAGGGAGACCCCCATCAGCAGGGTCATACAGGGAGACCCCCATCAGCAGTGTCATACAGGGAGACCCCCATCACCCGGGTCATACAGGGAGACCCCCATCAGCAGGGTCATACAGGGAGACCCCCATCACCAGGGTCATACAGGGAGACCCCCATCAGCAGGGTCATACAGGGAGACCCCCATCAGCAGTGTCATACAGGGAGACCCCCATCACCCGGGTCATACAGGGAGACCCCCATCACCCGAGTCATACAGGGAGACCCCCATCAGCAGGGTCATACAGGGAGACCCCCATCACCCGGGTGATACAGGGAGACCCCCATCAGCAGGGTCATACAGGGAGACCCCCATCAGCAGGGTCATACAGGGAGACCCCCATCACCCGGGTCATACAGGGAGACCCCCATCAGCAGGGTCATACAGGGAGACCCCCATCACCCGGGTCATACAGGGAGACCCCCATCAGCAGGGTCATACAGGGAGACCCCCATCAGCAGGGTCATACAGGGAGACCCCCATCAGCAGGGTCATACAGGGAGACCCTCATCACCCGGGTCATACAGGGAGACCCCCATCAGCAGTGTCATACAGGGAGACCCCCATCAGCAGGGTCATACAGGGAGAACCCCATCACCCAGGTCATACCAGCGCCGCCCCCCAGCACCTTGACTGGTCATGAAGGGGTTACTGGGGGCCACGCGGGGACCATTCCATGTGGTCAGGACCCAGGTTGGATACCACCATCTGTCTAGTGATGCTCCTCATCCCCTCCCCCTCAGCGTAATGGATGGATGGATGGGGGTGCAGACAAGTGGAAGCCCCCAGGGTAAACCTTAGTGTCGGCTCCAACTAAACATATACTACAGTCAGAATAATTGCCAGGGGGCGCTATATACAGCGGGGCAGGAAGATCTATTATAGAGAGACCAGGGGATATCCAGCGCCCCCACAATGTGCACAGGACTGTGTGTGACTATGGGGGTCACATCTCCTGCTGACAGACTCCATGGGCAGCCAGCAGAATTATGAATGCAGCTCTGAATGTAAATGATACAGTACAACCCATACACATGGATGCTGGGGGTGGGGGCGCTCTTCTCCCTGCTCCATTATATGGATAGATGATGGAATGGAGCTTTTCTTCTTGTGGTGCACACTGTGCCAGCAGTGGTACACCCTCACTCCAGATTGGAATCAGCGGGTGAGTGAAGGTGGCATCACCACGGCTGGAGCCCATGCCGGGATCAGCTGCCTGGTGACTTCCATTTCTACTGAGCTCCAAAAAGTCTCATCGCTTTGTATTAGAGCTTTATGCTCTCAGCAGATCAGAGCTTATACTAGGAGCATTCTATTCATAGTCTGTGTAGGGCTCTGTTCCCACAATGTAAATATAAGGACAAGTAACGGCGGTTTACAGTGTGGGACTATAGCCTAGAACTGCGCCTTATCCTAATAAATAGGGCAATCTGAGCAGGGTTCTGATCCAAGCATTTCATTAGATGGGTGCTGAAGATTTGAACTTTTCACTAATAATTGTTGACGATCTGAGCCTTTCACTAATAACTGGTAGAGACATGAACTTTTCAGTAATAATTGATGCAGATCTGAGCCTTTCACTGATAATTGGTGCAGATCTGAGCCTTTCTGATAATTGGTGCAGATCTGAGCCTTTCTGATAATTGGTGCAGAGCTGAGCCTTTCTGATAATTGGTGCAGAGCTGAGCCTTTCTGATAATTGGTGCAGAGCTGAGCCTTTCACTGATTACTGTTGCAGCTCTGAGCTTTTTTTAAAAACTAATATTGCAGATCTGAGCCTTTTACTTATAATTAGTGCAAATATGAGCTTTTTAATAATTATTGATGCAGATCTAAGCTTTTCAATAATAGCTGGTGTAGTGCAGATCTGAACTTTTCACTAAACTGGTAAAGACATGAACTTTTCACTAATAATAGCAGATCTGAGCAGTTTTTATGACTAGTGCAGATCTGAGCCTTTCATTGATAATTGATGCAGATCTATGCATTTCACTAATAATTGATACAGATCTGGGCCTTTTACTGAAAATTGGTGCAGATCTGAACTTTTCACTAATAGCTGGTAGACATGAACTTGTCACAAATAACTGTTGCACATCTGAGTCTTTCACTAATAACGGGTGCAGATCTGAGCCTTTTATTCATAATTGGTACAGATCCAGGCAATTTAGTAATAACTGATGCACATCTGAGGGCCCTTTTACACAGAAAGATTATCTGACAGATTATCTGCCAAAGATTTGAAGCCAAAGCAAGGAATGGATTTGAAAAGAGGAGAAATCTCAGTCTTTCCTTTATGACCTGGTCTCTGTTTATAGTCTGTTTCTGGTTTTGGCTTCAAATCTTTGGCAGATAATCTGTCAGATAATCTTTCCGTGTAAAAGGGCCCTGAGCCTTTCACTAATAACGGATGCAGATCTGAGCCTTTCACTAACAACTGGTGCAGATCTGAACTTCACTAATAACTGGTAGAGACATGATTTTTTTTAAAACTCCTAATTGATGCAAATCTGAGCCTGTGGGCCCTATTCCAACGGACGATTATCGTTCAGATTATCGTTAAATCGTTCGAATCTAAACGATAATCGTTCGGTTGAAATGTAGTTAACGATTAACGACCAAACGAGAAATTGTTGATCGCTTTATAAGACCTGGACCTATTTTTATCGTTGCTCGTTCGCAAATCATTTGCATTGAATAAGACGTCGTTCGGTCGTTTGCAATAGATACGAACGCAATAGCGAATAAATAGCGAAGAAAAATCGCAATTACGATCATAAGTAACGATTATCGTTCCATGGAAATGAGTGAACGTTTTCAGGTCTTTCGCAATAGCGGTAGTTTGAGATAGTTAATCGTTAACGATTATGCAAACGATAATCGTCCGGTGGAATAGGGCCCTTTGTCTGTGACTAGTGCAGATCTGAGCCTTTCAATGATAATTGGTGCAGATCTGAGACTTTCACTAATAACTGGTGCAGATCTGAGTTTTTTTTAACTAATAATCAATGCAGATCTGAGCCTTTTACTAATAATTGGTGCAAGTCGGAGCTTTTCACTAATAGCTGGTGCAGATTTGAGGCTTTAACTGATAAACTAGTTCCGATCTGAGCCTTTCACTGATTATTGATGCAGATCTGAGCCTGTCGCCGATAAATGGTGCAGATCTCAGCTTTTTGCTAATAATTGATGCATAGCTAAGCCTTTTAATAATTGATGCAGATTTGAGCCTTTAACTGATAATTGGTGCAGATCTGAGCGTTTTACTAATAAATGGTGCTGATCTGAGCCTTTTACTAATTGGTGCAAATCTTAGCTTTTCCCTAAAAATTGGTGCAGAGATGAGCATTGTACGAATTGGTGCACTAAGAACTGGTACAGATCTGTGCATTTTACCAATAATTGTTGCGGATCTGAGCCTTTTACTAATAATTGATGCAGATCTGAGCCTTTTACTAATTGGTGCAAATCCAAGCTTTTCCCTAACAATTGATTCAGATCTGAATATTTTACTAATACCCAGTGCAGATCTTAGCCTTTCACTAATAACTGATGCAGATCTGAGCCTTTTACTAATAACTGATGCAGATCTGAGCTTTTTACTAATGATTGGTGCGGAGCTGAGTATTTTACTAATAAATGGTGCAGATCTGGGCTTTTCATTAATAATTAGTGAAGATCTGAGCTTTTTACTAATAATGTGTGCAGATCTGAGGGAGGGGGAGATTAACATTGGGTACACAAAAGTATATAGTCAGTGAGAAAAGAGGTCTGTGTAATGGTCAATCCAAATCTGAGCTTTTTACTAATTATAATAATTTATTTTTGAAGCACCCTTGATTCTAGAGTGCTATACAATCATTAAAGCGTAACATACAGAATACAGAGTTCTAGAGTATGGGATGTCATATGTCATAGTCAACAATTTTAAATGAATTTGTTGGGCAATGGGAGCCAGTGAAGGGATCGGTAGAGCACGGGGAGAGGTGAATTAGTTGGGCATTAGACTGGAGGGGAGTGAGGATGGAGGCCAGAGAGGAGGATGTTACAGTAGTCCAAGCAGGAGATAATGAGAGCATGGACCAGCAGTTTTGTTGTGTCAGGGTTGAGAAAAGAGCAGATTCTGGAAATGTTTTTTTATGTGAAGGCGGCAGGAGGTGGCAGGAGGTGGTCAGGGTCTGGATGTGCAGGTAAAATGACAGGGTAGAATCAAAGGTGACCCCAAGGCAGTGGACTTGAGGGACAGGGGACAGAGTGCAGCCATTGACTGTGATTGATAGATTAGATGGAGGGGTGGAGCGAGATGGGGGAAAGATGATTACTTCTGTTTTGTCCATGTTAAATTTCAGATAGCGAGGGGAGAAGAAGGAGGATATGGCCGATAGACACTGGGATCCTGGACAGATGAGAGGTGACATCGGGACCGGAGAGGTAGATCTGAGTGTCATCGGCATAATAATAACAACTTATATTTATGTAACATCTGCTAAATAACAAATAATTTGTGCAGATCTGAGTTTACTCTAAAATTGTTAGAGACCTGAGCTTTTTACTAATAACTGGTGGAGACCTGAGCTTTTTACTAATAACTAATGGAGACCTGAGATTTTTACATATAATTGGTGGAGACCTGAGCTTTTCACTAATAATTGTTGTAGATCTGAGTTTTCACTAGTAATTGGCGGAGACTGATCTTTTCACTAATAACTGGTGGAGACCTGAGCTTTTCACTAATAATTGGCGGAGACTGAGCTTTTTACTAATAACTGGTGGAGACTTAAGCTTTTCACTAATAACTGGTAGAGACCTGTGCTTATCACTAATAACTGATGGAGACCTAAGCTTTTCACTAATAACTAGTAGAGACCTGAGCTTTTCATAAATAATTGGTGGAGACCTGAGCTTTTCACTAATAATTGATGCAGATCTGAGCCTCTCACTAATAACTGGTAGAGACCTGAGCTTTTCACTAATCACTGGTAGAGACTAGAGATGAGCGAACCTGGAGCATGCTCAAGTCGATCCGAACCCAAACTTTCGGCATTTGATTAGCGGTGGCTGCTGAACTTGGATAAAGCCCTAAGGCGATGTGGAAATCGTGGATATAGTAATAGGCTGTATCTATGTTTTCCAGACAACCTTAGAGCTTTATCCAAGTTCAGCAGCCCCCGCTAATCAAATGCCGATCATTCGGGTTCGGATCAACTCGAACCCGGTTCGCTCATCTCTAGCTAGAGACCTGAGCTTTTCACTGTTAATTGATGCAGATCTGAGCCTCCCACTAATAGCTTCTGTAGATCTGATCTTCCTTTTGAACACCCGTGGCCTGGGGTACATGTGACATGAGAGGGCAGTTTATGTGGATAAGTTATTGCACAGTCTCCCGTCACATTCAGAGTGAGCGCAGTCTCCTCCCATCAGCTCATGGCTGGTTTGTTTGTATACAAAGTCTCAGCCAATGACAAGAGCAGGAAGATGAGTAAAAAGTCTTGAATCTGGAATAATCCGCATTGTTCTACCTGTAACTTTTAAAAGAAAACATCCCGCTCAGCTCATACCACGCTGATGGCACAAGATCGCAGCTAGCGGAGATGCTCTGCCCGGACATGTCTCCTTCACCTGTACTCAGCCTGATATTCCTTACACACAACGACTAACAGTGATGGAAGCCACAACATAGGAAATTGCACAGATAACAACTCCCTGATCGGGAATTTTGTTGGCGTTCAAGCAACTGCTGGTCACATTACACAGAGTCAGATCAACTCCCTGTGTAACCAGTCCGATTTGAGGCCGTGCAAGGGCACCAGTGAGTGCAGGACCTTTAGATGACACAACAAACTGAGTGACAGCACAGATATGTATATATTGGGTTCTGGGATATGTATATATCTGTGCTGTCAGCTTCCAGATCACACATGCAGTGTATACATACCTACTGCACATCCTGCCCCTCCCCCTGTCCTGCTCTTTGGCCTGAAGACACAGCGATAGCAGAACGGGAGCTGACAGTACCGCATTACACAGCAGCGCTGATGGTAAGTATGCACCACATGCATACTGACAGCCAGGATACTATATGTATATCCCAGAACCCAATATAAGCAGATCCATGCTGCCTGTTTCCCTTCGCTAATAACCGCACATCTCCCATTTACACAGAGAAATATGCAGCTGATAACGATAAATTATGGTCATGAAACTGTGTTGTTGTACAGTTACAGCTGCACAGTCCTCTCTATCCCCTCCCTGCTCCCTCTATGATCATAGAGAGAACTGTGTGGCCATACAATTACAGCCGCACAGTCCTCTCTGTCTCCTCCCTGCTCTCATCTCTATGATCATACAGTGAACTGTGTGGTCGTACAGTTACAGCTGCACAGTCCTCTCTATCCCCACCCTGCTCCCTCTATGATCATAGAGAGAACTGTGTGGTGGTACAGTTACAGCCGCAAAGTCCTCTTTATCCCCTCCCTGCTCCCTCTATGATTATAGATAGAACTTTGGAGTCATACAGTTACAGCCCCACGGTACTCTCTATCCCCTCCCTGCACTGTGTTATCATACAGTTACAGCCGCACAGTCCTCTCTATCCCCTCCCTGCACTCATCTCTATAATCATATATAGGACTGTATGGTCATAGAGTTACAACCGCACAGTCCTCTCTATCCCTTCCCTGCACTCAGCTCTATGATTATATATAGGACTGTACGGCCATACAGTTACAGCCGCACAGGTTATTCCTAAACCTGTAATGGTAAATGAACATTAAAAGGAGCCTTCACCTGCAGCTGGTAACGTTCATATGGTCCTTCTAGTCTCAGGATGTGAGCCCTCTGGCGCTGTATGGTTATGGTTTCTGTGGCCCTCTGGCGCTGTATGTTTATGGTTTCTGTGGCCCTCTGGGGTGGTATGATTATGGTGTCTGTGTCACTCTGGCGCTGTATGTGTGTGGTTTCTGTGGCCCGGTATGTTTATAGTTTCTGTGGCTCTCTGGCGCTGTATGGTTATGCTTTCTGTGGCCCTCTGGCACTGTATGGTTATGCTTTCTGTGGCCCTCTGGCGCTGTATTGTTATGGTTTCTGTGGCCCTCTGGCACTGTATGGTTATGGTTTCTGTGGCCCTCTGGCGCTGTATGGTTATGGTTTCTGTGTCACGCTGGTGCTGTATGGTTATGGTTTCTGTGTCACTCTGGTGCTGTATGTTTATGGTTTCTGTGGCCCTCTGGCACTGTATGGTTATGGTTTCTGTGGCCCTCTGGCGCTGTATGGTTATGGTTTCTGTGGCCCTCTGGCACTGTATGGTTATGGTTTCTGTGGCCCTCTGGCACTGTATGGTTATGGTTTCTGTGGCCCTCTGGTGCTGTATGTTTATGGTTTCTGTGGCCCTCTGGCACTGTATGGTTATGGTTTCTGTGGCCCTCTGGCGCTGTATGGTTATGGTTTCTGTGTCACGCTGGTGCTGTATGTTTATGGTTTCTGTGGCCCTCTGGCCCTGTATGTTTATGGTGTCTGTGGCCCTCTGGCACTGTATGTTTATGGTGTCTGTGGCCCTCTGGCGCTGAATGGTTATGGTTTCTGTCACTCTGGTGCTGTATGGTTATGGTTTCTGTGTCACTCTGGTGCTGTATGGTTATGGCGTCTGTGGCCCTATAGCGCTGTATGGTTATGGTTTCTGTGTCACTCTGGTGCTGTATGGTTATGGTGTCTGTGGCCCTCTGGCGCTGTATGTTTATGGTTTCTTTGGCCCTCTGGAACTGTATGGTTATGGTTTCTGTGGCCCTCTGGAGCTGTATGGTTATGGTTTCTGTGGCCCTCTATGTTTATAGTTTCTGTGGCCCTCTGGCACTGTATATTTATGGCTTCTGTGGCCCTCTAGCGCTGTATGTTTATTGTGTCTGTGGCCCTCTGGCGCTGTATGTTTACGGTTTCTGTGGCTCTCTGGCGCTGTATGTTTATGGTTTCTTTGGCCCTCTGGAACTGTATGGTTATGGTTTCTGTGGCCCTCTGGAGCTTTATGGTTATGGTTTCTGTGGCCCTCTGGCGCTGTATGTTTATGGTTTCTGTGGCCCTCTGGCGCTGTATGTTTATGGTGTCTGTGGCCCTCTAGCGCTGTATGTTTATTGTGTCTGTGGCCCTCTGGCGCTGTATGTTTATGGTGTCTGTGGCCCTCTGGCGCTGTATGTTTATGGTTTCTGTGGCCCTCTGGTGCTGTATGTTTATGGTTTCTGTAGCCCTCTGGCGCTTTATGTTTATGTGGCCCTCTGGCGCTGTATGTTTATGGTGTCTGTGGCCTTCTGGCGCTGTATGTTTATGGTTTCAGTGGCCCTCTGGCGCTGTATGCTTATGGTTTCTGTGGCACTGTATGTTTATGGTTTCTGTGGCCCTCTGGCGCTGTATGTTTATGGTTTCTGTGGCCCTCTGGCGCTTTATGTTTATGGTTTCTGTGGCGCTGTATGTTTATGGTTTCTGTGGCCCTCTGGCGCTGTATGTTTATGGTTTCTGTGGCCCTCTGGCGCTTTATGTTTATGGTTTCTGTGGCGCTGTATGTTTATGATTTCTGTGGCCCTCTGGCGCTGTATGTTTATGGTTTCTGTGGCCCTCTGGCGCTTTATGTTTATGTGGCCTTCTGGCGCTGTATGTTTATGGTGTCTGTGGCCTTCTGGCGCTGTATGTTTATGGTTTCAGTGGCCCTCTGGCGCTGTATGCTTATGGTTTCTGTGGCACTGTATGTTTATGGTTTCTGTGGCCCTCTGGCGCTGTATGCTTATGGTTTCTGTGGCACTGTATGTTTATGGTTTCTGTGGCCCTCTGGCGCTGTATGTTTAAGGTGTCTGTGGCCTTCTGGCGCTGTATGTTTATGGTTTCAGTGGCACTAAATGTTTATGGTTTTTGTGACCCTCTGGCGATGTATGTTTATGGTTTCTGTGGCCCTCTGGCGCTGAATGTTTATAGTTTCTGTGGCACTGCATGTTTATGATTTCTGTGGCCCTCTGGCGCTGAATGTTTATAGTTTCTGTGGCACTGCATGTTTATGATTTCTGTGGCCCTCTATGTTTATAGTTTCTGTGGCCCTCTGGCACTGTATGTTTATGGTTTCTGTGGCGCTGTATGGTTATGGTTTCTGTGGCCCTCTGGAGCTGTATGTTTATGATTTCTGTGGCCTTCTGGCGCTATATGTTTATGGTTTCTGTGGCACTCTGGCGCTGTATGTTTATGGTTTCTGTGGCCCTCTGGCGCTATATGTTTATGGTTTCTATGGCACTCTGGCGCTGTATGGTTATGGTTTCTGTGGCACTCTGGCGCTGTATGTGTAATGTTTCTTTGTCCCTCTGGCGCTGTATGGTTATGGTGTCTTCTCTCCTGTATAGCAGGGGTAGTTGCTATCTATCTGTGAGGTCATCCTTATCACATCATGTGCCAGGATGGTCAGAGCCCACTACTCCCCCTAGATGCGGGTAATTTCCCCTCTGTGCCCCCTTACACAGCTGAATGGCTGCAGTACAGCGGTCTGGCGAGGCTGCGCTTGGCATCTTGGGTGGCCATGGCTTTCTCATCCATCCTGGCTGCTACTTGTAATGATCCCCAGATTCCTGCCAGAGGCGGCTAAGGGGTACAGAGGGACCCCAGCCTGCATATTGTATGCCGCATTTTTCTAGCAAGAGCAAAAACAAAAGATAAGCATGGCATTGTTTTAGGGGAGGGGGGGGGAGGGGGTGTTCTGGAACGCTGTGTAGACATTACACACATATGAAGAGACTTTGCACATCTGCCAAGTGTTGTTGTTTCGCCTCCAGAGATCAGAGAGGCAGGAGCAGCGCTCGGCTCGATATTCCCCTACACACAGAGCGCTGGCTTTTTGGCGCACTTCTGGCCATGTATACAGTGTCGGCGTGGGAATGTTGACTTAGCCTGGCAGTTGCCCTGGGCATAGTCTAAGCTGGAGTTTATATTAGTGAGGAATATTGGCCTATCCTTGGAATGAGCCCCCGCTACCCTGTGAGGTGCAGAATGTGAGCAGGACTTTACCAGCCTCAGGGGCCCGCCAGCTTAGGCTCGGGGACAGGATGACAGTACAGAGCCCCATCTCCATATTACAGACTCATACAGGTGTAAACAGATCCACTCCACCTAAAATACATGCATCCTTGCTGGAGCATGGCGTACACTAGCACAGTGCTCTCTGCTGCCACCTCTGTTCATGTCAGGAACTGTCCAGACCAGCAGCAAATCCCCTAGAAAACCTCTCCTGCTCTGGACAGTTCCTGACATGAACAGAGGTGGCAGCAGAGACCACTGTGTCAGACTGGAGAGAACACACCACTTCCTGCAGGACATACAGCAGCTGATAAGTACTGGAAGACTTTATTTTTTTTAATTTATTTTTTTTATAGAAGTAAATTACAAATGGCAGCAGTTAATTTAAAAGAAAACACTTGGGTAAACTCCCCCTTTAATAGTGTCACAATGAGGTTGTGTATGCCGAGTACACTAGTGTTGTGTTGGCCATTCATCTTTACTATAGCTGCTCGCCTTCTCTCGCCTCATCTGTGTCAAGGCCCTATTCCATGGAAGGATTATCGGCCGTATTTGGCCGATATCGGACGATATTCGCCCAGTGGAATAGAAGGCAAGGATTAGGCGACATCGTTCATGTCTGCTACCGCCACTCCGTGCAATAGGAGGCAGCAGACCGCTGTTATATGCTATGGGCTGCATGGACGATCTAGTGATCACCCGGGCAGCCCCCCTGCCGGACTCACCCGCTCCCTGCCACCAAGTGCACTAGCGGCGGCAGCGAGCGGGGAACGTTTGCTCCTCACAGTCGGCCGTGGAATAGGGCCTGCAGTCCTCACTGCTGTGCGTTCATTCTGTTCATGACGCTGGAGGAGCAGGGATCTATAGGTCGCTCAGTGTGTAAGCGTATCTCATGATATAGTAAAATGCTGCATCTTTGGGACACCTGGAGGAGATCCATGCATGATGCAGATCTGCAGGGATCAGCAGGGAAGATGCACTTGGACCTTGTGTAACCGGATCCCTGAGATCTTGGCCCACATTATCACTCACAGGGCAGGGTCATCAGGTAGCACCGAGCACAGACAAAACCATCCAGCAAATCACAGGAATAGTCTGAGATTAGTGAGGAGCAAAGAGGCTGAGTGATGGGCCTGAGCGTTAGACACCAGGGTGGCTGATCGGGCTCATGCTTCCCATTGGAAAAAATACCTTCCTATGTCTGTGCAAACGCTACAAGAGACTACCAGATAACAACTGGATGATATCACAGCAAATACCAGTCCTCAGTATTATTAATATACCACAAGACTGCCTTATCTGTGACCGGAGACACTGTGCCTTTAAGAGACCAGCACATAGAGGTAATACACGTCACCTCTGATCCCTGCATCATACATTACCTACAGAATAGAGCTACATAGAAAATACTCCAGAGCTGCACTCACTATTCTGCTGGGGGGGTCACTGTGTACATACATTACTGATCCTGTATTTCTTTTATTAAAATTTTAAACATAACAATAAATACAGAAATAATGCCCCATATCTAACCAGAGCAAAATGAAACCATAACATAAACCACCGGTCCATCCCCGCACTTATTCCTCCACACAGACAACCCATATACCTATATACAATATATACACACACAATATAAACAATTTTAGCTAAACATATTAATAAACTATATACACTAATATATACAATACACCACTATATACTATACACCTATATAAAAAACTAAATGGGAACTTCCTGGCCCAGTTGTATTGAGCACAACCTAATACCACAGAAACAATTCTATAAAAAACCAACTGTCACGGCCACGGCGGCATCCCTTGCTCCGGGCCGCCGCCGCGACCTCTCCATGCAGCCGCCGGGGTCCATGTGCAGGGACCCGGCGCTGCTACTAGTTCGGCCCCGGGGGGCGCCTTACCTCGCCCCGCTCCTGTCACCCGCTGTGCCGGCCGGCGCGCGCGTCCCCGCCTCCTAGGGTCTCAGATTTAAAGGGCCAGTCCGCCCCTAATTGGTAGTTGCACCAATCACTCCCTATAAATCCCAGCATGCCCTGTCCCTCGTCTTGGAGCCTCTACATGCTTCCCATAGCGTTTGGCCCAGCTCCCTGTTGTTCCTGACCTCAGTCCCTGTTCCTAGTCCCTGTCCGCTGTCCCGGTCCCTAGTCCCTGTCCGCTGCTTACCCATTGTTCCTGAGTACTGTCTGCCACCTGCGGTTACGCCTACAGACCTCTGCCTGCACTATCTTCTGCCTTCTGCTCCTGCCACGCCTCGCCTGCTGTCACTAGCAACCAAGCCAGCAACTGTGCCTGATCCAAGGACAGCAAGTACCCCTTCCAGTAACCTGCCCAACCCTGCTCCAGCCTCCTGGACACCGAGCACAGCACTAAAGGTACTGCAGCCTGGAACAGAGCAATGCTGGGCCCCCGAAAGGAGCTGAGGTGCAAACTTCACCAGCTGATTAAACAGCACTTTTGCTAGAATCTTTCTGTCCCCATTGAGAAGCGCTATGGGACGTCAATTCTCAATGCGGGACGGGTCCTTACCTTTTGACAAGATGATCAAGGCTGACCTCCTCATTGACCTCGGCAGAGTGCCCGAGGAGAGACACTCATTAAATACCTCAGTCAAGAGGGGAACCAAAGTGTCCTTAAAGGTCTTATAGAACTCAGATGTTAAGCCATCTGGACCGGGTGACTTCTTGAGGGCAAGACCATCAATAGCCACCTTGACTTCCTCTTCTTCGATCATCTCTGTCAAAACGTCAAGAGAGGGGTCTACCCCTGGTTCAGGGATGGTTTTAGTCAAGAAAGCTGAGGCCTTATCCAGATCTAGATCATACCTTCCCAAGAGGTGCGAGTAAAAAGATCTGACGACCTCCAGGAACCCATTATCTGGACCTTTTCAGGGATCCTGTACTATCAAATCAGTCCTGAGACGATTTTACTACTCACTGACATCTTGCAGTTTCTGGAAGGGTCAGGCGAGCGGTACTTCCCGTAGTCCCTCTCAAAAACCAAAGATGCGTGTCTATCGTACTGGCACTTCATTAGCAAGGCTTTCACTCTGGAGATATCATCACGACTATATCCAGTCAAGACAAGACGTTCAAGTTTCTTCCTCAGGCCGTATTGAGCTTCCAGTAGCCTCTAGCCATCCGGGAGGTCTCTATAAAATTCAGAGAAAACAAAATTAAACTGGTCGGAGAACTCCACCTCAACAATGGACACCGCTGAAGAGGCGGCTTCCTCCTTTAAATAAAACCTGTCTATCCTGGACCTACAACTACCCCTATGATAGGTGAATCCCGCGTGGCCTGGTGTATGCCGGATGTGGACATCCACCAGGCGAGCCTCACTAGCTATACTATTCAGGGCGGCGCTATCATAAGTCAGCTTGTCTCTGGAACCTCCCCTATCCTGGGGCCTTGTGACAGCATTGAAGTCCCCTCCAAAGACCACCTGCCGACTTGTAAAAAGATAGGGCTTGATCCTCATAAAGAGACACTTCCGATCCCACTTGGACTGTGGACCATAGATGTTAATAAGGCGAAGTTCTTGTCCCTTTATGAAGACATCTAGAATCAGGCACCTCGCCATTTCTAACTCAATAACCCGTCGGCATTTTACCGGTGTGGCAAAAAGTACCGCCACCCCGCTATACGGCTCAACCGCAAGAGACCAGTAGGGGGGCCCATTCCTCTATTCCCTTCTGGCTTTAAATATAGATGACATGTCTGTTAGCCTGGTCTCCTGCAAAAAGAAAATGTCAGCATTAACGTGGGCAAAATAATCATAGGCCGCAAATCTAGCCGTATCTGACTTAATGCTGGCTACATTAATGGAAGCCAGCGTCAACGGAGAGGGTGCCGCCATCATGGGTGATTGAGTTAGACGGCTTTCTTTTTCCCACTATCCTTTCCATCCTGCCCGCCACCTTCCTCATCTGACGATGGTTTACCTCTCTTTAGTGAAATGGATGTATCCATATCCCCTTTATTTACATTTTCCTTGTCCCCCGACACTGGGCAGATCCTCCCCCCAAAGGAAATAAGTTCCCCAGGGAGAGAGGATTCGACTTCCCCTGCAGGCCCTTCCTTCACCACAACCTCACCCTGTGCCTCCTGCACCTCTGAGGAGGAAATATCCTGGAGGGTTTGGAACCGGTTTGAGAGACCAATCAGAGGGAGGATGGTTGTACCTTCCTTTGGCATCTGGGGGGTGGGAACAGATCTCCCCTTTTCTTATTCTTTTTAGTACCCCGCTTGTGCTCCACCCATCTCCCACTATCCTCATCCTCGCTCTCACCATAGGAGGACAGTGAGGAGATGGCACCTTCTTTCCGAATCCTCCAAATCTCCTCATCCAGATTACTGTCCCTCAGAGCCTCAGCAGTTAGATTGGCCTCAGTGATGAGGTCAGAGGTCACCACAGTTGCCTGAGGCTCCTGAGATTCCACCATCTCCCTTTGGCGCTTATCCCGACGCCTCTGTTGGGCTGGCGTCTTTTGCTTACTTTTCTTCCCTGGCTCTTTTACTCCTTCACCTCCACCAGCTGCCCCCCCAGTAGATTCCTCCTCACAACCTTTTTCCACTGGACTGGGACTGAATGGGTGACCTAAGTCTCCACACAGGGTGCAGCGAGATGGCCTATTTCCCCACACAATGAGCACTTCTTCACCGGGCAACTAGCACTGTAATGTGTGGGGTCAACGCATCTGTGACAGAGCTTAGGCTCACCCTGGTAGAAGACCTGGATTCGATCCCTTCCTAGGAAGGTTGCAGATGGTATATGGGTAACGGTGTTTCCTAAGTTTGACCATAAAGGTCCAAGCCCTTGACCAGATGCTATACTCATCCCTGTTCTTTTTTGGGACTTCCACCACCTCTCCATACCGACCAAGCCACGTCATGATGTCAATACAAGAGAGTGATTTGTTATGGGTTAAAATGGTCACTCTCTTGACGTTGTTTTGGCGAGACACTGCCCGAATGGCAAAGACTCGCCAGCCGGGCTCATCCTTTACCAGCTCATAGTTCGAACAAAATAGCTCAAGTCCCTCCAGCCGAACAAAGCTGATATCGAATTCAGGGGTACCAAAGGGATGTATCAAGGCAAAGATGTCAGCTGCCTTGAAATGCATCTTCAGCAGGAGCTCAACAACTTTAGATCTTGGGGGACATGTATCACTGCCTCTCCACCTCAGACGGACCACATTCCTTCGGACACCGCCCGGCTGTTGGGAGAGACCACACAGTTTCCCTACCCCTTTCCTCTCGGAAGGTTGCAAGGCCATGCCTTTCTATCAAGAAAGACAGATCAACCTCTCTACCCTCTACATTGATTGTTCTCTCCCCTCTCTTTAAGGCCTGCAGGACATATTGATGCAAGTCACCATCCCCAGGGCCTGAGGACGAGGAAGACACCCCACTTCCCCCTGCGGCGACATTTGCATAGCTGCGTACAGGGATGCAACTGGACCAGGCCCTCACCACTAATCTGTGCCCCTTCACCACCCTCCTCCACATAATCCATACCCACACAAATACCACATGTCAGACTGCCTATACCACCCTTCAATGCCCCAGATTCCTCTCCACATTCACTACTGCCTTCCCCCCAACAGACACAGATTTTGTACCATCAGCGTCAATAGGTACCAGGACCGGAGCCACCTCCACAGGACAGGCCACCAGTCCTTTATAAAATGACCGAACAGCCTGCCTGGACTGTTTAGAGGCAGCCCCTGGCCTATTTCTGCTGGTACCCTCTGCCTCATGAGTACTAGAGTCTTCAGCACAATCTGGTCCAGCAACACCAATACAAAATAAAGGCTTAAGTCCAGTCTTTTTTTTGGGAGGCGAAGACATCTTAGCCCCAGCAGCATCCTGATGACACCGTTGCTCCAAAGGAACAGCAGTGCCAGCGCCAAGAGCCACCGGAGCTCCCGCAGCTGACACCGGCACACATCTTCCCCTCCTCCTGTCAGGGAGCGAGCTGATGCACCAGTATCTTTAACACTAATGTCCACCGCTGGGCCACCTCTCCTGCCACTGCCTGCCTCTGGGCCAATATCACTGTCCGACCTTACGGCCGGTACCTCACCTCCTCCACCTCTGCTACTGCAAACAGAGATGGAGCTTACCGCCATACTAGACTCCATACTCTCCCCATTCTCCTGCACAGAGTCCATAACAGAACTCAGGCCGGGCTGAGATATGGGGTTCACACAGTGAGCTGACCCTGAGGCCAGTCCGGGGGGCACAGGGAGGGGGGAATATACAAATGTTACCTTCTCCTGAAGCTTGGTGGTCGTTACCTTGGTCTTTCTCCCAGGCGCCTCCTCTCCGAATGCGAAGTTCTAAAGGCGCCCTGGTGATTCCAGGAGCTGGATCTGGCCCATTAGCGCCCCTCCCTCGTAACTGGTGTTGCTTTCATCCCCCAAACTGTGGCTAGATGACAATGCTGCTTGCCCTGCAGGGAGCCCACTGTATGGGGTCTGTTGTTGGGGACCCCCGGGTGGATTCGGCTCAACATCACGTACCCCCGCAGCGCCTCCTTTCTCCTCAACCCGGCTCTTTGACTGGAGCCCTTTCAGCCTTCTCTGCCTTTCTCTCTCCATTTCAGCAAAACGATCGTCATTCTGCAGTTTCTGAAGTTTTAAATGGCCCACTGTTTTCCACAATAAAAGTTCTCTTTTTCACTATCTTCTTGATGTCAGCTTTAAGATGTTTCATTTTCAGCCTTTTGCTGCTTAGAAGCAGTGTCCATCAATGCTTTTACAGCACATACCTCCTCCTGAAGCTTGTACAGCTGGTTCCTGGCTTCCTCATACCCACAAAGGCTTGCAGCAATCTGGAGGCCATAGCTCTGCCCAGTCTCCTGGGCCCGCTGCACCCCCCAATCTTACTCCACACCTTCATGAGCAGACAGCCTTGCTCCAGGAGGAGTGTCACTACACAGATTGTCCTGGCTGGTTTCCACAGTCGCTGTAGTACTTGCAGAACCTCTGGCACTTGTAGTTCCACAGCTGGTTGTAGCCTTGTGGCTACCCTTTGTCAACTCTGGCTCCGGGGCAGCTGGAGAAGCATCGCTGCACCTTCTAGTAGACCGCCTCAGCCCTGGGACCTCTGATGCACCACCTGCTGGTGTTCCCTCTGCTGTTGGTCGCTGTATTCCCATGGACCTGGTTCGGGGGGCAGGAGTTGGGGCTCTCCTCGCCTCGCTCATACCTGGGCCTGCAACCCCCTCCTGGGGAGAAGGGGATGCACCCCAAAGAAAACGAAGTCCAGGCTTCCCTCCAAATGCACAGAGCACACCAAATGATCCTCACAGCAGCAAATAGGAAGAAGCTCCCTCTGGTGGCCAGTACTCTCCAGAGCTGCACTCACTATTCTGCTGGTGGGGTCACTGTGTACATACATTACATTACTGATCCTTAGTTACTTCCTGTATTATACTGCAGAGCTGCACTCACTATTCTGCTGGTGGGGTCACTGTGTACATACATTACATTACTGATCCTGAGTTACATCCTGTATTTCTTTTATTAAATTTTAAACATAACAATAAATACAGAAATAACGCACCATATCTGACCAGAACTAAACAGTAAACAGAAAAATGACAAAAACAGAATGAAACCATAACATAAAGCACCGGTCCATCCCCACACTCATTCTTCCACACAAACAACCCATATACCTATATACAATATATACACAATATAAACTATTTAGCTAAACATATTAATAAACTATATACACTACTATATACAAACCTATATATTACACCTATAAACACACCTATATACACTACTATATACACACCTATATACAATACACCACTATATACTATACACCTATATAAATAACCCCCTGGCCCAGTTGCATTGTGCACAACCTAATACCACAGACACAATTCTATACAAACCAACACCAACTAAACAAGACATCATCATTACACAAATAAACTTAAACTAAACAAGACACAATACAAAATAATAACCTACAACTAAACTAAACATATAATATTTTTTTTAATATTTTTTTTTTTGGCCCTGAGCTGGTCCCGCATCCCATGTACTGGGGGACATGATCACGGACGTCCATGAACCAGCCCAGGATTTTATATATATATATAAAAGTCCCAACAAAGTCCCACAGAAGCCCCCTCCCCCCTTTTACCCACCACCCAACCTATCACTAAACCCCAACCCCAGGTGCAAACACAACACATATAATATATACAGTATATACAATTTATACAAACATACAAAGACAATCACAATACACAAACTTTTGAAAAAAACAAAAACAAAAAAAACAATGGGTGCCGCCATCATGGGTGTTTGAGTTAGACGGCTTTCTTTTTCCCACTATCCTTTGCATCCTGCCGGCCACTTTCCTCATCTGATGATGGTTTACCTCTCTTTAGTGAAACAGATGTATCCATTTCCCCTTTATTTACATTTTTCTCGTCCTCTGACCCTGGGCAGATCCTCCCCCCAAAGGAAATACGTTCCCCAGGGAGAGAGGATTCGACGTCCCCTGCAGGCCCCTCCGTCACCGCAACAACCAGAACCTCACCCTGTGCCTCCTGCACCTCTGAGGAGGAAATATCTTGGAGGGTTTGGAGCCGGTTTGAGAGACCAATCAGAGGGAGGATGGTTGTACCTTCCTTTGGCATCTGGGGGGTGGGAGAAGATCTTACATCTCCCCTTTTCTTATTCTTTTTAGTACCCCGCTTGTGCTCCACCCATCTCCCACTATCCTCATCCGCGCTCTCACCATGGGAGGACAGTGGAGAGATGGCACCTTCTTCTTTCCGAATCCTCCAAATCTCCTCATCCAGATCACTGTCCCTCAGAGCCTCAGCAGTAAGATTGGCCTCAGGGATGAGGTCAGAGGTCACCACAGTTGCGCGAGGCTCCTGAGACTCCCCCATCTCCCTCTCCCCTTGGCGCTTATCCCGACGCCTCAGTTGGGCTGGCGTCTTTTGCTTACTTTTCTTCCCTGGCTCTTTTACTCCTTCACCTCCGTCAGCTGCCCCCCCAGTAGATTCCTCCTCACGACCTTTCTCCACCGGGGTAACAACTGCGTTGGCAAAGGAACGAGGGCAGCGACTGAATGGGTGACCTAAGTCACCACACAGGTGACACCTAATCTCCGCACAGTATGCAGCGAGATGACCTATTTCCCCACACAACGAGCACTTCAATACCGTGCACCTAGCACTGAAATGTGTGGGGTCACCGCACCTGTGACAGAGCTTTGGCTGACCCTGGTAGAAGACCTGGATTCGATCCCTTCCTAGGAAGGTGGCAGATGGTATGTGGGTAACGGTGTTTCCTGAATACCTAAGTTTGACCATAAAGGTCCAAGCCCCTGACCAGATGCCATATTCGTCCCTGTTCTTTTTTGGGACTTCCACCACCTCTCCATACCGGCCAAGCCACGTCATGATGTCAATACAAGAGAGTGATTCGTTACGGGTTAAAACGGTCACTCTCTTGACGTTATTTTGGCGAGACACCGCCTGAATGGCAAAGTCTCGCCAGCCGGGCTCATCCTTTACCAGCTCATAGTTCGACCAAAAAAGCTCAAGCCCCTCCGGCCGAACAAAGCTGATATCGAATTCAGGGGTACCAAAGGGATGTATCAAGGCAAAGATGTCGGCTGCCTTGAAGCTCATCCTCAGCAGGAGCTCAACAACTTTAGATCTTGGGGGACATGTATCACTGCCTCTCCACCTCAGACGGACCACATTCCTTCGGACACCGCCCGTCCCGGCTGTTGGGAGAGACCACACAGTTTCCCTACCCCTTTCCTCTCGGAAGGCTGTAAGGCCATGCCTCTCTATCAAGAAAGACAGATCAACCTCCCTACCCTCTACATTGATTGTTCTCTCCCCTCTCTTTAAGGCCTGCAGGACACGTCGATGCAAGTCACCATCCCCAGGGCCCGAGGACGAGGAAAGCACCCCACTTCCCCCAGCGGCAACATTTGCATAGCTGCGTACAGGTGCTGCAGCCGCTGGGGGTGCAACTGGACCAGGCCCTATGCTCCCACCACCAATCTGTGCCCCTTCACCACCCTCCTCCACATAATCCATACCCACACCAATACCACATGTCACACTACCCCGACCACCCTCCAAAGCCCCAGACATATTCCTCCCCACATTCACTCCTGCCTTCCCCCCAACATTAATTCCCCCATTCACACTGGGTGGACCGGTGTGTTCTGGAACAGAAACAGATTTTGTACCATCAGCGTCATTGGGTACCAGGACCGGAGCCACCTCCACAGGACAGGCCACTGGTCCCTTTAGAAAGGACCGAACAGCCTGCCTGGACTGTTTAGAGGCAGCCCCTGCCCTATTTCTGCTGGTACCCTCTGCCTCATCAGTACTAGAGTCCTCTGCACGATCTGGTCCAGCAGCACCAATACAAAATAAAGGCTTAAGTCCAGTCTTTCTTTTGGGAGGCGAAGACATCTTAGCCCCGGCAGCATCTCGGCGACGACACCGCTGCCCCAAAGGAACAGCAGTGCCAGCGCCAAGCGCCACCGGAGCTCCCGCAGCTGACATCGGCACACAGCGGCCCCCCCCTCCCGTCAGGGAGCGAGCTGATGCACCAGTGCCTTTAACGTTACTGCCCACCGCTGGGCCACCTCTCCTGCCACTGCCCGCCACTGGGCCAATATCACTGTCCGACCTTACGGCCGGTTCCTCACCTGCTCCACCTCTGCTACTGCAAACAGAGATGGAGCTTACCGCCATACTAGACTCCATACTCTCCCCATTCTCCTGCACTGAGTCCACAACAGAACTCAGGCCGGGCTGAGATATGGGGTTCACACAGTGAGCTGACCCTGAGGCCAGTCCGGGGGGCACAGGGAGGGGGGAATATACAAATGTTACCTGCTCCTGAAGCTTGGTGGTCTTTACCTTGGTCTTTCTCCCAGGCGCCTCCTCTGGTAACTCATCTCCGAATACGAAGTCCTGGAGGCGCCCTGGTGACTCCAGGAGCTGGATCTGGGCTATCAGCGCCCCTCCCTGGTAACTGGTGTTGCTTTCATCCCCCGAACAGCGGCTAGATGACAATGCTGCCTGCCCTGCAGGGAGCCCACTGTATGGGGTCTGTTGTTGCGGACCCCCGGGTGGATTCGGCTCAACATCACGTACCTCCGCAGCGTCTCCTTCCTCCTCCACCCGGCTCTCTGGCTGGAGCCCTCTCAGCCTTCTCTGCCTTTCTCTCTCCGTTTGAGCAAAACGATCGTCATTCTGAAGTTTCTCTTTAAAGGGCCCACTGTTCTCCAAAATAAAAGTTCTCTTTTTCACTATTTTTTTGATGTCGGCTTTCAGAGATTTAATTTTCGCTGATAGCTCAGCCTTTTGCTGCTTAGCAGCAGTGTCCATCAATGCTTTTACAGCACATACCACCTCCTGGAGCTTGTACAGCTGGTTCCTGGCTTCCTCATACCCACAGAGGCTTGCAGCAATCCGTAGGCCATAGGTCTGCCCCGTCTCTTGGGACCGCTGCACCCCCCAATCTTCCTCCACACCTTCATGGGCAGACAGCCTTGCTCCAGGAGGAGTGTCACTGCACAGATTTTCCTGGCTGGTTTCCACAGTTGTTCCAGAACTTCTGGCACTTGTAGTTCCACAACTTGCTGTAGCCTTGCGGCTACCCTTTGTTACCTCTGGTTCAGGGGCGGCTGGAGAAGCATCGCTGCACCTCCTAGTAGAACGCCTCAGCCCTTGGACCTCTGATGGTATTCCCTCTGTTGGTCGCTGGATTCCTCTGCCCCCCACGGACCTGGTTCGGGGGGCAGGAGTTGGGACTCTCCTTGGCTCGCTCATGCCTGAAAACCTGCTCCCTCCCTGGGGAGGAGAGATCAGGCCCAGGGGCAGATCTTCCTTGCCTGGAGCTCAGGAGCAGCAGACTTGCACAGCCTCACACAGCAGGACCACACCCAAAACTAATTGGAGCTGCAATCACCACTCCAGAGCTGCACTCACTATTCTGCTGGTGGGGTCACTGTGTACATACATTACATTACTGATCCTTATGGCCCTATTCCACGGAACGATTATCGTTCATTTTCGGACGATATCGACCGCTACGGACGATAATCGTTCCGTGGAATAGAGTGCAACGATCAGCCGATATCGTTCATGTCGGCTGATCGTTGCAGTCGCTTGTTTTTCAACATGTTGAAAAACAAGCGACTGATATAGCAGCGATCTGCTGCCGTCGCTCCGTTGAATAGGAGCATCGGCAGCAGACTCTGCTATATCCTATGGGCTGCCCGGACGATCAGCGATCCTCCGAGCAGCCCCCCCGCAGCTCCCCGCCGCCCCTCCCGCACTCACCCGCTCGCTGCAGCCGCGTTGAATAGCGGCGGCAGCGAGCGGCGAACGAGGAGCAAACGAGCGCTAATAGCGCTCGTTTGCTCCTCTAAAACGGCCCGTGGAATAGGGCCATTAGTTAGGACTCATGCACACTGAGCAAAAGGTGATGAATTGAAGATGATTCCTCCACAATTCTGCTTGAAATTCCTCCCATAAAATATGTACAGAGCAATGTCCTATTGTGTATAATGGGATTTCCGTTCTGTTCACACTGCAGACTTTCCGAGCAGAATTTTCTGCCACATATCTGCTTTCTGCCCAAAGAATTTACCCATCACTTCTTTGGGATTCTGCTAGAGGAATCCTATAGAAGTCAATGGGAGCTTAAATTCTGCTTGCATTCTGCTCCTATTCTGTCAGAGCCATGTAAGTGCTTGTTTTTTACAGGAATAGTTGTACTGTGTAATGGCGTCTTTCATTTTACCATAACATGTATGATGGAATCCCAAATATATTATTTATGACGGAATCCCAAATATATTATTTATGAAGGTATAAATAGGTGAAATCGTAAAAAAAGAATGCAATATGGTGACGTTTGGGGGGTTCCTGTGTCTACGTAATGCACTATATGGTAACAGCGACATGATACCATTATTCTATAGGTCAGTCCGAACACAACCACATGCAGGTTACACAGATTCTCTAATGTTATATATATTTTTTTTATGAAATCCTTTTTTTTGGCAATTAATAATAAATAAAATGGGCCTATTGTGACACTTTTAACGGTTTTAGTTTTTCACCTACGGGGCTGTATGGGGTGTCATTTTTTCCGCCATGATCTCTAGTTTTTATTAATACCATATTTGTGAAGATCGGACGTTTTGATCACTTTTTATTATTTTTTTTTTAGATATAATGTAACATAAAATCGGTAATCTGCGCACTTTTTTCCCTTTTCATGTACGTCGTTCGCTGTTCACAATGACGCTTGTTATATTTTAATAGATCAGACAATTACACACGCTACGGTATATTTTATGTTTATTTATTTTTATATGTTTTATTTATATAATGGGATGGGGGGGTGATTTCAACTTTTATTGGGGGAGGGGTTTTGGGGTAGTGTGTTAGTGTTTTTAACTTTTTTTTTTTACACATTTGAAGTCCCTTTGGGGGACTTTTACATACACTAGTGTGATTACACACACTGATCATTGCTATGCCAAAGGCCTGGCATTGATCAGTGTCATCAGCGATCTGCTTATTGAGCCTGTCTGTGCAGGCTCAGTGTAGCAGATCGCCGATCGGACCGCATGGAGGCAGGTGAGAGACCTCCGGCGGTCCGTTTCAATGATCGGGACCCCGCAGTCACACTGCAGGGGTTCCGATTGGTAAGTGACAGGGGACTCCCCCTGTCACTTACACTTAAACGCCGCGGCCGCGCCACAATCGCGGCGTTTAAGGAGTTAATGACACGCGGCAGCCAGTGATGAACGGTGAGGTGCCGGCTGCTGATTGCAGTTGGCCCCCACCTGCTATGAAACCTGCTCCGCTCCGGAGCGCGCTTCATAGCAGGAGAAACACCCAGGGCGTACAGTTACGTCATGGGTCGTCTGGTGACAGACTTCCATGACGTAACTGTACGTCCAGGGTCGTCTAGGGGTTAAGTTTAACTGTTTTCATGTGGGAACCTTTTTGGCTGTTGACCAGTGTAATCTGAACTATAATCGTCCTGTGGAATAGGGCCCTAAAATACAGAGGCTACAGGTGATAATCCTGGATACTGCAGGCAGTATCACACATGACAGGCTTAGATACAGAGGCTACAGGTGATAATCCTGGATACTGCAGGCAGTATCACACATGGCAGGCTTAGATACAGAGGCTAGAGGTGATAATCCTGGATACAGCAGGCAGTATCACACATGACAGGCTTAGATACTGAGGCTACAGGTGATAATCCTGGATACTGCAGGCAGTATCACACATGACAGGTTTAGATACAGAGGCTAGAGGTGATAATCCTGGATACTGCAGGCAGTATCACACATAACAGGCTTAGATACTGAGGCTACAGGTGATAATCCTGGATACAGCAGGCAGTATCACACATGACAGGCTTAGATACAGAGGCTAGAGGTGATAATCCTGGATACAGCAGGCAGTATCACACATGACAGGCTTAGATACAGAGGCTAGAGGTGATAATCCTGGATACTGCAGGCAGTATCACACATGGCAGGCTTAGATACAGAGGCTAGTGGTGATAATCCTGGATACTGCAGGCAGTATCACACATGGCAGGCTTAGATACAGAGGATAGAGGTGATAATCCTGGATACAGCAGGCAGTATCGAACATGACAGGCTTAGATACAGAGGCTAGAGGTGATAATCCTGGATACAGCAGGCAGTATCACACATGGCAGGCTTAGATACAGAGGCTAGTGGTGATAATCCTGGATACTGCAGGCAGTATCACACATGGCAGGCTTAGATACAGAGGCTAGAGGTGATAATCCTGGATACAGCAGGCAGTATCACACATGACAGGTTTACATACAGAGGCTAGAGGTGATAATCCTGGATACTGCAGGCAGTATCACACATGACAGGCTTAGATACAGAGGCTAGAGGTGATAATCCTGGATACTGCAGGCAGTATCACACATGACAGGCTTAGATACAGAGGCTAGAGGTGATAATCCTGGATACAGCAGGCAGTATCACACATGACAGGCTTAGATACAGAGGCTACAGGTGATAATCCTGGATACTGCAGGCAGTATCACACATGACAGGCTTAGATACAGAGGCTAGAGGTGATAATCCTGGATACAGCAGGCAGTATCACACATGGCAGGCTTAGATACAGAGGCTAGAGGTGATAATCCTGGATACAGCAGGCAGTATCACACATGACAGGCTTAGATACAGAGGCTAGAGGTGATAATCCTGGATACAGCAGGCAGTATCACACATGACAGGCTTAGATACAGAGGCTAGAGGTGATAATCCTGGATACAGCAGCACACCATCTCTTAGGACGTGTATGGATACGCATTGATGGCGGCTTCGTCTTCCGCTTGCAGGATTCCCCAGGATGTCTGCTCTCAGACCTTTCACACTAAAGTAAATCACAACCCAATAAGATGGCGTCTGCTGCTGTGATCTGTCCGCCCGCCTGGTGTGGGATGGGACTGGGGCTGCCGCCATCTATCCGCTTTATTTTCCGCCATGGTGTTTATTGCAGGGCGTTCCCCTTGTGCGGCACATGATGAGGTATTTACGATGCACCTGCCGGATGACCACAATAGAGATGGACATATTTGAACGCGTCACCTTGTGACACAGGGAACTGGGAAGCAACAAGGTGAAGTGAGGAACAACAATGGCGCTAAAATATGTGAAAAACAGTGCAGAGCAGGCGTGGTGTATATGGCGGTGCTGCTCTGATCCCACCAGTGATCAGATGATGGGACTAGGTGCCCCCACACAATACTCATCATCTTCCCCTCATGTGACGTCTCGAGGTTCGCCGTGCTCGTTGTGACTCTGCGCCGCTGTAAGTCACGTTCTTGCTCCTCCATTCCAGGGGAGATGAAAGGTTCAGTCAGGTGACTGCGGGGTCCTGGGAACAGCGGCTGATAGAGATTAGAGCCGGCCGTGTGCTCCACTCCGCAGCTAGAAACTTTCCAAGACCCCCGCTACAGGTGACATCACTGATCCCGAGCCAGGGCCACAGTCACATGGAAGACGACGCTGATCCTGATCATCACCTGTGGGCAAGAGAAACATAAACCAATAAGCTCCCACCAACAAGGGAAACTGGATCAATGATTATGATATCAATGCTGGACGTTATGACATCATCGCACAATACTGACATGATTATTATACATTATGACTTTGTCTTTTTATCTTATGACATCAGATTTATTATAACACATATAAGACACTATATATGATGATATCACTAGGATCATATCACTCTTCTATACACTTTGTATTTACACGTTGTCATCATTTGATATTATTATTATTATGACATCAGAGTCATATACGATGAGATTATGACTCACATATGGTCACATTGCTCTAGGTGCTACTTTCCCTGGATCTGACCCCGGAGGGGTTTCCTAATGACTCTGTGAAGGGGGAGGTGGCAGCAGTGCGGCCGGGATCAGATGAGATGGGATACACATCCTGTTACTAATATAGAACAGGAAGCGGGAAGGAAAAAAGCTTCCCGGACTGAGTATTTCTAGGATATAAACCAGAGGAAATCCACCTATCAGCGGCTTCTATCCAGAACGTCTTATATCTATCACCTTCTATCCAGAACGTCTTATATCTATCACCTTCTATCCACAACATCTTATATCTATCACCTTCTATCCAGAACGTCTTATATCTATCACCTTCTATCCAGACCGTCTTATATCTATCACCTTCTATCCAGACCGTCTTATATCTATCACCTTCTATCCAGACCGTCTTATATCTATCACCTTCTATCCAGACCGTCTTATATCTATCACCTTCTATCCAGACCGTCTTATATCTATCACCTTCTATCCAGACCGTCTTATATCTATCACCTTCTATCCAGAATGTGTTATATCTATCACCTTCTATCCAGACCGTCTTATATCTATCACCTTCTATCCAGAACGTCTTATATCTATCACCTTCTATCCAGACCGTCTTATATCTATCACCTTCTATCCAGAACGTCTTATATCTATCACCTTCTATCCAGAATGTGTTATATCTATCACCTTCTATCCAGAACGTCTTATATCTATCACCTTCTATCCAGAACGTCTTATATCTATCACCTTCTATCCAGAACGTCTTATATCTATCACCTTCTATCCAGAATGTGTTATATCTATCACCTTCTATCCAGAACATCTTATATCTATCACCTTCTATCCAGAACGTCTTATATCTATCACCTTCTATCCAACACGTCTTATATCTATCACCTTCTATCCAGACCGTCTTATATCTATCACCTTCTATCCAGAACATCTTATATCTATCACCTTCTATCCAGACCGTCTTATATCTATCACCTTCTATCCAGAACGTCTTATATCTATCACCTTCTATCCAGAATGTGTTATATCTATCACCTTCTATCCAAAACATCTTATATCTATCACCTTCTATCCAGAATGTGTTATATCTATCACCTTCTATCCAGAACGTCTTATATCTATCACCTTCTATCCAGACCGTCTTATATCTATCACCTTCTATCCAGAACGTCTTATATCTATCACCTTCTATCCAGACCGTCTTATATCTATCGCCTTCTATCCAGAACGTCTTATATCTATCGCCTTCTATCCAGAATGTGTTATATCTATCACCTTCTATCCAGACCGTCTTATATCTATCACCTTCTATCCAGACCGTCTTATATCTATCGCCTTCTATCCAGAATGTGTTATATCTATCACCTTCTATCCAGACCGTCTTATATCTATCACCTTCTATCCAGAATGTGTTATATCTATCACCTTCTATCCAGACCGTCTTATATCTATCACCTTCTATCCAGAACGTCTTATATCTATCACCTTCTATCCAGAATGTGTTATATCTATCACCTTCTATCCAGACCGTCTTATATCTATCACCTTCTATCCAGGACGTCTTATATCTATCACCTTCTATCCAGACCGTCTTATATCTATCACCTTCTATCCAGAACGTCTTATATCTATCACCTTCTATCCAGAATGTGTTATATCTATCACCTTCTATCCAGACCGTCTTATATCTATCACCTTCTATCCAACATGTCTTATATCTATCACCTTCTATCCAACACGTCTTATATCTATCACCTTCTATCCAGAATGTGTTATATCTATCACCTTCTATCCAGACCGTCTTATATCTATCACCTTCTATCCAGACCGTCTTATATCTATCACCTTCTATCCAGATCGTCTTATATCTATTACCTTCTATCCAGAATGTCTTATATCTATCACCTTCTATCCAGACCGTCTTATATCTATCACCTTCTATCCAGAACGTCTTATATCTATCACCTTCTATCCAGACCGTCTTATATCTATCACCTTCTATCCAGAATGTGTTATATCTATCACCTTCTATCCAGACCGTCTTATATCTATCACCTTCTATCCAGAACGTCTTATATCTATCACCTTCTATCCAGAATGTGTTATATCTATCACCTTCTATCCAGACCGTCTTATATCTATCACCTTCTATCCAGACCGTCTTATATCTATCACCTTCTATCCAGAACGTCTTATATCTATCACCTTCTATCCAGAATGTGTTATATCTATCACCTTCTATCCAGACCGTCTTATATCTATCACCTTCTATCCAGACCGTCTTATATCTATCACCTTCTATCCAGACCGTCTTATATCTATCACCTTCTATCCAGAATGTGTTATATCTATCACCTTCTATCCAGACCGTCTTATATCTATCACCTTCTATCCAACATGTCTTATATCTATCACCTTCTATCCAACACGTCTTATATCTATCACCTTCTATCCAGAATGTGTTATATCTATCACCTTCTATCCAGACCGTCTTATATCTATCACCTTCTATCCAGACCGTCTTATATCTATCACCTTCTATCCAGAACGTCTTATATCTATCACCTTCTATCCAGACCGTCTTATATCTATCACCTTCTATCCAGAATGTGTTATATCTATCACCTTCTATCCAGACCGTCTTATATCTATCACCTTCTATCCAGAACGTCTTATATCTATCACCTTCTATCCAGACCGTCTTATATCTATCACCTTCTATCCAGAACGTCTTATATCTATCACCTTCTATCCAGAATGTGTTATATCTATCACCTTCTATCCAGACCGTCTTATATCTATCACCTTCTATCCAGACCGTCTTATATCTATCACCTTCTATCCAGAACGTCTTATATCTATCACCTTCTATCCAGAATGTGTTATATCTATCACCTTCTATCCAGACCGTCTTATATCTATCACCTTCTATCCAGACCGTCTTATATCTATCACCTTCTATCCAGAACGTCTTATATCTATCACCTTCTATCCAGAATGTGTTATATCCTTCATCTGATATCAAGCATCTTATCTCCAGATGGACTTAAGGCCCTATTCCACCAACAGATCTGAGGACAAATTATTTGCCAAAGATTTGAAACCAAACCCAGGAGTGGATTTAAAAAGAGGAGAAATCCAGTCTTCCCTTTATGCAGGCCTGTACTTAGAGTTCCTGCTGCCCTAGGCACTTTGCATGCTGAGGCACCCCCCCCCCCCCCCCGGGAACGTCTTAGTTTGGGGACCGCTTCTGTCCAATGTCGGACTGGGGCACCTGGGGCGCACCAGACGAAATGATACTTGGAGCCCACCAATATAGAACCAGTGAGACACGACACGCTGACCTGCTCTGTATCTGTAACAAATCCCTCCATTTATACAGCTCTCAGGGTATGCTGGGAGTTGTAGTCTCTGAGAGGACAACCCTGTAATAAATCGCTGTGTGCAGAGGCTCCTGGTGGCTGCAGTCTGTGGGTGACAACCAACAGCCAGGAAGCTCCAGCAATACATCTGTCTACACTGCACTACAACTCCCAGCATATCCTGAGGGCTGCAGACTGTCAGTACATGCTGGGAGTTGTAGTGCCTGCAGCTGTTGTAGTTGGGTCCTATACACGGGATGCTTTGTGGCATATAAGAATACATAGATCTGTGGGGGCTCAGTGTAGGGAAGTGACCCCAGAACAGCACTAATAGGGGATAGAACAAAAACATCTCCCCCTATCCCCTATTAGTGCTGTTCTGGGGTCACTTCCCTACACTGAGCCCCCACAGATCTATGTATTCTGATCTCCCACAAAGCATCCAGTGTATAGGACCCAACTACAACAGCTGCAGGCACTACAACTCCCAGCATGTACTGACAGTCTGCAGCCCTCAGGATATGCTGGGAGTTGTAGTGCCTGCAGCTGTTGTAGTTGGGTCCTAGTTTAAAAGTTTGCGCTAGTGTACTGTAGTGTCCACGGGGCTGTGTCAGTACACTACCGCAAACAATACACTGACCCATTTAGACACCAATGGTACACAGGCTCTGCACACTATAGAAGTGATTACAGTGCAGTTACTAATAACTCACAGGTGACGTCTTCACCGATTGCCGTTGCTCACTTTTTGCTTTTTTCTCAGTCTGGCGCAGCATCATGAAGACTTCTCTGACCAAAACTCATCTGCAGGCGGGCAGCTCGGGTGACGGTGAGGGGGAGCAGCTGGGGGTGGCAGGGGCAGGAGGGCAGCTGGGGATGACTGGCACAGGTGACTGAAGCAGCTAGGGTAATGGTGAGGGGGGGCAGAGGGAGAATATAAGGAGGCAGGGGTAACAGCTGTGGTCAGAGGGAGCATCTGAGGTGGCAGGGGGAGTAGATGGGGGGGGGGGAGGGCGGAGGAGCAGCTGAGGTCAAAGGGGCAGGGGAGAAGATGGGGGCAGGGGGATCAGCTGGGGTGGCAGAGGAAGATGATGGGGGGCAGAGGGAAAAGATGGGGGGAAGGGGGAGCAGCTGGGGTGGCAGAGGGAGAAGATGGGGGGCAGGGGGAGCAGCTGGGGGGCAAGGGGAGAGGATGGGGGGCAGGGGAGAAGCTGAGGGGGCAGGAGGAGAAGCTGAGAGGGCAGGGGGAGAAGCTGAGGGGGCAGGGGGGCAGCTGGGGGGTAGGGGGAAGCTGGGGGGGGGGGGCAGGGGGAGCAGATGAGGGGCAGGGAAGGAGATGGCAGGGGGAGAAGCTGAGGGGGCAGGGGGAGAAGCTGAGGGGGCAGGGGGGGGCAGGGGAGAAGCTGGAGGGGCAAGGGAGAAGCTGGGGGGAGCAGATGGGGGCAGGGGGAGAAGCTGGGGGGAGTAGATGGGGGCAGGGAGAGAAGCTGGGGGGCAGGAGGAGAAGCTGAGAGGGCAGGGGGAGAAGCTGAGGGGGCAGGAGGAGAAGCTGAGAGGGCAGGGGGAAAAGCTGAGGGGGCAGGAGGAGAAGCTGAGAGGGCAGGGGGAGAAGCTGAGGGGGCAGGAGGAGAAGCTGAGAGGGCAGGGGGAGAAGCTGAGGGGGCAGGAGGAGAAGCTGAGAGGGCAGGGGGAGAAGCTGAGGGGGCAGGGGGGCAGCTGGGGGGTAGGGGGAAGCTGGGGGGGGGCAGGGGGAGCAGATGAGGGGCAGGAAAGGAGATGGCAGGGGAAAAAGCTGAGGGGGCAGGGGGGGGCAGGGGGGAAGCTGGAGGGGCAAGGGAGAAGCTGGGGGGAGCAGATGGGGGCAGGGGGAGAAGCTGGGGGGAGTAGATGGGGGCAGGGAGAGAAGCTGGGGGGGCAGGGAGAGCAGCTGGGGGGCGGCAGGGGAGAAGCTGAGGGGGCAGGGGGAGCAGATGGGGCAGGGGGAGAAGCTGGGGGGGCAGGGAGAGCAGCTGGGGGGCAGATGGGGGGCAGGGGGAGCAGATGGGGGGCAGGGGGAGAAGCTGGAGGGGCAGGGGAGAAGCTGGGGGGGGCAGGGAGAGCAGCTGGGGGCAGGGGGAGAAGCTAAGGGGGCAGGGAGAGCAGCTGGGCGATGCAGGGGGAGAGGCTAGGGGGGAAGGGGAGATGCTGGAGGGGCAGCTGGGTGGAGGGGAGAAGCTGGGGGGGGGCAGGGGGAGAAGCTGGGGGGGGCAGATGGGGGCAGGGGGAGAAGCTGGGGGGGGGCAAAAAGAGCAGCTGGGGGGTGCAGGGGGAGAGGCGGGGAGGTTGAGGGAGCAGCCAGGGACCCCCTCCCCAATGCAGGGGATTATTATTCAGAAAGCCTTGTCACCTGCTGAGGTTCCCTATGGGTAAGGTTGGTTGGGGGCCCACTCAGACTCACTCGCCCCCCCTAGGCTGAACTCCTAGCTACGCCCCTGTCGAGAAGGTCTTATACCCATCATCTGATGTCCAGCATCTTATCTCCAGAAGGTCTTATACCCATTATCTGATGTCCAGAATCTTATATCCATAACTTGTTATATCCTTCATCTGATGTCCAACATTTTATCTCCAGGTTTTATAGCAATCATCTGATGTCCAGCATCTTATCTCCAGAAGGTCTTATACCCATCATCTGATGTCCAGCATCTTATATTAAGAAGGTCTTATACCCATCATCTGATGTCCAGCATTTTATCTCCAGAAGGTCTTATACCCATCATCTCATGTCCAGCATCTTATCTCCAGAAGGTCTTATACCCATCATCTCATGTCCAGCATCTTATATCAAAAAGGTTTTATACCCATCATCTCATGTCCAGCATCTCATATTCAGGTCTTATACCCATCATCTCATGTCCAGCATCTTATCTTCAGATGGTCTTATACCCATTATCTGATGTCCAGCTGTAACGCCTGGAGTAGTGGATCCACTGGACCGTCACCAGCGATGGCACTAACCTCACCAGGGAGCGGAGTCTAAGGGGCCGCTGGTTTTCACCAGAGCCCGCCGCAAGGCGGGATGGACTTGCTGCGGCAGGCGACCCCCAGGTCGCTACCCCTGGCTTGGTTGCTAGTGACGGCAGGCGAGGCGTGGCAGGAAGAGGATAGTAGACGTGCTCGCAGGTGGCGGACAGGACTCAGGAACAATGGGAAGGCAGCGGGCAAGGACTAGGGACAAGGACTGAAGACAGGAACAAGGGACAAGGACTAAGGTCAGGAACAACAGGGAGCTGGGCCAAACGCTATGGGAAGCATATAGAGGCTCCAACCCCTGGGAGGGGGCAGGGCTGGAACTTATAGGAGAGTGTGATGTGCAGTAACCAATTAGGAGCGCACTGCCCCTTTAAATCTGAGACAGCCGGCGCGCGCGCGCCCTAGGAGGCGGGGACGCACGCGCCGGCCGGCACAGTGAGAGACAGGAGCGGAGGAGAGGTGAGGCGCCCCCAGGGGCCGAACTAGCAGCAGCGCCGGGTCCCTGCACAAGGACCCCGGCGGCTGCATGGGGCAGGAGGAGGTCGTGGCGGCGGCCCGGAACACGGGATGCCGCCGCGGCCGTGACAGTACCCCCCCCCCTTTGGCCTCCCCTCTTTCTTGCCTGCAGATGGAGGCATCAGGCAAGTCTTGGTATTCCGCCGGAAGGCCGGATAAAGGCTTGGCGGGCTCGGGTGACAACATAGAGTACTTGGGCTGAGGTGACCTCAGACACTGGTTGGAACAGTCCTGACCCCAACTAAGAATCTTCCCGGTTCTCCAGTCCAGCTTAGGGGCATGTAATTGCAGCCAAGGGAGTCCCAGGAGGATGGTGGAAGAAGAATGGGGCAGGACGTAGAAGGAGATCTTTTCCAGATGTGAAGTGCCCACCTGGAGGACTAGAGGTGCGGTCTGGTAGTGCACATGGTCGGTAAGAATCTCGCCCGTGACCGAGGAGATAGTCAGGGGTCTGGCTAGTGGGGTCACGGGTAGCCGCCATCTCTGGACCAATGTAGCTGTGTCACGGCCGCGGCGGCGTCCCATGCTCCGGGCCGCCGCCGCGACCTCCCCTCATCTCATGCAGCTGCCGGGGTCCCGGTGCAGGGACCCGGCGCTGCTACACGTTCGGCCCCGGGGGGCGCCTCACCTCTCCACGCTCCTGTCTCTCGCTGTGCCGGCCGGCGCGCGCGTCCCCGCCTCCTAGGGCGCGCGCGCGCCGGCTGTCTCAGATTTAAAGGGGCAGTGCGCTCCTAATTGGTAGTTGCACCTATCACTCCCCTATAAATCCCAGCATGCCCTGTCCCCTGTGTTGGAGCCTCTACATGCTTCCCATAGCGTTTGGCCCAGCTCCCTGTTGTTCCTGTGTCCTGTCCGTTACCTGGTCCCTAGTCCCTGTTCCTGAGTCCTGTCCGTTACCTGGTCCCTTGTCCCTGTTCCTGGTTCCTGTTCCCCTGTCACTCCACCTGTTCCTGTGTCCAGCCAGTCACGTGCTCTCTCATCTGCAGACTATTGCCTGTGCCATCTCCTGCCACGCCTCGCCTGCCGACACCAGCAACCAAGCCAGGGGTAGCGACCTGGGGGTCGCCTGCCGCAGCAAGTCCATCCCGCCTTGCGGCGGGCTCTGGTGAAAACCAGCGGCCCCTTAGACTCCGCTCCCTGGTGAGGTTTGTGCCATCGCTGGTGCCGGTCCAGTGGATCCACTACTCCGGGCGTTACAAGCTGCAATAAAATTGCCTACTGACCCAGAATCGAGAAAGGCAGTAGTCTGGTGAGTTTGTCCTGAGGGTGTCTGGATGGAGACTGGCACAGACAACTTTGGAGAGGTGGCATTCACACTTAGGGAGACCTCTCCCACCGGACCTAGGTGCTGGCGTTTCCTGGACGCTTGAGGACGTTGGGGACATCTCAGCCGAAAGTGATCCGAACCACCGCAGTAGAGGGAGAGATTCAGCTCCAGACGACAAATTCTTTCATCAGGCGTCAGGTGAGCCCGTTCCACCTGCATAGGAATCTCAGGAGTCGACTGGGACACCGGAACGTCAGGATTCTAGAAGACCGGCGCCAGCAGGTGATGGCGACGGGACAGGCTTAGTCGCCGTTCATGCCAGACCTCCTCCTCTCTCTCAGAAAAACGAGTATCGACCCTGATGGCCAGTAGGAAGAGTTCGTTCAGGGAGGTAGGTAGGTCTCGGGCGGAAAGCACGTCTCTCACCCGACTGGACAGGCCCTTCTCTTATACCCATCATCTCATGTCCAGCATCTTATCTCCAGATGGTCTTATACCCATCATCTGATGTCCAGCTTCTTATATTCAGGTCTTATACCCATCATCTGATGTCCAGCCTCTTATATTAAGAAGGTCTTATACCCATCATCTCATGTCCAGCATCTTATCTCCAGATGGTCTTATACCCATCATCTGATGTCCAGCTTCTTATATTCAGGTCTTATACCCATCATCTGATGTCCAGCCTCTTATATTAAGAAGGTCTTATACCCATCATCTGATGTCCAGCATCTTATCTCCAGATGGTCTTATACCCATCATCTAATGTCCAGCATCTTATATTCAGGTCTTATATCCATCATCTGATGTCCAGCATCTTATATTCAGGTCTTATACCCATCATCTGATGTCCAGCATCTTATATTAAGAAGGTCTTATACCCATCATCTGATGTCCAGCATCTTATATTAAGAAGGTCTTATACCCATCATCTGATGTCCAGTATGTTATCTCCAGATGGTCTTATATCCATCATCTCATGTCCAGCATCTTATCTCCAGATGGTCTTATACCCATCATCTCATATTCAGGTCTTATACCCATCATCTCATGTCCAGCATCTTATATTAAGAAGGTCTTATACCCATCATCTGATGTCCAGTATGTTATCTCCAGATGGTCTTATATCCATCATCTCATGTCCAGCATCTTATCTCCAGATGGTCTTATACCCATCATCTCATATTCAGGTCTTATACCCATCATCTCATGTCCAGCATCTTATCTCCAGATGGTCTTATACCCATCATCTCATGTCCAGCATCTCATATTCAGGTCTTATACCCATCATCTGATGACCAGCATCTTATATTAAGAAGGTCTTATACCCATCATCTGATGTCCAGCATCTTATCTCCAGATGGTCTTATACCCATCATCTCATATTCAGGTCTTATACCTATCATCTCATGTCCAGCATCTTATCTCCAGATGGTCTTATACCCATCATCTGATGTCCAGCATCTTATATTCAGGTCTTATACCCATCATCTGATGTCCAGCATCTTATATTAAGAAGGTCTTATACCCATCATCTGATGTCCAGCATCTTATATTAAGAAGGTCTTATACCCATCATCTGATGTCCAGTATGTTATCTCCAGATGGTCTTATATCCATCATCTGATGTCCAGCATCTTATCTCCAGATGGTCTTATACCCATCATCTCATATTCAGGTCTTATACCCATCATCTGATGTCCAGTATGTTATCTCCAGATGGTCTTATATCCATCATCTGTTGACCTCATTCAGATACGTTCAGAACTCCAGAGCCGTTTGACATAGAAACACTGGATAAAGGAATTGTGTAGGATAGGTTGTACCCAGCGTCCTCTCTGAAGCCCCATAGGATCTTAATGTTACTTTTACTGATCTTGAGCAGCCATGTGGGGGAGAACCTATGCCGGACACATGTGAAGTCGCCCTCAGTATAGTCAGCACCATATATCAAGCCCCTGATATCTGCACCTTGCACCAGATCTGTTATATCAGACTGCTCTGGATCAGCTTTATGTTAGCAGAATACAGGGGATCTGCCTTTTTTTTTGTCTCATTGTGTGATCATGTTGAGTTCCTGTCCAGGGTGGCCATATTGCCTATCACCCAGCTTTTCAGGAATCAGATATAGCTGACTCTGGCAAGGCGTCCAGCCTGTGGTGTGATGGCGGCTTCTCCATGACACAAGCTCTCACTGTCCCAGTCAGGAGTTCCGGATAATTCTGTGTACTGAGCCCTGGGGTGCCCTGTCCTCATGTCACCGCCTATGGCTGCTCCGGGCGGCTCTTATATAACAGCTCCTGATCACAAGACGCGGATCACTGCTCCTTCTCTTTCAGATTTTTATGAATCATCCACTATCTGGTAATATGGCTGCAACCACAAGGGGGGGGGGAGAGTCGGGGGGGCAGCAGTCGAATATTCAAATTGAGGGCAATAGAGTCCACAGGTCTCCTCCGATCCAGCACCCCACAGAAGAAGAGACCCCAACAAATCTAAGCCACTCATATGTCAATAGCTGATGTTAGGCCAGCCAATCAGTACTGCTCCTCACAACGCAGTCATGTCACTAGTCCAGGCTCAGACCCTCTTGTGTTGTGTTTTTGGACACTTTTATTGTCATTAATAAGTAATAATAATGCAGCAAAGTGTAATCATACATTGAAACATCTTCGACTTCTCTGACTTCCACCAGCCTCCTCTAGGCTCCTTTGCTTCTTCTCTCTGGGCTCTTCTTCCCCCACAGACTTCTCTATCAGCTTCTCCAGACTGCACTGTCTTCTCCAAGCTCCTGTAGACTCCTCTGCCCCTTCATCCAGACTCTCCTATCCAGGGCTGTGGAGTTGGAGCTAGTTTTGGCTGGAGTCGGGAAAAAAATGTACCGACTCCGACTCCAGCTTTAAAATAGTCTTTAAACAATTTAGAATTGAGTTTTGATATGAATTTTATAAGTTTTGCTCATCAATATATTTTATGAGCAACATTCTAATAGGACACTGGCCCTATTCCATAAGGGTGGTCGGGGAATATATCAGTAATAGGACACTGGCCCTATTCCATAAGGGTGGTCGGGGAATATATCAGTAATAGGACACTGGCCCTATTACATAAGGGTGGTCGGGAATATATCAGTAATAGGACACTGGCCCTATTCCATAAGGGTGGTCGGGGAATATATCAGTAATAGGACACTGGCCCTATTACATAAGGGTGGTCGGGGAATATATCAGTAATAGGACACTGCCCCTATTAGATAAGGGTGGTTGGGGAATATATCAGTAATAGGACACTGGCCCTATTACATAAGGGTGGTCGGGGAATATATCAGTAATAGGACACTGGCCCTATTACATAAGGGTGGTCGGGGAATATATCAGTAATAGGACACTGGCCCTATTACATAAGGGTGGTCGGGGGATATATCAGTAATAGGACACTGGCCCTATTACATAAGGGTGGTCGGGGAATATATCAGTAATAGGACACTGCCCCTATTAGATAAGGGTGGTTGGGGGATATATCAGTAATAGGACACTGGCCCTATTACATAAGGGTGGTCGGGGAATATATCAGTAATAGGACACTGGCCCTATTACATAAGGGTGGTGGGGGAATATATCAGTAATAGGACACTGGCCCTATTACATAAGGGTGGTCGGGGAATATATCAGTAATAGGACACTGGCCCTATTAGATAAGGGTGGTCGGGGAATATATCAGTAATAGGACACTGGCCCTATTACATAAGGGTGGTCGGGGAATATATCAGTAATAGGACACTGGCCCTATTACATCAGGGTGGTCGGGGGATATATCAGTAATAGGACACTGGCCCTATTACATAAGGGTGGTCGGGGAATATATCAGTAATAGGACACTGGCCCTATTACATAAGGGTGGTCGGGGAATATATCAGTAATAGGACACTGGCCCTATTACATAAGGGTGGTCGGGGAATATATCAGTAATAGGACACTGGCTCTATTATATAAGGGTGGACGGGGAATATATCAGTAATAGGACCCTGGCCCTATTACATAAGGGTGGTCAGGGAATATATCAGTAATAGGACACTGGCCCTATTACATAAGGGTGGTCGGGGAATATATCAGTAATAGGACACTGGCCCTATTAGATAAGGGTGGTCGGGGAAAAGTTGTCGGTCACTATTTGGCAGTTTGTTTCTGAGCTGGAAGAGTCCATTGTGTGGGGGGAGATCTGTGTTGGTCTCTTCCTGGATGCTGGATGACTGTATATGAGCAGCAGTGTAATATGGAGATATCCTGTGTAATATAGAGGAGAAGGAGAAGACATAAGTAGTGTAGCTGTAACCTCTGTCCTCAGTGCGGTGTTTTCTCTCTGGGAGAAGATTGTGTGTTTTTCTTCAGTGTTCTATAGCAGCAGCTGTGTGTGTGTATGTGCTATGGCTGCAGCAGGCTGTGTGTGTGTAAGTATGTATGTATGCTATGGCTGCAGCAGGCTGTGTGTCTGTGTGTGTATGTATGTTTGCTATGGCTGCAGCATGCTGTGTGTGTATGCTATGGCTGCAGCAGGCTGTGTGTGTGTGTGTGCTATGGCTGCAGCAGGCTGTGTGTGAGTGTGTGTGTGCTATCGCTGCAGCAGGCTGTGTGTGTGTGTGTGCTATGGCTGAAGCAGGCTGTGTGTGTGCTATTTCTTGCCCCCACAGTGACCCTCAACATCACTATGTGTGACTCTATCAGAATGGCTGTATCACAGGGATTTGGCAGTGTTAGCAGTGTTTATTTGTGTATGGTGAATATTAGTTAGAAACATCGAAGATTGTCAGCAGGAAAAACCACCTGCTCCATCTAGTCTAGTTCTGAGTTGTTCAGGACATGGAGGCTGGAGACTGGCTGCATCCACTGCACACACAGGAGAAGTTGCTTTATATACAGTATTCCTTTATTCAATCAGAAGTTGCCCCAGGATCATGTAGGACATTAGGGAGAAGCTGCTGAGCCGGTGTGATATATAACTCCCCTGGTATATGACCGGCCATTTATGAAGGAGCAGGAGTCGGAGTCGGGAGTCGCAGTCGGTCCTGATAAAATTCAGGAGTCGGAGTCGGGAGTCGGTCCTGATAAAATTTAGGAGTCGGAGTTGGAGTCGGAGTTGCAGCTTACCGACTCCACAGCCCTGCTCCTATCTCTTCCCTCCAGACTCCTCTGTCCCCTTCACCACATCCCTGTGCCCCCTCATCCAGACTCCCCTCTCTCTGCCTTCCAGACTCTCCTATATCTTCCCTCCAGATTCCTCTGTCCCCTTCACCACATCCCTCTGACCCCTCATCCAGACTCCCCTCTCTCTTCCCTCCAGACTCCTCTGTCCCCTTTACCACATCCCTCTGCCCCCTCATCCAGACTCCCCTCTCTCTTCCCTCCAGACTCCCCTCTCTCTTCCTTCCAGACTCCTCTTTCCCCTTCACCACACCCCTCTGCCCCCTCATCCAGACTCCCCTCTCTCTTCCCTCCAAACTCCTCTGTCCCCTTTACCACACCCCTCTGCCTTCTCATCCAGACTCGCTCCCTCTTCCCTCCAGACTCCCCTCTTTCTTCCCTCCAGACTCCTCTGTTCCCTTCACCACATCCCTCTGCCCCCTCATCCAGACTCCCCTCTCTTCCCTCCAAACTCCTCTGTCCCCTTTACCACACCCCTCTGCCCCCTCATCCAGACTCGCTCTCTCTTCCCTCCAGACTCCCCTCTCTCTTCTTTCCAGACTCCTCTGTCCCCTTCACCACATCCCTCTGCCCCCTCATCCAGACTGCCCTCTCTCTTCCCTCCAGACTCCTCTGTCCCCTTCACCACATCCCTCTGCCCCCTTATCCAGACTCCCCTCTCTCTTCCCTCCAGACTCCCCTCTCTCTTCCCTCCAGACTCCTCTGTCCCCTTTACCACACCCCTCTGCCCCCTCATCCAGACTCGCTCTCTTTTCCCTCCAGACTCCCCTCTCTCTTCCTTCCAGACTCCTCTGTCCCCTTCACCACATCCCTCTGCCCCCTCATCCAGACTCCCCTCTCTCTTCCCTCCTTCCCTTCCCTCCTCTGTCCCCTCCATACTCCCCCATCCCCTCCTCAAGGCTCCTCTGATACCCAGAAGCCTCTCTGCCTCCTTGGCTTATCTTTTAAAGAAAAAAGTACCAGGCAATTGAAATCTACAGAGCCTGACCCTTCTCTGCGCTGACATACAGCAGATGGCAGGTTCCCCTGACACTTATGTGCACGGTAAGCTTATGTTAGTTATTCACATATACTGTGAGGCCTCTTTACTCTCATCACTCGTGATCTTCTAGAGGACCTGTCTTGTTTGTACCGACGCGTTTCAGTCTCAGCCGACTGATGAAATGTGAATCTGTATTTACTGCCATCCAAAGACTTTGATCTTCGCTCCTGGAATATGACACAATAAGTGAGTGGGCCCCGGAGCCGGCAACAAGAGCCCGGTGGACCGGTGCCATAATCACACAGTAGCCCATTGAGGAGCAGACAATGATCCATCCAAAGCTTTCTACCTGAGAAGAGGGCCATGCTGGAAGATCTCTGGCTGGGGATAAGTGATCTGTCCTGGCCTCGTATCAGTCATTCACGCTGGTGGAGGATGCAAGAAAATAACAACCCCCCCCCCCCAAGACGCCAGCCCATCTCTCTAGCCACAGGGATAGTGCACGGCCACAGAGGGCCCAAAGCTGCCTGTAACATCTGGGCTGCTGCAATATAGAGAACAATATGAAATGACAGAAAAAACAGATATGTCGAAGAGCCTCAATAACAGATGAGTGGGATTATACCGAGAAAATGGAGAAAGAGGACCAACATTCTGAGTATAAGACCCAGACGATCAGACTGCTGGACAACACTGTCTCTGGGGCACTACACGCTTTCCTGTTATAGTGTTACATAATGCGTGTTATATTCATAGCTATATTATATGTGTGTTATATTCATAGCTATATTATATATTATATGTGTGTTATATCCATAGCTATATTATATATTATATGTGTGTTATATCCATAGCTATATTATATATTATATGTGTGTTATAGCCATAGCTATATTATATATTATATGTGTGTTATATCCATAGCTATATTATATATTATATGTGTGTTATAGCCATAGCTATATTATATATTATATGTGTGTTATATCCATAGCTATATTATATATTATATGTGTGTTATAGCCATAGCTATATTATATATTATATGTGTGTTATATACATTGGTATATTATATGTGTGTTATATCCATAGCTATATTATATATTATATGTGTGATATATACATTGGTATATTATATGTGTGTTATATCCATAGCTATATTATATATTATATGTGTGTTATATCCATTGGTATATTATATGTGTGTTATATCCATAGCTATATTATATATTATATGTGTGTTATATACATTGGTATATTATATGTGTGTTATATCCATAGCTATATTATATATTATATGTGTGTTATATACATTGGTATATTATATGTGTGTTATATCCATAGCTATATTATATATTATATGTGTGTTACATCCATAGCTATATTATATGTGTGTTATATCCATAGCTATATTATATATTATATGTGTGTTACATCCATAGCTATATTATATGTGTGTTATATCCATAGCTATATTATATACTATATGTGTGTTATTTACATTGCTATATTATATTTTATATGTGTGTTTGTTCAATTAGAAGCTCTATTAACAACTATGTGTATAACACACCAGTGATTTTGGATGTAACGCACATGGACCTGGATCTACCCTGCAGGAATAGGGAGCCAGGCCGGGTATGGAGAGACACCTGGCACTAAAGCCTAGTGAAGGCCTCGGCCAATTATCATCACTGGCAGCATCAGGATGTCACACATCAAAGCTCTGCAGGAAGGAGCTGCCGCCTGGCGCTGCCATCATGCGCTGGTGACAGGGATGGATTGTGGGAATGACCAGTCAGCGCTGTGGCACTCACACAAAGCCCTCTCTGTGGTTTAGGGCAGGAGGGAGGGGGTAAGAGATTAGGGAAACAAATATTAACCAAGTGCCAGGTCAAGTCTAGAGGAACAATATCTCCTCAAACTCCAGTGTTTACCCCTGCACTGCTGGAGTCCCTCTGGGAACATACACGTGTAAACCTGCAGTACTACCAGGAATGGATCCTGTAGGGTTAAAGAACAAACAGATTAGTCAGATTTGCTGCAGAAATTTCTTTGACTAAATGTGCACCAAATCACACAGATGTTGGGGAAGGATTTGCAGCTGCAGGATTTGATGCAAATTCCATAAACAAATTGGATGATTGATGGAATCCGACCGCAGAAAAATGCAGGGTACAGCGGTGGGGTCTGACCACAGAACAGTGGAGGGTACAGCGGTGGGGTCTGACCACAGAACAGTGCAAGGTACAGCGGTGGGGTCTGACCACAGAACAGTGGAGGGTACAGCGGTGGGGTCTGACTACAGAACAGTGGAGGGTACAGGGGTGGGGTCTGACCACAGAACAGTGCAGGGTACAGCGGTGGGGTCTGACCACAGAACAGTGGAGGGTACAGCGGTGGGGTCTGACCACAGAACATTGGAGGGTACAGCGGTGGGATCTGACCACAGAACAGTGGAGGGTACAGCGGTGGGATCTGACCACAGAACAGTGGAGGGTACAGCGGTGGGGTCTGACCACAGAACAGTGCAGGGTACAGCGGTGGGGTCTGACTACAGAACAGTGCAGGGTACAGGGGTGGGGTCTGACCACAGAACAGTGGAGGGTACAGCGGTGGGGTCTGACCACAGAACAGTGAAGGGTACAGCGGTGGGGTCTGACCACAGAACAGTGCAGGGTACAGCGGGGGGGTCTGACTACAGAACAGTGGAGGGTACAGGGGTGGGGTCTGACCACAGAACAGTGGAGGGTACAGCGGTGAGGTCTGACCACAGAACAGTGCAGGGTACAGCGGTGGGGTCTGACCACAGAACAGTGGAGGGTACAGTGGGGGGGGGTCTGACTACAGAACAGTGGAGGGTACAGGGGTGGGGTCTGACCACAGAACAGTGCAGGGTACAGCGGTGGGGTCTGACCACAGAACAGTGCAGGGTACAGCGGTGGGGTCTGACCACAGAACAGTGCAGGGTACAGCGGTGGGGTCTGACCACAGAACAGTGAAGGGTACAGCGGTGGGGTCTGACCACAGAACAGTGGAGGGTACAGCGGTGGTGTCTGACCACAGAACAGTGGAGGGTACAGCGGTGGGGTCTGACCACAGATCAGTGCAGGGTACAGCGGTGGGGTCTGACCACAGAACAGTGCAGGGTACAGCGGTGGGGTCTGACCACAGAACAGTGGAGGGTACAGCGGTGGGGTCTGACCACAGAACAGTGGAGGGTACAGCGGTGGGGTCTGACCACAGAACAGTGGAGGGTACAGCGGTGGGGTCTGACCACAGAACAGTGAAGGGTACAGCGGTGGGGTCTGACCACAGAACAGTGAAGGGTACAGCGGTGGGGTCTGACCACAGAACAGTGGAGGGTACAGAGGTGGGGTCAGACCACAGAACAGTGCAGGGTACAGCGGTGGGGTCTGACCACAGAACAGTGCAGGGTACAGCGGTGGGGTCTGACCACAGAACAGTGAAGGGTACAGCGGTGGGGTCTGACCACAGAACAGTGCAGGGTACAGCGGTGGGGTCTGACCACAGAACAGTGAAGGGTACAGCGGTGGGGTCTGACCACAGAACAGTGTAGGGTACAGCGGTGGGGTCTGACCACAGAACAGTGAAGGGTACAGCGGTGGGGTCTGACCACAGAACAGTGCAAGGTACAGCGGTGGGGTCAGACCACAGAACAGTGAAGGGTACAGCGGTGGGGTCTGACCACAGAACAGTGTAGGGTACAGCGGTGGGGTCTGACCACAGAACAGTGAAGGGTACAGCGGTGGGGTCTGACCACAGAACAGTGCAAGGTACAGCGGTGGGGTCAGACCACAGAACAGTGAAGGGTACAGCGGTGGGGTCTGACCACAGAACAGTGAAGGGTACAGCGGTGGGGTCTGACCACAGAACAGTGCAGGGTACAGCGGTGGGGTCTGACCACAGAACAGTGCAGGGTACAGCGGTGGGGTCTGACCACAGAACAGTGAAGGGTACAGGGGTGAGGTCTGACCACAGAACAGTGCAGGGTACAGCGGTGGGGTCTGACCACAGAACATTGGAGGGTACAGCGGTGGGGTCTGACCACAGAACAGTGGAGGGTACAGCGGTGGGGTCTGACCACAGAACAGTGGAGGGTACAGAGGTGGGGTCTGACCACAGAACAGTGGAGGGTACAGAGGTGGGGTCTGACCACAGAACAGTGCAGGGTACAGCGGTGGGGTCTGACCACAGAACAGTGCAGGGTACAGGGGTGGGGTCTGACCACAGAACAGTGGAGGGTACAGAGGTGGGGTCTGACCACAGAACAGTGGAGGGTACAGAGGTGGGGTCTGACCACAGAACAGTGGAGGGTACAGAGGTGGGGTCTGACCACAGAACAGTGCAGGGTACAGCGGTGGGGTCTGACCACAGAACAGTGGAGGGTACAGTGGGGGGGGTCTGACCACAGAACAGTGGAGGGTGCAGCGGTGGGGTCTGACCATAGAACAGTGGAGGGTGCAGCGGTGGGGTCTGACCACAGAACAGTGGAGGGTGCAGCGGTGGGGTCTGACCACAGAACAGTGGAGGGTACAGCGGTGGGGTCTGACCACAGAACAGTGCAGGGTACAGCGGTGGGGTCTGACCACAGAACAGTGCAAGGTACAGCGGTGGGGTCTGACCACAGAACAGTGCAGGGTACAGCGGTGGGGTCAGACCACAGAACAGTGGAGGGTACAGGGGTGGGGTCTGACCACAGAACAGTGGAGGGTACAGCGGGGGGGGGGGTCTGACCACAGAACAGTGCAGGGTACAGCGGTGGGGTCTGACCACAGAACAGTGAAGGGTACAGCGGTGGGGTCTGACCACAGAACAGTGCAGGGTACAGCGGTGGGGTCTGACCACAGAACAGTGCAGGGTACAGCGGTGGGGTCTGACCACAGAACAGTGAAGGGTACAGGGGTGAGGTCTGACCACAGAACAGTGCAGGGTACAGCGGTGGGGTCTGACCACAGAACAGTGGAGGGTGCAGCGGTGGGGTCTGACCACAGAACAGTGGAGGGTGCAGCGGTGGGGTCTGACCACAGAACAGTGGAGGGTACAGCGGTGGGGTCAGACCACAGAACAGTGGAGGGTACAGCGGTGGGGTGCTTTTTAGCAGTGTTACCCAGCCTGTGGCTCATCAGCTCTTGTTAAGTACAACTTCCAGCATGCCCTGACAGTCTTCCAGTATAGGTTTGGGAGTAATAAATGATACTTTTGGAGTCACAGAAAACTCAATGGGAGAATCTTGGATCGTTCTGCCTCCTTCCCTTGTGCTGAAGGAGTCTCCCAGCAGTGAAGTGTGCTGCAGGAACCCACAGAAGTCTGTTGCCCCCATCAGGCATGTTGATCCCCTCCAGTTAAACTATTTATCTGCACAAATCCCCCCTGATGATGCTGCGGCCTCCCCAAACCCCCCCCCCCCCACACACACACACACCACCACAAGGCAGAGGGGGCCTGTGATTGATGGCAAACACATATGCCGAAGTTTACAAGACAATAGTTCGGTGTTAGTGTGGGAAAAAAAGGGAAACGTCTCCAGACAAAGGCCAGCGGACTGGGGATGGTGGTGCTGTATACTACACCCGTGAGGCGGGAATTTCACTTTCCAAAAAGGAACAAAGAAATGAAGGCTGAAAAGTTCTGTGCAAGTGTCTATTCATAAAGTGTGACACGGAGAGAAAGGAGCTGCTGCACATCACACCTATGGCTGATACTAATGCCGCTAGGCTATGTTTAAAAACCAACGCCAGGATGTTGGTATATAATTTAATCAAACCATATTGCCCCATGTACCACGAGCCGGTCTCCTGGTTCACATGGGTCCCTACACAGTGTGGAGTTAGCATAGGGACCCATGTGAACCAGGAGACCTGCACGTGGTACATGGGGCAATATGGTTTGATCAAATTATATACCAACATCCTGGCGTTGGTTTTTAAACATAGCCTAGCGGCATTAGTATCAGCCATAGGTGTGAGGTGCAGCAGCTCCTTTCTCTCCATGTCGCAGTCTATTAATAAAGATTTTGCTGAAACTTTCAAGAATGGGAGTCCTAGGAGGGGACGGCACAATAGTTACCAGGGCAAGAACGCGGTGTGTAGACACTGAATAAGCAGGGCATGCTGGGAGAGTCTAGAATTAGGAGTACAGCTCTGGAGAATACCTGTATATTCACTTGTGGCCATAGTTGTTGCAGTTATTTGGGGGTCACAATGCCCCCACATTCACAGCACAACATTGCCACCATATGTAGTATGGCTGCTAGTTACTGCGTGGCCCCAGCCTAACTGGGAATAGTACTGCACTGAAGCAGGTGCATGGACTTCTGCAACCCAATGCAAAAGAATAGGAGAGGACTTCCTGCAATAAATGTGTGAACACAAGCTCATACATGCAGCTATGGTTCCACTCCTGTACGTCTCTATGCTGGTCGTGTAGTCGCCGATCTGGAATGCACGCCCTGCACTTATTTCTTATTATTGATCTTCATCGGCTGGTGACACAAGAAATGTAACTGGGAATTCCCTATGGGATCCCTGCTCTCTGCCGTTCACCATCCTGCCTGAGTATTGTACAAGCGGAACAACAGTGATCGCCAGGACAAGATGTTATTACTGATAATGTACCTGGAATATTAGAAAGCTCATCTGCTCTAACATCACATGACACCAGGCCAGAATAATACGTTATTACAGGACAGTCTCCTCCCTGCAGCCTGTAGTCCCCTTCCTTGGCTGTAAGATCTCTGGAAAAGTCCAATAAAAAAGATTAATTTACAGCAATGATCCCCACAGTGCACTTTCCTGCTGTTGCAAAACTACAACTTCCAGCATGTCATGTCAGCTGCAGCCAGGGGCTTCAGTACAGTGGGTGGGGGAGGAGGGGGATGCAGCTGCAGTTACTCTCTCTCTTGATGCTGTAGATATCATTGCGAATTGTGTTACTAGGTGAAAGCTAAAAGAAGCAAGATGTTCCATCACACCAGGAGCAGAGCGTCCGTTCTCACAGCATACACGTACAGCAAGATGAGCCATTACACCAGGAGCAGAGCGTCCGTTCTCGCAGCATACACGTACAGCAAGATGAGCCATCACACCAGGAGCAGAGCGTCCGTTCTCGCAGCATACACGTACAGCAAGATGAGCCATCACACCAGGAGCAGAGCGTCCGTTCTCACAGCATACACGTACAGCAAGATGAGCCATCACACCAGGAGCAGAGCGTCCGTTCTCACAGTATACACGTACAGCAAGATGTGCCATCACAGCAGGAGCAAAGTGTCCGTTCTCACAGCATACACGTACAGCAAGATGTGCCATCACACCAGGAGCAGAGCGTCCGTTGTCACAGCATACACGTACAGCAAGATGAGCCATCACACCAGGAGCAGAGCGTCCGTTCTCACAGCATACACGTACAGCAAGATGTTCCATCACACCAGGAGCAAAGTGTCCGTTCTCACAGTATACACGTACAGCAAGATGTTCCATCACACCAGGAGCAAAGTGTCCGTTCTCACAGCATACACGTACAGCAAGATGAGCCATCACACCAGGGGCAGAGCGTCTGTTCTCACAGCATACACGTACAGCAAGATGAGCCATCACACCAGGAGCAAAGCGTCCGTTCTCACAGCATACACGTACAGCAAGATGAGCCATCACACCAGGAGCAGAGCGTCCGTTCTCACAGCATACACGTACAGCAAGATGTTCCATCACACCAGGAGCAGAGCGTCCGTTCTCACAGCATACACGTACAGCAAGATGAGCCATCACACCAGGAGCAGAGCGTCCGTTCTCACAGCATACACGTACAGCAAGATGAGCCATCACACCAGGAGCAGAGCGTCCGTTCTCACAGCATACACGTACAGCAAGATGAGCCATCACACCAGGAGCAGAGCGTCCGTTCTCACAGTATACACGTACAGCAAGATGTGCCATCACACCAGGAGCAAAGCGTCCGTTCTCACAGCATACACGTACAGCAAAATGTTCCATCACACCAGGAGCAAAGCGTCCGTTCTCACAGCATACACGTACAGCAAGATGAGCCATCACACCAGGAGCAGAGCGTCCGTTCTCACAGCATACACGTACAGCAAGATGAGCCATCACACCAGGAGCAGAGCGTCCGTTCTCACAGCATACACGTACAGCAAGATGAGCCATCACACCAGGAGCAGAGCGTCCGTTCTCACAGCATACACGTACAGCAAGATGAGCCATCACACCAGGAGCAGAGCGTCCGTTCTCACAGCATACACGTACAGCAAGATGAGCCATCACACCAGGAGCAGAGCGTCCGTTCTCACAGCATACACGTACATCAAGATGTGCCATCACACCAGGAGCAAAGTGTCCGTTCTCACAGCATACACATACAGCAAGATGTTCCATCACACCAGGAGCAGAGCGTCCGTTCTCACAGCATACACGTACAGCAAGATGAGCCATCACACCAGGAGCAGAGCGTCCGTTCTCACAGCATACACGTACATCAAGATGTGCCATCACACCAGGAGCAAAGTGTCCGTTCTCACAGCATACACATACAGCAAGATGTTCCATCACACCAGGAGCAGAGCGTCCGTTCTCACAGCATACACGTACAGCAAGATGTTCCATCACACCAGGAGCAGAGCGTCCGTTCTCACAGCATACACGTACAGGAGCCACAGGCACTGAAGACTAGGCTGTCTCAAAAGCTATCCTAAAAGAAGTAAAACATTGTTGGAGACCACTGTGCTATATGAACGCGGCACAGAAAGTGATTTTTTTCGCCAATCCACTGGAGTGAGATGTAGAGGAGGCGCTCCGCGTGTTTACATGGATACATTCACATACACAACCTCTGTGGTCTCACTTCCCATAGGCAGAAGTCATTCCTCAGCTACACAGCGGCCATTGCGACACATCCTGTGATACAAAGTTTCACTGCCAAGAATGTTACAAAACACTGGTGTTAAAGGGCAACTCCACCTGTAATACACCAAATACGCCTCAGTAAGGTTATCACTGCCACTCTTGCTGCTATGGTGGAGATCTCCAACCTTGACATCTCAGGGCACGCTGTAAGATGCACTTTCATGGCTGTCAGGGGATGCCAGCCAGCCTTGCCCTAGCTGTGTTAGAGGCTGGACTAACAATGACTTCTCTCTCCCTTTTCTTTTCCTAACAATCCCCTGACAAAATAGATCAAGATGGCAGGAGGATTAAAGCTGGGAGAGGAACAGCCAAACTCTGCTACACAGGAAAGGTTGTGTAGACAATTAAGCATTGTACCTTGTTTTTCCTTGTTATTCACTAACTTAGGGCCCTATTCCACCGGACGATTATCGTTCGCATAATCGTTAACGATTAACGATCTCAAACGACCGCTATTGCGAAAGACCTGAAAACGTTCACTCATTTCCATGGAACGATAATCATTACTGATGATCGTATTTGCGATAGTTTTTTCTTCGCTATTGCGTTCGTATCTACTGCGAACGACCGAACGATGTCTTATTCAATGCGAACAATTTCATACGTTTTGCGAACGAACAACGATAAAAATAGGTCCAGGTCCTATAATGCGATTTCTCGTTCGTTAATCGTTAACTGCATTTCAACCGAACGATTATCGTTTAGATTCGAACGATTTATCGATAATCTGAACGATAATCGTCCGGTGGAATAGGGCCATTAGGCCTGAAGTATTCACAGGCAGCAACACCTCATCTCATGTTTCCTTGGCCGTCCGCAGCATCTATGGGCTCTGCTACTATGAAGCTGAGTGCACAGCGCGGTGTATGTAGTCAGTTTGATCCAGCGTCATATACACAGATATATACAGATTCTGAACAGGAGCTCTCTCCCAGAGAGGGAAGGGTCCTCAGAGCTGTACAGAGGTGAGGTCAGAGACCAGCGGAAAGAGGAAACGCTGCAGGACAGAAGCCCTGGATGATAGGAGACCTAAGGATGACTGCAAGAGAAGCCACATCTATAGGGGGTTATATAGGGAGAAAGAAGAACAAAGACACCATCTATAGGGAGCAATATAGGGAGAGAGAGGAGACCAAAGACACCATCTATAGGGAGCAATATAGGGAGAGAGAAAGAGGAGACTAAAGACATCATCTATAGGGGAATACAGAGAGAGGAGACCAAAGACATCATCTATAGGGGAATACAGAGAGAGGAGACCAAAGACATCATCTATAGGGGGATACAGAGAGAGGAGACCAAAGACATCATCTATAGGGGGATACAGAGAGAGAGAGGAGACCAAAGACATCATCTATAGGGGAATACAGAGAGAGACCAAAGACATCATCTATAGGGGAATACAGAGAGAGGAGACCAAAGACACCATCTATAGGGGAATACAGAGAGAGGAGACCAAAGACATCATCTATAGGGGGATACAGAGAGAGGAGACCAAAGACATCATCTATAGGGGAATACAGAGAGAGACCAAAGACACCATCTATAGGGGGATACAGAGAGAGGAGACCAAAGACATCATCCATAGGGGGATACAGAGAGAGGGGACCAAAGACACCATCTATAGGGGGATACAGAGAGAGGAGACCAAAGACATCATATATAGGGGGATACAGAGAGAGGAGACCAAAGACATCATATATAGGGGAATACAGAGAGAGAGAGGAGACCAAAGACACCATCTATAGGGGAATACAGAGAGAGGAGACCAAAGACATCATCTATAGGGGGATACAGAGAGAGGAGACCAAAGACACCATCTATAGGGGGATACAGAGAGAGAGAGAGGAGACCGAAGACACCATCTATAGGGGGATACAGAGAGAGAGAGAGGAGACCATAGACACCATCTATAGGGGGATACAGAGAGAGAGAGAGGAGACCATAGACAATCTATAGGGGAATACAGAGAGAGAGGAGACCAAAGACACCATCTATAGGGGGATACAGAGAGAGGAGACCAAAGACATCATATATAGGGGGATACAGAGAGAGGAGACCAAAGACACCATCTATACGGGAATACAGAGAGAGAAGAGACCAAAGACATCATCTATAGGGGAATACAGAGAGAGAGGAGACCAAAGACATCATCTATAGGGGAATACAGAGAGAGGAGACCAAATACACCATCTATAGGGGGATACAGAGAGAGGAGACCAAAGACACCATCTATAGGGGGATACAGAGAGAGGAGACCAAAGACACCATCTATAGGGGAATACAGAGAGAGGAGACCAAAGACATCATCTATAGGGGGATACAGAGAGAGAGAGGAGACCAAAGACACCATCTATAGGGGAATACAGAGAGATGAGACCAAAGACACCATCTATAGGGGGATACAGAGAGAGGAGACCAAAGACACCATCTATAGGGGAATACAGAGAGATGAGACCAAAGACACCATCTATAGGGGGATACAGAGAGAGGAGACCAAAGACACCATCTATAGGGGAATACAGAGAGAGGAGAAGATATTGCAAAACTACAGTCCCCATCATACCCTGACAACTGAAGTCTGCAAATGGGGAGGAGGAGGAGGAGGCGGTTTATGTGCAATGTTGTATAGGAAGGGAAAGGGCAGCAGGAGAGCTGCGCACCTCGGCCTGTATTCTGGTGGGGCACAATGCTCGTAGTTACCTGTTAGGCAATTGTCCCTGTGGCCTCTCTGCTCCGCCACTGATCATACGTCTATAATGGGAGGGAGAATGGAGGTGCAAGCTCTTCTACTGCGAGCGCTCACAGTGTGTCCCAACGCCCAGGGAGTATATAGGGCCCAGCATACAGCAGGTGTCTGAGCAGCAGCAGCCACTCTCCAGCACAGGTCCAGCAGAACTACATGCTCCCCGTCACAGACACTTCCTCAGGACATATACCTGACATATACATTATTGTCAATGGAAACCTGTAGAGGTGTAAAGCCTTACGTCTCCATACACACTATCATATCTGCTCAGAAACAGGATACAAGCTAAAAGTTTTGTATGAGAAAAATACGGGAAAAGACATATAGGTTTCACATATACACTAACAGGTAGTGATGGGGGGGCCCGCACCCTGTACAGACCCTCTGACTGTCGTATGTCCAGGCTTGTCACCCAGCTTTTCAGACCTGTGGGAAAGCTGGGTGACAGCGGACCATGTTATGTCAGACATGTTACATAATAGATGCTTGAAGAGAGTGTGTAGTGCTGCAGGGCTGATGTGCTGTCCCCGGCGGGGTCAGGGCTGGGGAGGGGTCTCTTCCTGGTTCCCAGGACCTCCAGACTGCTGTCTATCCCTGACACCGGGCAGTATATTTATGAGGGCGCTGCACTCCGATGGAGGAAGCTAATTCTACAAGTGGAATCCCAGACTGAAAGATAAATACAATTTCTTCCTTTTGCATTTAAACAGGAAAAAGCAACAATTCACTGGGCGGACGGGGTTAATCTTCAAAGATGGCGCTGCCCCCCCTCCCCCCCCCCAGTCTGCTGCAACAATCCAGCAGGAAATAAACAACAAGTCTGTTTGTTCCAATTCATAAATGAAAAATACAAGGATTTCCGAGAGCTCCGCAGCCATCCCATCGTTCTCAGGCCCCCGGGGGTGTGACCGGCCCCCCGATACACTACATATCCCAGCCATACCTGATAGTGAGGGGGGGGGGATGTGACCGGCCCCAATACACTACATATCCCAGCCATCCCATCGTTCTCAGGCCCCCAGGGGTGTGACCGGCCCCCCGATACACTACATATCCCAGCCATACCTGATAGTGAGGGGGGGGGGATGTGACCGGCCCCAATACACTACATATCCCAGCCATCCCATCGTTCTCAGGCCCCCAGGGGTGTGACCGGCCCCCCGATACACTACATATCCCAGCCATACCTGATAGTGAGGGGGGGGATGTGACCGGCCCCAATACACTACATATCCCAGCCATCCCATCGTTCTCAGGCCCCCGGGGGTGTGACCGGCCCCCCGATACACTACATATCCCAGCCATACCTGATAGTGAGGGGGGGGGATGTGACCGGCCCCGATACACTACATATCCCAGCCATACCTGATAGTGAGGGGGGGGGGATGTGACCGGCCCCAATACACTACATATCCCAGCCATACCTGATAGTGAGGGGGGGGGGGGATGTGACCGACCCCGATACACTACATATCCCAGCCATACCTGATAGTGAGGGGGGGGGGGGGGGGGGGGGGGGTGACCGGCCCCGATACACTACATATCCCAGCCATACCTGATAGTGAGGGGGGGGGGGGGGTGACCGGCCCCGATACACTACATATCCCAGCCATACCTGATAGTGAGGGGGGGGGGGGATGTGACCGACCCCGATACACTACATATCCCAGCCATACCTGATAGTGAGGGGGGGGGGGGGGGGGGGGGGGGGTGACCGGCCCCGATACACTACATATCCCAGCCATACCTGATAGTGAGGGGGGGGGGGGGGTGCCGGACCCCGATACACTACATATCCCAGCCATACCTGATAGTGAGGGGGGGGGATGTGACCGGCCCCAATACACTACATATCCCAGCCATACCTGATAGTTAGGGGGGGGGGGGATGTGACCGGCCCGATACACTACATATCCGAGCCATACCTGATAATGGGGGGGGGGGGGGGGGGGAGGGGATGTGACCGGCCCCAATACACTACATATCCCAGCCATACCTGATAGTGAGAGGGGGGGAGGGGGATGTGACTGGCCCCAATACACTACATATCCCAGCCATACCTGATAGTGAGGAGGGGGGGGGATGTGACCGGCCCCGATACACTACATATCCCAGCCATACCTGATAGTGAGGGGGGGGGGGGGATGTGACCGGCCCCAATACACTACATATCCCAGCCATACCTGATAGTGAGGAGGGGGGGGGGGATGTGACCGGCCCCGATACACTACATATCCCAGCCATACCTGATAGTGAGAGGGGGGGAGGGGGATGTGACCGTCCCCATTACACTACATATCCCAGCCATACCTGATAGTGAGGAGGGGGGGGGGGGGATGTGACCGGCCCCAATACACTACATATCCCAGCCATACCTGATAGTGAGGGGGGGGGGGATGTGACCGGCCCCAATACACTACATATCCCAGCCATACCTGATAGTGAGGGGGGGGGAGGGGGATGTGACCGGCCCCAATACACTACATATCCCAGCCATACCTGATAATGAGGGGGTGGGTGGGGATGTGACCGGCCCCGATACACTACATATCCCAGCCATACCTGATAGTGAGTGTGTGTGTGTGTGTGTGTGTGTGGGGGGGGGGGGGGGGGGTTAGGGTCAGTAGGTTAGTGAATGGGGGCCAGTACAAGTAGAGTTAGGGTCAGTAGGTTAGTGAATGGGGGCCAGCACTAGTAGAGTTAGGGTCAATAGGTTAGTGAATGGGGGCTAGCACTAGTAGAGTTAGGGTCAGTAGGGTTAGTGAATGGGGGCTAGCACTAGTAGAGTTAGGGTCAGTAGGGTTAGAGAATGGGGGCTAGCACTAGTAGAGTTAGGGTCAGTAGGTTAGTGAATGGGGGCCAGCACTAGTAGAGTTAGGGTCAGTAGGTTGGTGAATGGGGGCCAGTACTAGTAGAGTTAGGGTCAGTAGGGTTAGTGAATGGGGGCTAGCACTAGTAGAGTTAGGGTCAGTAGGGTTAGTGAATGGGGGCTAGCACTAGTAGAGTTAGGGTCAGTAGGGTTAGTGAATGGGGGCCAGCACTATTAGAGTTAGGGTCAGTAGGGTTAGTGAATGGGGGCTAGCACTAGTAGAGTTAGGGTCAGTAGAGTTAGTGAATGGGGGCCAGTACTAGTAGAGTTAGGGTCAGTAGGTTAGTGAATGGGGGCCAGTACTAGTAGAGTTAGGGTCAGTAGGGTTAGTGAATGGGGGCTAGCACTAGTAGAGTTAGGGTCAGTAGGGTTAGTGAATGGGGGCCAGCACTAGTAGAGTTAGGGTCAGTAGGTTAGTGAATGGGGGCCAGTACTAGTAGAGTTAGGGTCAGTAGGTTAGTGAATGGGGGCTAGCACTAGTAGAGTTAGGGTCAGTAGGGTTAGTGAATGGGGGCCAGCACTAGTAGAGTTAGGGTCAGTAGGGTTAGTGAATGGGGGCTAGTACTAGTAGAGTTAGGGTCAGTAGGGTTAGTGAATGGGGGCCAGCACTAGTAGAGTTAGGGTCAGTAGGGTTAGTGAATGGGGGCTAGTACTAGTAGAGTTAGGGTCAGTAGGTTAGTGAATGGGGGCCAGTACTAGTAGAGTTAGGGTCAGTAGGGTTAGTGAATGGGGGCTAGTACTAGTAGAGTTAGGGTCAGTAGGTTAGTGAATGGGGGCCAGTACTAGTAGAGTTAGGGTCAGTAGGTTAGTGAATGGGGGCCAGCACTAGTAGAGTTAGGGTCAGTAGGTTAGTGAATGGGGGCTAGCACTAGTAGAATTAGGGTCAGTAGGGTTAGTGAATGGGGCTAGCACTAGTAGAGTTAGGGTCAGTAGGGTTAGTGAATGGGGGCTAGCACTAGTAGAGTTAGGGTCAGTAGGTTAGTGAATGGGGGCCAGTACTAGTAGAGTTAGGGTCAGTAGGTTAGTGAATGGGGGCCAGTACTAGTAGAGTTAGGGTCAGTAGGTTAGTGAATGGGGGCTAGCACTAGTAGAGTTAGGGTCAGTAGGGTTAGTGAATGGGGGCCAGCACTAGTAGAGTTAGGGTCAGTAGGTTAGTGAATGGGGGCCAGTACTAGTAGAGTTAGGGTCAGTAGGTTAGTGAATGGGGGCCAGCACTAGTAGAGTTAGGGTCAGTAGGTTAGTGAATGGGGGCTAGTACTAGTAGAGTTAGGGTCAGTAGGTTAGTGAATGGGGGCCAGTACTAGTAGAGTTAGGGTCAGTAGGTTAGTGAATGGGGGCCAGCACTAGTAGAGTTAGGGTCAGTAGGGTTAGTGAATGGGGGCTAGCACTAGTAGAGTTAGGGTCAGTAGGGTTAGTGAATGGGGGCCAGCACTAGTAGAGTTAGGGTCAGTAGGGTTAGTGAATGGGGGCCAGCACTAGTAGAGTTAGGGTCAGTAGGTTAGTGAATGGGGGCTAGCACTAGTAGAGTTAGGGTCAGTAGGGTTAGTGAATGGGGGCCAGTACTAGTAGAGTTAGGGTCAGTAGGGTTAGTGAATGGGGGCCAGTACTAGTAGAGTTAGGGTCAGTAGGTTAGTGAATGGGGGCTTGCACTCGGTGGCTGTGCCGCGATAGTCATGCTGGGGGTTTGCCCACCATCTGGTTTCCGGATCGGGGTGTAACCTCTGCACGTTCAGGTTTCCCCAGTCATCATCAGAAGATGAATGTGTCGTCTCGGCTGGAATGTGTGTGAATCACATGAAGTATCTGACAGCTCCGGTGATATACCCCAAGGGCAAAATAGCCGGAGGGCGAAGTGACGATCAGGCAGCTGCGGAAATATGTGCACGGGGCGATGACAACACAAATGCACATATTCCCACACAACACTAAGGCCATGTTCACACGATGGAGTGTCCTGTGGGTACAATCACTTGTGGATTCTGTGGACGGCCCTCCCTGACATCTCTGCTGAGGACTGCAGGACTCTCAATGCAAAAATCAGCCGAACATTAAAGGGGTTATTCACCAAAAAGAAGATTTCTTTCAAATCAACTGATACCAGAAAGTGCCAGAGATTAGTAATTTACTTCTATTAAAAAATCTCCAGCCTTCCAGTACTTATCAGCTGCTGTATGTCCTGCAGGAAGTGGTGTATTCTCTCCAGGCTGACACAGTGCTCTCTGCTGCCACCTCTGTCCATGTCAGGAACTGTCCAGAGCAGGAGAGGTTTTCTATGGGGATTTGCTGCTGCTCTGGACAGTTCCTGACATGGACAGAGGTGGCAGCAGAGAGCACTGTCAGACTGGAGAGAATACACAACTTCCTGCAGAACATCCAGCAGCTGATAAGTACTGGAAGACTGCAGATTATTTAATAGAAGTAAATTACAAATCTCTAGCACCAGTTGGTGAACAACCCCTTTAAAGAGTTAATGCAACGCTAAAAAATTAATCACAGAATAACACACATTACAAAGTTATACAACTTTGTAATGTATGTTATGTCTTTGAATCGCCCCCTTCCCGTGTCCCACCACCCCCACCCGTGTACCCGGAAGTGTGTGGTGCATTATACATTACCTGATCCGTGTCGAGGGCCGTCCGCCATTTTGTGCCAAACGTCATCTTCGGACGGACGGCCGAGTCGCTGCCGCCGTCCCCCCTCCGCCAGCATTGTGTGAGCATTGTGTGAACTGACAGGGTTTTCTGCGGCCGCTATTCATTGAACAGCGGCTGCAGAAAACTACAATGTGTATACACTCTGGCCAGGATTCCCTCAGCCTTCAGCACAACGTAAGTTCTGTACTGATCAAGGCCAATGCAACAACGGCCGTGATTATTGCGGAACTTACGTTGTATGAACATGGCCTAATGGTGCAAACACAGGGATGGGCTGCATGAGGCCGGGGCAGGCAACGATCAGCAGCTCCTGAGCTCCAGGCACATCGATCACCAGTCACTCAGGAGCCTTGCATCCAGATTGTTCCTAGTACATGGTGACTGTTATGTCTATGAATAAAACATGGCAGCTACAGACATCCAGGACAAGCAGCCAACCACAGGGCAGCCACACGTTTCCGGTGGGTTATACCCTTTTTTTCATGGCCGAGGAGAAGGCAGAGTTTGGCACATTACGTGTTTGGCTATCTACATGGACCCTAAAGCCCCTATGGCACGTGAGGGAGTTATCCATATCACTTCATCACTAAAATGTGCAACTTTCTTCTCATCACACCAAAAGCAGTAAGAAAAGATGGCGGTAATGGAGAAGATGGCGGTGTTAACAGATGGGGCCAGCAGGTATAAAGCAGCACCCCCAGCATTTAACCCTTTATTTCCACCATATGCTGCCCATCTGTCATGCTCACCCACATGATGGTCCCTGTGCACTGTGTACACCGACAGTCACCTTCCTTACGTATCTCCAAGACACAATGTGAGTCTCATAGGGATCCATGGAGAGCTGTGGCTATAGGGTGGGCAGTGGGGTCCGAATGACCTTGTGGTGGGAATTAGAGCCCCCGGGAACTATATTCTTATATTCCTGGCAGCGAGATGTATGCCCGAGGGATGCAGGCCCAGGTCTCTGGGACGGACCAAGATGCAGTGTAAAGAGGTGTGCTGCTCATTTAACCCATCTAATCCCAGTTTTAAAGGGATAGTTCAGCAAAGTAGCAACAGCAAATCCCCATAGAAAACCTCTCCTGCTCTGGACAGTTCCTGACATGGACAGAGGTGGCAGCAGAGAGTACTGTGTCAGACTGGAGAGAATACACCACTTCCTGCAGGACATACAGCAGCTGATAAGTACTGGAAGACTGGAGATTATGAAATAGAAGTAAATTACAAATCTCTGGCACCAGTTGATGTGAAAGAAATCTTTTTTTTGCTTTAATAAATGTCTATGGTCATGTCCATGCCCTAATCCTGAGCGGCCCATCCATCTCTGGCACGCAGTCACCTTTAGCGCAGCGGATGCCGCATCCTATAAAGCCAGCTCTTGTCTTGGCACAGCGCTACTCTTCACGTGTTGTATACAATAAGACAAATAGGAGGCACGTGGGATGAGCGTGGCCCCTGCGCGGCTATGCCTGGTCCCATCCTGTATCCGGCTCTGCCATGTATTGGCCGCTCTCCTGATCCTGAGCGGGGGGGCGCTCTCATGGAATCCGCCTCACATTCCAGGCCACAATACCGCTTATAAATCTTTTACGCTCTAGCTCATCCTCCATTCTCTGTTGGTATTGGGTCCAGGACCCATAACACTTTTTTTTAGCCTTTCTCAGTCAATTAAACCCATAAATTAGAGGATCCCCTCCACCAAAGTCTGCGCTGAATGTCTAGCAGCTGGTCCTAGGGTGGTCTTTGTGTTCCCCTCTGAAAAGAAGAGCTATCTCCCAGGGCGGCAGATGGTCACTGGGCGGGCCTGGGACTATACGCTGCTGACCGACTGGACATTTACAGGGGATAAATGAGTGTTGTCCACAGGAGGAGCCTGGTATCCCGGATACAGTCACAAGTATGTACGGAGAGACCCCCGGCAGCTGGGACGGGGCACCGCTGTATGGTCACTGCCCCCATGGAAGCAACTAAATGTAGGGAGAAAGAGCAAAATCCCATACAGCCAAACAATATAGTACATCCGCCTATAGACCATGGAGCTGGGACGGTGCCCTGTGACCCGTACATGACATCATCAGATGACATATCACTGGATATGTGTCACACCCTATATAAGCCAATGGAGATCACTCCCATCATCTCCATGTCTATGTGACACATAGGATGATTGGTGTCGGGGTGACGCCGCTTCCTGGTCATAAGTCGGTGACTTGTGGGAAAAGTAAATCCGGCTTCTGACTTTATGAGAGCTGGGAAGAGACGAGGCTTCGTGTGGCTTTCATGTATACAAGGTGCTGACTTTCCCAGACTCCCCCGCTGTGTGCAGCGCTCCCCGCCTGGCAGACATGTCTCTACTGTCCTGTCACTGCCGGCACTGCTATACACGTGCAGGAGAAGAGCGTAACCCTGAGGTGTCTATATGTGACAGGGAGAGGGGTATATACATGATATATGTGATGGGGTGGGGGAGAGGAGTATATATGTGACGGGGTGGGGGAGAGGAGTATACACGAGATATATGTGACGGGGTGGGGGAGAGGAGTATACACGAGATATATGTGACGGGGTGGGGGAGAGGAGTATACATGTGATATATGTGACGGTGGGGGAGAGGAGTATGAACACGAGATATATGTGACGGGGTGGGGGAGAGGAGTATATATATATGTGATATATGTGACGGGGTGGGGGAGAGGAGTATACATGTGATATATGTGACGGTGGGGGAGAGGAGTATACACGAGATATATGTGACAGGGTGGGGGAGAGGAGTATATATATATATGATGGGGGTGATAGGAGTAGTATATATATACAGTGGTGCCTTGGATTAGGAGTATAATTCGTTCCAGGACGGCGCTTGTAATCCAAATCCACTCTTGAACCAAAGCAAATTTTCCCAGAAGAAATCACTGATCTGCAGACAATTGGTTCCACACTCCAAATATAATGATTTCTTATTCTGAATAACATGTAAAACTAATGAAAGAAACATTCAGAAACATTAGAATCTGTGATATTATAAGTTACTGTACAGTAATGGAGAGGATGGGAAACACAAGGGCGGACAGAGACTGCAGGGAGCAGGAAGGAATGAGCAGGACAGATGTGGGCACATACATGCAGCACTCTCTGTCCGGGGAGAGAGGGGTTACAGCTATGGAGAGATGACCTCCACAGTCCTGTCCCCTGATGTAAGCCCCAGCCTGAAGTGGATCTGCTATGATTTGGAAGGTGAGGAGACTTCCTGGGTCAGAGTACAGGGCTGTAGACCCCGCTATGCAGACCATGCCCCTCCCTAAGTCCCCCTCCCACCCAGTGCAGGGAGCTCTTACACCAAATCAATGCTCTTACACCAAGTCACTATTTTGAAAAACTGTGAGCTCTTAAACCAAGGAACCACTGTATATATATATGATGGGGGTGACAGTAGTAGTAAATATATGATGAGGTGACAGTAGTAGTAAATATATGATTGGGGTGATAGGAGTATGTATATATATATATATATATATATATATATGTATATGTATAGGGGTGGAGTTGAGGATAGGAGAGGTATAGTAGCTGTACACAGTCTTTATGTAGGGTTAGGGGTCCCATTCCCTTCATAGGAACTAAGGGTCCAAGGCGGACACCTGAGGAGCCCCCCATAGTATCATCCTCCCCACCACGATACAGCGGGCACAGTGCAGGAAGCAGGGAACATTCTCCTGGCATCACCAAACCCAGACTGGTCCACCAGACGCCATAGAGAAGTGTCACCCCTCACTACACACAACACGTCTCCTCCAGTGATGGCGGCTTTACCCCCCTCCACCAGATAGAGAAGTGTCACCTATCACTACACACAACACGTCTCCTCCAGTGATGGCAGCTTTACCCCCCTCCACCAGATAGAGAAGTGTCACCTATCACTACACACAACACGTCTCCTCCAGTGATGGCAGCTTTACCCCCCTCCATCGGATAGAGAAGAGTCACCTATCACTACACACAACACGTCTCCTCCAGTGATGGCGGCTTTACCCCCCTCCACCAGATAGAGAAGAGTCACCTATCACTACACACAACACGTCTCCTCCAGTGATGGCGGCTTTACCCCCATCCACCAGATAGAGAAGAGTCACCCCTCACTACACACAACACGTCTCCTCCAGTGATGGCGGCTTTACCCCCCTCCATCGGATAGAGAAGAGTCACCCCTCACTACACACAACACGTCTCCTCCAGTGATGGCGGCTTTACCCCCCTCCATCGGATAGAGAAGAGTCACCCCTCACTACACACAACACGTCTCCTCCAGTGATGGCGGCTTTACCCCCCTCCACCAGATAGAGAAGAGTCACCCATCACTACACACAACATGTCTCCTCCAGTGATGGCGGCTTTACCCCCCTCGACCAGATAGAGAAGTATCACCTATCACTACACACAACACGTCTCCTCCAGTGATGGCGGCTTTACCCCCCTCCACCAGATAGAGAAGAGTCACCCATCACTACACACAACACGTCTCCTCCAGTGATGGCGGCTTTACCCCCCTCCACCAGATAGAGAAGAGTCACCTATCACTACACACAACATGTCTCCTCCAGTGATGGCGGCTTTACCCCCCTCCCCCGGATAGAGAAGTGTCACCTATCACTACACACAACATGTCTCCTCCAGTGATGGCGGCTTTACCCCCCTCCCCCGGATAGAGAAGTGTCACCCCTCACTACACACAACATGTCTCCTCCAGTGATGGCGGCTTTACCCCCCTCCCCCGGATAGAGAAGTGTCATCCCTCACTACACACAACACGTCTCCTCCAGTGATGGCGGCTTTACCCCCCTCCACCAGACACCAGATAGAGAAGAGTCACCTATCACTACCCCCCTCCATCTGATGCCTGGCATGGAGACTCATGCCATGAAGCTCCTGGTGGGCACAGGTCTGTGATGATACCAGATGAGGCTTGGTCTGTGCATTATAGGGTTGGTAGAGCGTTGTTCAGCACACGTTGTATACACGTCCCTGGCAGGTAGTTACTTTTTCATGGATGACTCCAAATGTTTAGGCTTAAATCTTTCTATTTCCCATCCACATAAGCAAATAAAAACTAGTGTTATTGTGGAGTGAGACAGGCAACAAAGACCCCCCTCCGCCCTCATCTACACCCCCCTCACTGCCCTCATCTACACCCCCCTCCCCCAGGGCAATAGAAACCTGCAGCAGCTGGAGCAAACACCTCCACTTCCTAATACTGTCAGATAAATCCTTTGTCTCTTCTCACAGAGGTAACAAGAGTGCGGCCGCCCCCTCCCCAAACACCCAGAGGTGACAAGAGCTCACACCCTGGTCCTGAGGAAACAGATGCCTTATTAACAGCTGGGTGCTAGGACCCTGCAGGACGCTATGATGGCAGGACAAATTAATTACCACCATTTTTGACTCTTTTATATTTGCACCATCAGGACAGTTCAGGGTCCGGGAGTGAGGGGGAGGGGGTACCTGACCAATGCAACATGAAGAACCTCAGCCTCTTTTCCATCTGCTTTCTCCAAGTCTATGGGGATATATAACATTTACCCTAAGTTTTTTATTTCTCTTTGTAAAATATTGACTGGAATAAAGAGTTTTGGGGAGTGCGGGGTGTGCGGCTCGGAGGCAGATCTTAGTCACACTGCCATGAGGATTTACACTGAAGTCTTCACATCAGCACACTGTAACGACAGCGCAGCTCTATATAGACTGACAGCTACAGCCACAGAACCCCAGCACACCCACAACACTGTTCCTCATCCTGATGGGAGTTGTAGCTGTAACTGCAGACAGACGAGCCACAGGTTGGAAAACGCGGACTGTAAGGGCCCTATCCTACGGGACGATTATCGTTCGCATAATCGTTAACGATAAACGATCCAAACAACGGCTATTGCAAAAGACCTGAAATCAGTCACCCATTTACATGGAACGATAATCGTTACTTATGACCGTTCTTGCGGTCGTCTTGTCGTCGCTAATGCGTTTGTCACTACTGCGAACGACCGAACAACGTCTTATTCAATGTGAACGATTTGCGAACGAGCAACAATAAAAATAGGTCCAGGTCTTAATAAACGATCAACGATTTCTCGTTCAGTCGTTAATTGCTATTCAACTGAACGATTATTGCTTGGATTCGAACGACTTAACAATAATCTGAACGATAGTCGTCCCGTGAAGAGTGCCCTAAGGCATGATGGGAGAGGTGGTTTTGCATAGTTTTACAACAGCTGGAGCAGCCTAGGATGGAGAACACTATTGTAATGTGTATGAAGGTCTGTCAGGGCATGATGGGAGTTGTAGTTTTAGAACAAGTGGAGAGAATCAATCGATATATTTGTAACGCTGAAGGGGTTTTTGGATTTTTCCCGCTAGCGGCTGAGAACATGATCCGGCCTCTTGTTAGTAATCGCCAGCGCCCTTCTGGCACGGGTCAGAAGATGATACTTGTGTGAGCGCTCCGGGTCAGCCGGTCACCATCGGCCTCCCTCCCTGCAGGCTAAGAATTTGATCTTTCCCTCTTGAGCCCCTAAGTGTTTTTGCAGCTTCCAGTGACAGCTCGGCAGGCAGACCTCCTGCCCGCTGCCTCTCTGCTCACCAGTCACCATATGTCACCCACCATTCACCCATATGGAGACCATTTATATCATGCAGCTAAAACTCTAGCTTGTTTCATTACTAAAACTGGGAAAAGATGCGGGAAATCTTCCATTTCTTGTTTGATAAATTCCCTTTTGGGTGATGAATGGAAATGGCAAAAACTGCAGCAAGAATCCGACCTCAGTGTCTGAATGATGGAGCAGACGTCACGGTGGTGTCAGCCGAAGCAGAGTCCAGCTCTGGAGGATGAGGATTCAGGTGGTGGATGGAGTCTATCCGGCAGACTGCCTCTCTAGTGCCACCTATAGGCAGCCTCCTGTAAGTCAATGTCCAACCCACAAAAAGTCTGATAACATGACTCCAGATACAAAAACATGGCCACTTTCCCCTACTGTTGTCTCCAGTTTGGGTGGGGTTTTGAAACTCAGTTCCATTGAAGTAAATGGAGCTTAATTGCAAACCGCACCTGAACTGGAGACAACAGTAGGGGGGAAAGTGGCCATGTTTTTGTAGCGCTGGATAACCCCTTTAACAAAACACTGAGCACCCCACTATATAGTGAGGGCAGGAACCCTGAAAAGTTGTCTAGAGATGGATAATTTCCCAATTTAGGGTTCTTTTACACACACACACACACACAAATTTATCTGACACATTTTTGAAGCCAAAGCCAGAAACAGACTATAAACAGAGAACAGGTCATAAAGGAAACACTGAGAGTTCTCTTCTTTTCATATCGAGTCCTGGCTTTGGCTTCAATAATCTGTCAGATAATCTGCGTGTGTAAAAGGACCCTTCTAGGATGGATAACAGACGACGCGGTCAATGTCATGTGGAGAACAGTCCTCCAGTATGTGACTGAGAAGCAAAGCGGGAGGGCGTCCTGAGGAGTCTGATATAAAAGACTTGGTGACCTTTCTCTGCTCTTGTCATTTACTGAAAGTGAAACTAGACGACAGTCAGAGGCGGTAGGCGAGCGCAGACCCTGATTCTGGGAAGACATCATGAGCCCCTGCCGCTGGCTGAACGGCGCTCTCATCGTGACAGATATGACAGGTTTCTGTATCATTCACACAGGATTTCCCCACAAATAAAGCCCTCTATCTGGAACCATTTCTGATGTCACAGGAAGTGATGGCGGCTACAGGTCCCGAATATGCTGTACACGGTGGTCGCCATCCGGCTTTCTATGGCCCCTGAATGGATCTATGTGCACACTATAGATTTTTTGTTTCCCCATTCACTTCCTATTTAAAGGGATAGTTTCCCCCCCAAAAAAATGTCTTTCAAATCAACTGGTGCCAGCAAGTGCAACAGATTTGTAATTTACATTTAAAAATCTCCAGTCTTCCAGTACTTGTCGGCTGCTGTATGTCCTGCAGGAAGTGGTGTGTTCTCTCCAGTCTGACACAGTGCTCTATGCTGCCACCTCTGTCCATATCAGGAACTGTCTGTCCAGAGCAGCAGCAAATCCCTATAGAAAACCTCTTCTGCTCTGGACAGTTCCTAACATGGACAGAGGTGGCAACAATACACCCCTTTTTGCAGGATATACAGCAGCTGATAAGTACAGGAAGACTGGAGATTTTTTTTTTTTAATAGAAGTAAATTACAAATCTCTGGCACTTTCTGTATACACTTAACTGGGGGGAGAGTGCACTACCCACCGGGGTGCTGCCTAGGGCATACTAAGCACACGACTCCAAAGAACAGAAAGGAGTAAGGCCAAAACAATGCAGGCGCACACCCGAATAGTGGAAAATGAATAAATCTTTATTAGATAGACATGATAGATACTACAAAACAGCAATTGGAATAGAATCCCTATACAGGATTAAAGCAATTAAAACCAGAAACAACATGGGAGAAGCAGACAATATAAGGAAACCCCCAGGCCTACATCCCATTAGGTAAGTACACCAACCTCCCCTAATAAAGAGGCACCTATATATACAAAAGTGATAACAATAAATATAAAGTGCTGTGTCTTAAAGTGCCAAACAGTGGTATCCTATTGCAATACAAAAACAAACAAATACTATATGGTGTAAAAAGCAATCAAGTACAAAAAATATGAACTAAGTAAGCAAACAATTCCTATCACCATGTGCATGGGAGGAGCGGGAGAATTGGGTGACCCATGATGCCCTATGCGTTACGTCCACCAGGAACTTTGTCAGAGGTTATTAGGGGAGGTTGGTGTACTTACCTAATGGGATGTAGGCCTGGGGGTTTCCTTATATTGTCTGCTTCTCCCATGTTGTTTCTGGTTTTAATTGTTTTAATCATGTATAGGGATTCTAGTCCGATTGCTGTTTTGTAGTATCTATCATGTATCTATATCATAAAAATCAAAGTCTGTCTGTCCGTCCTTCTGTCTGTCTGTCTGTCTGTCTGTCCTTCTGTCTGTCTGTCCTTCTGTCTGTCTGTCTGTCTGTCTGTCCTCTATAGACTTCCAAACGCCTGAACCGTTTGACCCCAAATTTGGCACACAGATACATTGGGTGCCCGGGAAGGTTATTGCGAAGGTCCCGTCCCCACCAGATGTACAGGAGGGGAGGGGGAGGGGGAAGAGAGGACCCCCTACTCCATCTATACAGTACATGTATACAGGACCCCCTACTCCATGTATACAGTACATGTATACAGGACCCCCTACTCCATGTATACAGTACATGTATACAGGATTCCCTACTCCATCTATACAGTACATGTATACAGGACCCCCTACTCCATCTATACAGTACATGTATACAGGACCCCCTACTCCATCTATACAGTACATGTATATACAGGACCCCCTACTCCATCTATACAGTACATGTATATACAGGACCCCCTACTCCATCTATACAGTACATGTATATACAGGACCCCCTACTCCATCCATACAGTACATGTATATACAGGACCCCCTACTCCATCTATACAGTACATGTATTTACAGGACCCCCTACTCCATCTATACAGTACATGTATATACAGGACCCCCTACTCCATCTATACAGTACATGTATATACAGGACCCCCTACTCCATCTATACAGTACATGTATATACAGGACCCCCTACTCCATTTATACTGTACATGTATATACAGGACCCCCTACTCCATCTATACAGTAAATGTATACAGGACCCCCTACTCCATCTATACAGTACATGTATACAGGACCCCCTACTCCATGTATACAGTACATGTATACAGGACCCCCTACTCCATCTATACAGTACATGTATACAGGACCCCCTACTCCATGTATACAGTACATGTATATACAGGCCCCCTACTCCATCTATACAGTACATGTATACAGGACCCCCTACTCCATCTATACAGTACATGTATACAGGACCCCCTACTCCATCTATACAGTACATGTATACAGGGCCCCCTACTCCATCTATACAGTACATGTATATACAGGGCCCCCTTCTCCATCTATACAGTACATGTATATACAGGACCCCCTACTCCATCTATACAGTACATGTATACAGGACCCCCTACTCCATCTATACAGTACATGTATATACAGGGCCCCCTACTCCATCTATACAGTAAATGTATACAGGACCCCCTACTCCATCTATACAGTACATGTATATACAGGACCCCCTACTCCATCTATACAGTACATGTATATACAGGACCCCCTACTCCATCTATACAGTACATGTATACAGGACCCCCTACTCCATCTATACAGTACATGTATATACAGGACCCCCTACTCCATCTATACAGTACATGTATATACAGGACCCCCTACTCCATCTATACAGTACATGTATATACAGGACCCACTACTCCATCTATACAGTACATGTATATACAGGACCTCCTACTCCATCTATACAGTACATGTATACAGGACCCCCTACTCCATCTATACAGTACATGTATATACAGGACCCCCTACTCCATCTATACAGTACATGTATATACAGGACCCCCTACTCCATCTATACAGTACATATATACAGGACCCCCTACTCCATCTATACAGTACATGTATACAGGACCCCCTACTCCATCTATACAGTACATGTATATACAGGACCCCCTACTCCATCTATACAGTACATATATACAGGACCCCCTACTCCATCTATACAGTACATGTATATACAGGACCCCCTACTCCATCTATACAGTACATGTATATACAGGACCTCCTACTCCATCTATACAGTACATGTATACAGGACCCCCTACTCCATCTATACAGTACATGTATATACAGGACCCCCACTCCATCTATACAGTACATGTATACAGGACCCCCTACTCCATCTATACAGTACATGTATATACAGGGCCCCCTACTCCATCTATACAGTACATATATACAGGACCCCCTACTCCATCTATACAGTACATGTATACAGGACCCCCTACTCCATCTATACAGTACATGTATATACAGGACCCCCTACTCCATCTATACAGTACATGTATATACAGGACCCTCTACTCCATCTATACAGTACATGTATACAGTACCCCCTACTCCATCTATACAGTACATGTATACAAGACCCCCTACTCCATCTATACAGTACATGTATATACAGGGCCCCCTACTCCATCTATACAGTACATATATACAGGACCCCCTATTCCATCTATACAGTACATGTATACAGGACCCCCTACTCTATATATACAGTACATGTATATACAGGACCCCCTACTCCATCTATACAGTACATGTATACAGGACCCCCTACTCCATCTATACAGTACATGTATACAGGACCCCCTACTCCATCTATACAGTACATGTATACAGGACCCCCTACTCCATCTATACAGGTATACAGGACCCCCTACTCCATCTATACAGTACATGTATACAGGGCCCCCTACTGCATCTATACAGTACATGTATACAGGGCCCCCTACTCCATCTATACAGTACATATATATACAGGGCCCCCTACTCCATCTATACAGTACATGTATACAGGGCCCCCTACTCCATCTATACAGTACATGTATACAGGACCCCCTACTCCATCTATACAGTACATGTATACAGGACCCCCTACTCCATCTATACAGTACATGTATATACAGGACCCCCTACTCCATCTATACAGTTCATGTATACAGGACGCCCTACTCCATCTATACAGTACATGTATACAGGACCCCCTACTCCATCTGTACAGTACATGTATACAGAACCCCCTACTCCATCTATACAGTACATGTATACAGAACCCCCTACTCCATCTATACAGTACATGTATACAGGGCCCCCTACTCCATCTATACAGTACATGTATATACAGAGCACTACAGGTATACCAAACTGTGACTAGGTAACCCTGCCACATCAGACCTGACCAATACCGCCATACTGTGCTGGATAACACTGTCATACCAGACCTGACCAATACTGCCATACTGTGACTGGATAACACCGCCATACCAGACCTGACCAATACCACCATACTGTGACTGGGTAACACCGCCACACCAGACCTGACCAATACCGCCATACTGTGACTGGATAACACTGCCACACCAGACCTGACCAATACCGCCATACTGTGACTGGGTAACACTGTCATACCAGACCTGACCAATACCACCATACTGTGACTGGGTAACACTGTCATACCAGACCTGACCAATACCGCCATACTGTGCTGGATAACACTGTCATATCAGACCTGACCAATACCGCCATACTGTGCTGGATAACACTGTCATACCAGACCTGACCAATACCACCATACTGTGACTGGATAACACTGCAATACCAGACCTGACCAATACCACCATACTGTGACTGGATAACACCATCATATCAGACCTGACCAATACCGTCATACTGTGACTGGATAACACCGCTATACCAGACCTGACCAATACCGCCATACCGTGACTGGATAACACCGCCACACCAGACCTGACCAATACCACCATACTGTGACTGGATAACACTGTCATAACACACCTGACCAATACCACCATACTATGACTGGAAAAAACTGTTACACCAGACCTGACCAATACCGCCATTCTGTAGCTGGATAACACTGTCATGCCACACCTGACCAATACCGCCATACTGTGACTGGATAACACTGCCATACCACACCTGACCAATACCGCCAAACTGTGACTGGATAACACTACCATACCAGACCTGACCAATACCGCCATACTGTGACTGTATAACACTGCCATACCAGACCTGACCAATACCGCCATACTGTGACTGGATAACACTGCCATACCACACCTGACCAATACCGCCATACTGTGACTGGATAACACCACTATACCAGACTTGACCAATACCGCCACACCAGACCTGACCAATACCGCCATACTGTGACTGGATAACACCGCTATACCAGACCTGACCAATACAGCCATACCCCCCTCGAAAAGACACCAGATTTTCTGGCAAGTCTGAACGGGAGGGTACTGCCCCTCTGCAAGGTGCTACCCTACGCACCAGACCATGGGTGCCTAATGGTAAATACGACCCTGCAGGTATACAGGACACTACAGGTATACAGGACCCCAAAACTATACACTACAGGTGCACAGGACCTCCACCAACTATATACTACAGGTATACAGGACCTCAAACTTTACACTACAGGTATACAGGACCCCAAAACTATACACTACAGGTATACAGGACCTCCACACACTATATACTTCAGGTATACAGGACCTCCACCAACTATATACTACAGGCATACAGGACCCCAAACTATACACTACAGGTATACAGGACCCCAAAACTATACACTACAGGTATACAGGAACTCCACCAACTTTATACTACAGGTATATAGGACCCCAAACTATACACTACAGGTATACAGGACCTCAAAACTATACACTACAGGTATACAGGACCTACACCAACTCTATACTACAGGTATACAGCACCTTCACCAACTCTATACTACAGGTATACAGGACCCCAAAGCTTTATACTACAAGTATAAAGGAACTCCACCAACTCTATACTACAGTTATATAGGACCCTCAAACTATGCACTACAGGTATACAGGACCCCCGAACTTTATACTACAGGTATACAAGACCTCCATCAACTATACATTACAGGTATACAGCACCAACTATATACTACAGGTATACAGGACCCCCGAACTATACAGTACAGGTATACAGGACCTTCACCAACTGTACACTGCAGGTATACAGGACCTCCCTCCAACTATACACTAGAGTTATACACTAATTCCACTGATTAACTCAGATGAAACAATAGCTTTAGCTTGGCCTCCTGGGCACCTTAGAACAAATCTAATTAACACACTGACACTTTATACCCGGGCAGCGCCGGGTACATTTTCTAGTATCTAATAAAGATTTATTAATTTTCCACTATTTGGGTGTGCGCCTGCATTGTTTTGGGCTTACTCCTTTCTGTTCTTTGGAGCTATGGCACTTTCTGGCATCAGTTGATTTCAAAGAAAAAAATGTTTGGTGAACACCCCCTTTTAATCTACGCCACAGTTCACACTGACCTGCAGCACAGATTCAGGAAGACGGCTTGAGTGTAATTATTATGTAATGAACCAGGGAGCTCTGGATGGACACTGCCATTATCTGTATCCCCCCCCCCCCCCCGCATTATCAGAATCGGTGCTCCACACACAGTATAATGCCCTGAAAGTACATATAGTAATTCTCTTATAGCAATATTTCCACCATACAGTGATTACATTTAACATCAAAACTGCTCTAATCAAAACAGAAATATATCAACAATGATGCCATTACATAATACCGGCAGAATCTGCCAGAGAAACATTTTAGGCTCCAACACATACAGTAGTTAGGTGCCCTGAACCCCTATATAGTAGTTACCCCCCTCTGTACCCCTATATAGTGGTTACACCCCTCTATAGTGGTTACACCCCTCTGTACCCCTATATAGTAGTTATACCCCTCTGTGCCCCTATATAGTAGTTATACCCCTCTGTGCCCCTATATAGTAGTTACACCCCTCTGCAACCCTATATAGTAGTTATACCCCTGTATACCCCTATATAGTGGTTACACCCCTCTGTACCCTTATATAGTAGTTATACCCCTCTGTGCCCCTATATAGTAGTTACACCCCTCTGCAACCCTATATAGTAGTTGCACCCCTCTGTACCCCTATATAGTAGTTACACCCCTCTGTACCCCTATATAGTAGTTACACCCCTCTGTGCCCCCATAGTTTTAAGGTGTCCCTGTGCCCCCACTTAATGCTTTGTGGCCCAGTTTAGTAGTAAGGTCCCTTTACAATATAGCACCCTCTGTGCAGTCCCCTCATACTATTAGGCCCCTGTGTGCAGCCCCAATGTAGTATAGACCCCTGTATGCTGCCCTTAGTAGTATATACCCCTTGTGTACTGCCCCCAGTAGTAAGTACCCCTTGTGTGCTGCCCCAATGTAGTATAGACCCTATTGTGCTGCCCTCAGTAGTATATAGACACCACTGTGCTGCTCCCAGTAGTAAATAGCCCCCAGTGCGCCCCCCTGTGTGCTCTCCCAGTAGTATATAGCCCCCCTGGGCTCCCCCTCCCATATAGCATATAACATAAAGAAAAAAACACTTATACTCACCTGGGTCCGGGCGTCTCCTCCTCTCTTCCCCTCTTGTGACCACACTGCAGCGGTCACTAGTGGCCGCACTCCCCTTGTCCTGGAGCCGGCGCTCCAGTGACGTCACTTGAGTGCCGACACCACAAGGACAGTGCAGCCTCTTGTGACTGCTGCGGCCACAAGAGTGACTGACAGGGAAGGAGCCGATGGCTCCCTCTCTGTCAGTGCTGTTGCACGGTAACTATGAGCACTCATAGTTACTGTGCAGAGCGCAGCAGCAGGCAGGGGGCGCCAAGGATGGGTAAGTAGATTAATTACTTACCCATCCCAATGGTGCCCCCCCCTGACAGGCTTGCAGCCGGAGCCCTGTGCGACCACACTGCTCGCACATAGCAAAGACTGGGCTGCTCGGGGGAGCCCTTTAACCAGTGGGCACGGGTCAGATGCACCTTTTGCCCTCTGGTTAAAGCGGACCTGTCTGTATCCCCTGCGGTCATAAACAATCCTTCCTGCTGATCTTTGCTGTATATTGGGGGTGAAGGATGTGGGGGCAGACATATCGCTGTAACTTCATGGTTTAACCCAGGGATGGGGAACCTTTGGCCCTCCAGCTGTTGCAAAACTACAATTCCCATCATGCATGCTGCAACAGCTGAAGGGCCAAAGGTTCCCCATCCCCGGGTTAACTCATCTCCCTATGTGAAATAGGTGGTGATATATGGATAAAGGAATTATTATCTCCCTATGAGTGCAGGATTATCGGGGATCACAGCGTCACCGCGTCCGTCTCTATGTGCCTGCACCTCTCCACTCTGTCCACGCTCTCTCTTCGATATGACACAGGGCACATTTGCAGTATCAGCAGAAGTGGGGGTCTTCAGTGCTGGAATAGATGAGGTCAGGGGGTTTGCTTGAGCAGCCAGCACAGGATAGCGCCCCGATCTCCCCAGTATCACAGCATCAGGATCCATCCCTGGTCCCTCCCCGGCTTCTTGTAATGTTAGACTGCTCCAGCGCAGATGCAGCTGCATTCCCACCAATATAGAAGACCCCCGCACAGCTCCCCCTGCACACTCCGACACCTCCATGTGATGTAAGGTCATGGGACCGCTGCATACAGCGCACGAAAAACAATCCCACATGTTTATGGGAGCCATATTATTATTCGGCGTGCCTGGGAACCATCATCCATTGGCCGGCCTCTTATTTGCTGTCAGACGGGACAGGGTCACTCATTATATACTGTATCTGGAGAGATACTTCAAGAGTCAGAGTCATCTCTAAAAACTTTTGACATATCATAGAGACGTAGAGACATCACAGAGACATATCATAGACACATCATAGAGGCAATACAGAGACGTGTCATAGAGACATAGCATAGAGACATATCATAAAGACATAGCATAGTGACATATCATAGAGACATATCAGAGACATAGCATAGAGACATAGAATAGAGACATAGCATAGAGACATATCATACAGACAAAGCATAGAGACATATCATAGTGACATATCATAGAGACATAGCATAGAGACATAGAATAGAGACATAGCATAGAGACATATACAGACATATCATAGAGACATATCATAAGAGACATATCATAGAGACATAGAATAGAGACATAGAATAGAGACATATCATAGTGACATAGCATAGAGACATATCATAGAGACATATCATAGAGACATATCATAGACATATCATAGAGACATATCATAAAGACATATCATAGAGACATGTCATAGAGACATAGCATAAAGACATATCATAGAGACATAGCATAGAGACATAGCATAGAGAAATGTCATACAGATATAGCATAGAGACATATAGAGAAATGTCATACAGATATAGCATAGAGACATATCATAGAGAAATGTCATACAGATATAGCAGAGACATATCATAGAGCCATTTCATACAGATATAGCATAAAGACACATCATAGAAAAATGTCATAGACATATCATAGAGACATAGCATAGAGACATATCATAGAAACATATCAGAGACATAGCATAGAGACATATAAAAAAGACACATCATAGAGAAATGTCATACAGATATAGCATAGAGACATATCATAGAGACATGTCATACAGATATAGCATAAAGACATATCATAGAGACATGTCATACAGATATAGCATAGAGACATATCATAGAGACATATCATAGAGACATATCATAGAGACACATCATAGAGAAATATCATACAGATATAGCATAGAGACATATCATAGAGAAATGTCATACAGATATAGCATAAAGACACATCATAGAGAAATGTCATACAGATATAGCATAGAGACATATCATAGAGACATAGCATAGAGACATGTCACACAGATATAGCATAGAGACATATCATAGAGAAATGTCATACAGATATAGCATAGAGACATATCATAGAGACATAGCATAGAGACATATCATAGAGACATATCATAGAGACACATCATAGAGAAATGTCATACAGATATAGCATAGAGACATATCATAGAGACATGTCATACAGATATAGCATAGAGACATATCATAGAGAAATGTCATACAGATATAGCATAGAGACATATCATAGAGACATGTCATACAGATATAGCATAAAGACACATCATAGAGAAATGTCATACAGATATAGCATAGAGACATATCATAGAGAAATGTCATACATATATAGCATAGAGACATATCATAGAGACATGTCATACAGATATAGCATAGAGACATATCATAGAGACATGTCATACATATATAGCATAGAGACATATCATAGAGACATGTCATACAGATATAGCATAGAGACATATCATAGAGACATGTCATAGAGACATAGCATAGAGACAGGACAAAAGTTTTGATCGGTCTGTGCAAATGGGGAGAACAAGTGGGGAGAGGACCATGCTGCAGCATGTCCACTCTCCGCAGTGTGTGAAAAAAGAGTCTGGCTCCATAGACTTAGGGCCGTATTAGCCCAATTACCTGATGTAAGCGAGGGGGCATCAACATCATATGTGGTGATTTCCACTCTTTGGCTCCCTCCACCCCTAGCCCTCTCTGTAGATTTCTATTGGCAGCAGAGAGGACATAGGACCCTATTCCACAGGACGATTATCGTTCACATAATCGTTAAAGATAAACGATTTCAAACGACCGCTATTGCGAATGGCCTGAAATCGTTTACCCAGTTACATGGAATGATAGTCGTCACTTATGATCGTTCTTGCGGTCGTCTTGTTGTCGCTATTGCGTTCATTGCTACTGCGAACAACGTCTTATTCAATGCGAACGATTTGCGAACGAGCAATGATAAAAATAAGTCCAGGTCTTATTAAACGATTTCTCATTCGTCGTTTAATCGATAACTGCTATTCAACCGAAAGATTATCGTTTAGATATGAACGATGTAACGATAATTCGAACGATATTCATCCCCTGGAATAGGGCCCATAGAGTGGCAGTAGTGAGTAAGCTGTGAATCCAGAATGGAAGGAGATATAAGACTTACTGTAGCTTTACAGTCTTTGTCCTACTCTGTGCCCCTCCTTATTATAATCAATGGCGGATGAAGCGGCAGTGCTCCTAAGGGTGAACAGTGTAGGTGGTGGTGGATTAGGAGAAAGGGCTGAGGCTCTGTAATAAGATGTATTAAGGTTTTATATTCATCTGTATTACTGATTTATGTGACCATCTGACACCATCAGTCCCTTGTAGGCCACATGTCATCACAAGCTACCTGTGACATCTCGGACCATCCCTGCACTACTGTAGCCATTTACAGACAGGCCACTAAAACCAATGGGAACCAAGTCATAAATGTTCAGTGATTATTCATACCAACTAATGAAAGAAGCAGCGCTAGTCCACCCTGACCGTCCGTGGAAGTGGCACAAGTGGAGGGGCTAACAGTAAGAACTAGCATCACATCATCCCGCATTGTTATAGCTGATGTTACTGTCGTCAATGAGTGCGGAGCAAGCAATGTCCTGTATAGTAATGCTGCAGTAGCGGACATCCCACCGCAGCATGACAAGCGTCTTAAAGAGGCCACGTCATATGCAGAGGAGGACAGACCGCGTCATTACTAGAAATATGACAAAACTTTTAGTTAAAAAAAAACTGTGATGCTTTTACAGTGAGAGATCTGCTCCCCGGCACCTGAATGACACTATGAGGGCACACAGAAGTATCCCTGGAGCAGGGTGGGTAATTCTGGGCCAATGGCTAATATACATGATGATCCCATAATGCGAGAGAAACCAGAGGAGGCCCAGGTAAGAGTCGCCTCCCCCACACACACTCCCCTGTAGGACATTGTCGGGATATTTCCTCGGGGCCCTCCACCCCCACTGGATTAAACGTCCAAAGTACTGGAGGACGGCCATGGGAAAAGGCCGGGTGCTGACGCTTAGCAGAGGAGCAGTGAGCTTTAATCTAATAATTGTAACTATTTCATCTAGTCGAGAAAAGAGTGAGGAGGTGGCCGGGGAATAGATGCGGATTGTAGAGATGGGTGAGGAGGTGGCCGGGGAATAGATGCGGATTGTAGAGATGGGTGAGGAGGTGGCCAGGGAATAGATGCGGATTGTAGAGACGGGTGAGGAGGTGGCCAGGGAATAGATGCGGATTGTAGAGATGGGTGAGGAGGTGGCCAGGGAATAGATGCGGATTGTAGAGATGGGTGAGGAGGTGGCCAGGGAATAGATGCGGATTGTAGAGACGGGTGAGGAGGTGGCCAGGGAATAGATGCGGATTGTAGAGATGGGTGAGGAGACGGTGGGGGAATAGCTGCGGATTGTAGAGACGGGTGAGGAGGTGGCCAGGGAATAGATGCGGATTGTAGAGACGGGTGAGGGGACGAGGGGGGAATAGATGCGGATTGTAGAGATGGGTGAGGAGGTGGCCAGGGAATAGATGCGGATTGTAGAGATGGGTGAGGAGGTGGCCAGGGAATAGATGCGGATTGTAGAGATGGGTGAGGAGGTGGTCGGGGAATAGATGCGGATTGTAGAGACGGGTGAGGGGACGGCGGGGGAATAGCTGCGGATTGTAGAGATGGGTGAGGAGGTGGCCAGGGAATAGATGCGGATTGTAGAGATGGGTGAGGAGGTGGCCAGGGAATAGATGCGGATTGTAGAGAAGGGGGAAGGGACGGAGGAGGAATAGCTGCGGATTATAGAGACGGGTGAGGGGGCGGCGGAGAAATAGCTGCGGATTGTAGAGACGGGTGAGGGGACGAGGGGGGAATAGCTGCTGATTGTAGAGACGGGTGAGGGGACGAGGGGGGATAGCTTCAGATTATATGGATGGAAACTCAGACCAGGATCTACAATATGGGACAAATTATTAAAACTTTTTGTTCTTCTAATTAACTAAAACTGCAGCTTTAATGTAATTAATGAGAAAGGGACAGAAACATTATATATCAGCCCAGTCCATATCTTTTTTTTTTTTCTATACTCTACCCATATATATTGGTTTACATACAAAATGATCCTCTAATGTATACTGCAGTGTATCTATAGCAGGTCCACTGACTTTCATGGACTGAACATAGCCTATCCTCGCCCCAAGATGGCTGATAACAGAGAGCTATATATTGTATTGCACAGAACATGGAGAGACGTGTAGTTGCTATGAGCCCTAATGTGGGAATCTAAGAATAACTTTCACACATGATATATCTGTACAATATGTGGTGTAACTTGTCAGAAGTATCTCACAGGGAGATAAGGCTGTGATAACGCTGCAGAGTAGATTCCCATACACTGTGGGGCTGCGTTCACACTACGTATATTTCAGTCAGTATATGTATATTTCAGTCAGTATATTTCAGTCAGTATTGCAACCAAAACCAGGAGTGGATTAAAAACACAGAAAGGATCTGTTCACACAATGGTGAAATTGAGTGGATGGCCGCCATTTAATGGCAAATATGTGCTGTTATTTTAAAACAACGGCTGTTATATTGAAATAATGGCCGTTATTTACTGTTATATGACGGCCATCCAATTTCAACATTGTGTGAACAGAGCCTTTCTGTGTTTTTAATCCACTCCTGATTTTGGTTGCAATATGAGGACCACAACACTGACTGAAATATACGTAGTGTGAACCCAGCCTAATACACAACATTATGGCCAAACTAAAAGGGTCCGGTTAGCTCAGCTGTATCAGTCCCATCCACCATCAATAGATGTGTTTCTCACCTTAGGCACCAATTCTAGTTATAGAAACTCTCCCTGCTCTGCTGATGAAGCTCTCTCCCTGCTCTGCTGATGATGCGCTCTCCCTGCTCTGCTGATGATGCGCTCTCCCTGCTCTGCTGATGATGCGCTCTCTCTGCTCTGCCGATGAAGCTCTCTCCCTGCTCTGCCGATGATGCGCTCTCCCTGCTCTGCCGATGATGCGCTCTCCCTGCTCTGCCGATGACGCTCTCTCCCTGCTCTGCCGATGACGCTCTCTCCCTGCTCTGCCGATGACGCTCTCTCCCTGCTCTGCCGACGACGCTCTCTCCCTGCTCTGCCGACGACGCTCTCTCCCTGCTCTGCCGACGACGCTCTCTCCCTGCTCTGCTGATGACGCTCTCTCCCTGCTCTGCTGATGACGCTCTCTCCCTGCTTTGCCAATGACGCTCTCCCTGCTCTGCCGATGACGCTCTCTCCCTGCTCTGCCGATGACGCTCTCTCCCTGTTCTGCTGATGACGCTCTCTCCTTGCTCTGCTGATGACGCTCTCTCCTTGCTCTGCTGATGAACGCTCTCTCCCTGCTCTGCTGATGACGTTCTCTCCCTGCTCTGCTGATGACGCGCTCTGCCTGCTCTGCTGATGACGCTCTCTCCCTGCTCTGCCAATGACGCACTCTCCCTGCACTGCCGATGACGCTCTCTCCCTGCTCTGCTGATGATGCTCTCTCCCTGCTCTCCTGATGGCGGTCTCTCCCTGCTCTGATGATGACGCTCTCTCCCTGCTCTGCTGATGAAGCTCTCTTCCTGCCCTGCTGCTGATGCACTCTCTCCCTGCTCTACTGATGACGTGCTCTCCATTCTCTGCTGATGACACACTTTCCGTGCTCTGCTGATGAAGCTCTCTTTCTGCTCTGCTGATGATGCGCTCCCCCTGCTCTGCTGATAATGCGCTCTCCCTGCTCTGCTGATAATGCGCTCTCCCTGCTCTGCTGATGATGCGCTCTCCCTGCTCTGCTGATGATGCGCTCTCCCTGCTCTGCTGATGAAGCTCTCTTTCTGCTCTGCTGATAATGCGCTCTCCCTGCTCTGCTGATAATGCGCTCTCCCTGCTCTGCTGATGATGCGCTCTCCCTGCTCTGCTGATGATGCGCTCTCCCTGCTCTGCTGATGATGCGCTCTCCCTGCTCTGCTGATGATGCGCTCTCCCTGCTCTGCCGATGATGCGTTCTCCCTGCTCTGCTGATGATGTGCTCTCCCTGCTCTGCTGATGAGCCAGGGGTGGGGAACCTCCGGCCCGCAGGCCGCATCCGGCCCCTGAGACCTCCCAATGCGGACCACGGCTCCCCTGTGATGTGCGCCGCTCTGGTGGGGAAGGAGCCGGCATACACAGCATCCTCCTGTCTCTGTGACAGCTGCCAGACACCTGTGGGCCGCGCGATGATGTCATTTTATCGCACGCCGCCTGCAGGAGAAGACGGGCACAGACTAGAGGGGAGAGAAGAGGACCTGGGCAGCGTGGGAGCGAAGGGAAGGTGATTGGGATGTTTTTTTTTATTTAGGACAGACACTAGGGGCTAACTAGGCTACCAAGGAAATGACTGGGGATGTTAACTAGGCTACCAGAGACATGACTGGGGGGGTTAATTAGGCTACGAGGGACATGACTGGGGGGGTTAACTAGGCCTACCAGAGGCATCACTGGGGGTTAACTAGATTACAAGGGGCATGACTTTGGGGTTAATTAGACTACAAGGGGAATCATTGGGGGTTAACTACAATAGCAGGGGCACTAGCCCCGAGTGCTGCAAACCTACGCTACTAACTGCCGCGCACAGTATGCGGCCCTCAAATGATTTTTATTAATGCCTAACTGGCCCTCGACATGGAAAAGCTTCCCCACCCCTGCTCTAAGCCCACTGTCTTAGTCCAGCACTGGGGCCCCAGTCTGCATTGTGCCTCTGTTCAATCACTTACCCTGATGATGTGCTCAGCCTGCTCTGATGATGATGCTCTGAAGGAACTGTCCTGGTCCATCACTAGAGCATCAGCAGCTAATAACTGAGGTCAATCCATGTGGCTGAAGTATGGAGCATCACCAGTGGGAACAGTGCGTCACCAGTCAACACGGGATACAGGGCAGAACAGAGTTCTAGACTGGGAGAAGTGAGTACGCTTTATTTTTTACATCGTCTTTAGGAAAGGCTAACACTGTACTCCAGCTTCAGATGACTGAAGCAGTACATTCCATGACACAATGGGAGTGTAGTGATATGTTCTAGTTCGGTTCCACAATGTTCTCACCAATGTAATATAATATATGCAGTCCAACTACGGGGCAGATCCGACAGACCTCTATGTTTCTGTTTCAGCACAATGAGCTTTATCCAGAGAGAGCCTGCGTTCCATACAATGAGCCTGCAGCACAGACAGCAGCTGTCTGACATTGGCTCACTGGCAGGGGACTGTTTGCGGTCAGCCAGTAGCCAGTGTCTTTACTATTGAAACTCATCCATCTGGAAGTTAAAGCCAGGGACGGGGGGCGCTCACAGCGCTCCACCAAGGGCTTGTGCTCGGCAAGCTCACCATGTCTCAATCACACGTCTAAGAGGCTTGCGTGCACACTGGCATATGCTAATTGCTTCTCTTGTCCCATTGCCAAGCTTCCTTCCAATACTCCCCACCAAAATAGAGAAAGTCCTTGGTATTCTAAGTGAGCCATGGCTCATGTAAGCCGCATTCATCCCCACTAACCTTGGCTCGGAGCCTCAAGTAGAGGACAATGGGCCGATTGTCTGCAGTCCTTTAGCATTCACTGGGTTCTTCCATAAGTGCTCAGCTTTCCTAGTTCCTGACTGACGCACATCATTAATCTGAACTCTGTAATCATTACCAGTGAATGGTCGGCCGTCTGCTGCCATTGACATGCAGGTGGCTTGGCCTGAATGTGGTACACCAGCCTCGTAGACTGTCAGCTCTTCTGCTTCTATACTAAGTTCCTGATATGTACTCTTAGGATTCATCAAGTACAATACATAAAGTTTGGTCCTCCACACCACATAGAGGTCCTGGAGTTTTAGGTCACATTGATAAATATTGAACAACCTGAACTGACAAGCAGCACAACCCTGGCCTAATGTACCAATGTAATCCCATCAATACAGTTCATATATCCGGCAGAACTGGTGCGGGAAATAAAGGAATCAGTAGATCACTCTACGATCTGATCCAGTCACATGTACACTCCTGATCAAATCCATAGAACCCAACAAAACATCACATTGAAGAAACATGGTCAAAATAGTGAGAAGCTGCTTCACTTGATATCTTGACCTAGAGCAGTTTCTCAACCTCATGTCCCCCAGCAGAACTACAACTCCCAGCACAGTTTGACAGCCAAAGGTTGAAGTTGTGTAAGGGTCTCTGGCCAGATTTGACATGGATATATGTGTGACAGGTGAGACACGGAGAAAGCTGCTGAGACCAGGATATGGAGACCAGTAGGACCTGATGAGTCCTGGAACAGGAGAAGGAGATGTCATTGTTTTCTTCAGGAATCCATCTTTATATGTTTCATCCAACCCAGATAGAAGCTCTTGTATCAATGGCCAATGCAGATTGATGACTGATTAATGGATATTTCTCAATAATCCTCTAATAAAGCTACATAATATACACACCCACAACACGACCACTTGGACGGTTTTTGGACAAAAATGGTGGGTTTGTCTGGTTTTTAGTAAACATGTCAGAACACTTCACGGAGAGGGAAAATGGACAAAAGCCCGACACTGTGCTGCCTGGAACAAGTTAGTACATCATCCCCATTGACTCCTGTTTCTGCCCTTGGTATTGTAGTATAGACATATTGCTGGGAGTTTTTTCTCCTGACGCTGTGACACCTTCTTCGCTCCCCGAGTATGTTCTTCTATTATAACCTTTTCATTTTATTTATACTTGCTGTGTTTGGGAATAACCAACATCTCAGGCTGCACTCCAGGTTGGATTTCGATGCAAAGAAGGAGTTGTATCATCCTTTCTATTGAACCAATTGATGTAAAGGATATCTCCTGTTAAGCACAGGGTTACAGGTCACTGCTTGGTAAGATCTCTAAGTATGGAACTGTGGTGAGATCCACTGAGGAAATTTTCCATAAATATACTAAGCCTTAGTGTCTCTACAGGGCCCTATATGTGTCCAATACAATCGGCTGTAGAATAATAAATGATTAGTCAGGCCTAGTGTTCACACACAGCTCGTGTAGTTATTGGGCCTGTCACATGAGGGAGATCTATGACGCTCAGAAGACTGACTACAACAAAACACTGTTGTAAGGAACTTTCAAAGGTTTATCTTGAGTTGAATATAAGAACTTAGCAGAACTCTGAATTCATTTGCATAAGTCTGGGGAACCCCTTAAATGTGAGCACATTTCTAGATGCTACAGTGTCACTTCCCTTCCTCACTTCCTCATAAGTGGAGAGGTTAAAGGTCGCTCCAGAAGCAGGACACAGCAATACTGAGATACTGTTCCTGCATCCCAGCTGCAAACTGGTAACCGATGCAGGGTGAATGTAAAAGTGACATCTCCTGAAAGACGGGATTGTGCTTCTCCGAGAATCCAGATGATGCCTCAAACATATAAACCCCACAGCTGGATGAAGTGAATGCATGCGTCTCGCTGAGCTCAGCAGCTTCATTGACTTCGCAAAGTTCCTACTCACTACAAATAATGTAATGGACAATTGTCATGAATGTTCATTGAGAAAGGGTCATAAAGGCAGATCTGCAAGATCAGGACATGAGCCTCAATGTGGCACTTCCATGACCTTAGCAAGCCATAGGAATATGTCATCCAGCTTTCCACTGACCCTGAATGGCAAATACTGCACATCATTAGTACTGGGGCCATAGTTCTTGCAGGCATTAGAGTCCACTGCTTCAAACAGCGCTCAGTAAGGGGCGGTGAAAACATACAAAAAAGGAAACTACCATCCAAATCTAACATAATCCAACGGGGTCTCAGCAGTGGGAGCACAGAGAAGTCATCAGACAGGAAGGGGGTGGGTTTATGAATAACCCTGATCTACACCAAGGAATTAGTCTGAGAAGGAGGAGAGAATCATAGTGAGCAGTCTGAGAAAGGGGGAAGCAGGAGGAGCAGTCTGTGTGAGGGAAGAGAGAACTATGGTGAGCAGTCTGTGTGAGGGAAGAGAGAACTATGGGGAGCAGTCTGTGTGAGGGAGAACTATGGTGAGAAGTATGTGTGAGGGAGAACTATGGTGAGAAGTATGTGTGAGGGAAGAGAGAACTATGGGGAGCAGTCTGTGTGAGGGAAGAGAGAACTATGGGGAGCAGTCTGTGTGAGGGAGAACTATGGTGAGCAGTCTGTGTGAGGGAAGAGAGAACTATGGTGAGCAGTCTGTGTGAGGGAGAACTATGGTGAGCAGTCTGTGTGAGGGAAGAGAGAACTATGGGGAGCAGTCTGTGTGAGGGAGAACTATGGGGGACCAATCTGTGTGAGGGAGGAGAGAACTATGAGGAGCAATCTGTGTAAGGGAGAACTATGGGTCGCAGTCTGTGTGAGGGAGAATTATGGGTCGCAGTCTGTGTGAGGGAGAACAATGGGAAGCAATCTGTCTGAGGGAGAGCTATGGGTCACAGTCTGTATGAGGGAGGAGAGAACTATGGGGAGCAGTCTGTCTGAGGGAGGCGAGAACTATGGAGAGCAGTCTGTCTGAGGGAGGAGAGAACTATGGGGAGCAGTCTGTGTGAGGGAGAACTATGGGCAGCAGTCTATGTGAGGGAGAACTATGGGGAGCAGTCTATGTGAGGGAGAACTATGGGAAGCAGTCTGTGTGAGGGAGAAGAGAACATTGGGGAACAGTCTTTGTGAGGGAGAACAATGGGGAGCAATCTGTGTGAGGGAGAACAATGGGAAGCAATCTGTCTGAGGGAGAGCTATGGGTCACAGTCTGTGTGAGGGAGGAGAGAACTATGGGGAGCAGTCTGTCTGAGGGAGAAGAGAACTATGGGGAGCAGTCTGTGTGAGGGAGAACTATGGGGAGCAGTCTATGTGAGGGAGAACTATGGGGAGCAGTCTATGTGAGGGAGAACTATGGGAAGCAGTCTATGTGAGGGAGGAGAGAACCATGGGGAGCAGTCTTTGTGAGGGAGAAGTATGGGGACCATCTGTGTGAGGGAGAAGTAGGGGGAGCAGTCTGTGTGAGGGAGAACTATGGGAAGCAGTCTGTGTGAAGGGGGAGAGAACTATGGGGAGCAGTCTGTGTGAGGAAGGAGAGAACTTTGGGGTACAGTCTGTGTGAGGGAGAACTATGGGAAGAAGTCTGTGAGGGAGAACTATGGGGAGCAGTCTGTGAGAGGGAGAACTATGGGGAGAAGTCTATTTGAGGGAGAACTATGGGAAGCAGTCTGTGTGAGGAAGGAGAGAACTATGGGGAGCAGTCAGTGTGAGAGAGAGTCTGTGTGAGGGAGAAGAGAACTATTGGAAGCAGTCTGAATGGGGGGAGAACTATGAGAAGTCAGTGTGAGAGAAGAGAAATATAGGGAGCAGTCTTTGTGAGGGAGAAGAATACTATGAGGAGCAGTCTGTGTGAGGGATGAGAGAACTTTGGGGAGCAGTCTGTGTGAGGGGGGAGAATACTATGGGGAGTAGTCTGTGTGAAAGAGAAGGAAACTATTGGGAGCAGTCTGTGTGCGGGAGAAGAGAACTATGGGAAGCAGCCTGTGTGAGGGAGAGTGAGGGAGCAGAGAACTATAGGGAGCAGTCTTTGTGAGGGAGGAGAATACTATGGGGAGCAGTCTGTGTGAGAGGGAGAGAACTTTGGGGAGCAGTCTGTGTGAGGGGGGAGAATACTATGGGGAGTAGTCTGTGTGAAAGAGAAGGAAACTATTGGGAGCAGTCTGTGTGCGGGAGAAGAGAACTATGGGAAGCAGCCTGTGTGAGGGAGAGTGAGGGAGCAGAGAACTATAGGGAGCAGTCTTTGTGAGGGAGGAGAATACTATGGGGAGCAGTCTGTGTGAGAGGGAGAGAACTTTGGGGAGCAGTCTGTGTGAGGGGGATAATACTATGGTGAGCTATCTGTTTGAGGGGGGAGAGAACTATGGTGAGCAGTCTGTGTGAGAGAAAAGGGAACTATGGGAAGCAGTCTGTGTAAGGGAGGAGAGAACTATGGGGAGCAATCTGTGTGAGAGGGAGAGAACTATGCTAAGCAGTCTGTGTGAGGGGGAGAGAACTATGCGAAGCAGTCTGTGTGAGGGGGAGAGAACTATGCGAAGCAGTCTGTGTGAGGGGGGGAGAACTATGGGAAGCAATCTGTGTGAGGGGGAGAGAATTATGGGAAGCAATCTGTGTGAGGGAGGAGAGAACTATGGGAAGCAGTCTAAGTAAGGGGGAAGAGGACTATGGGGAGCAGTCTGTGGAAGAGACAAGGGGGACAAGGGGGCACGGCCTCAAAAGACAAGGGGGCACGGCCTCCGCCTTGAGAAAAAAGGTTCAATCTTTGGAGGCGACAAGCTTCCTTTACAGTCTACCCCAGATTCTGGTCACAGCAAATATAGTGTAGGGATTTAAAAACGGATTAGACAAGTTTTTAGACCAAAATAACATAAGTGCTTTTTTATAGAGTGTCGAATTTATCCAGCTACCTTCCTTTTATCCATCCACTTCTTGGTTGAACTTGATGTCTATGCGTCTTTTTTTTAGGCGCACCAACTATGTAACACTGAATGATTATAGAATAGTGCACAGGGCAGCATCAGGTGTAGATCTGGCCCTGATTATTATGTAATTACATCATTACATTGCTTCTCTGCATTTTATCAACCTGTTGTGGCTTTGGAAGAATGAACCAGGAAGCCCAGGATGAATAGACCTGCAGGGTCCCCCAGATCGGAGACTGTAGGAGTGCGTGGAAGTGTAGAAACACACAGTAACATAGTAAATTTGATCATAGTTGACTCTGTTGTGACTTATAACTTATAGGCCTTTTGGCAGGTACAAAAAGGGGTCTATGGTAATTTTACTGGGAAATTAAAACTGAGGTTACTCAAAACAGAAGGGACGTGTCAATCCAGGGCTGGAGAGAATCAATACTCTCTATCTGAGAATTACACCATGTCACAGGATGCTGGCACCGGCCAATGTCTGAGCTCATCCAGCCTGCACGCCATTTTGAATTTCCTAATTAAATATTTCTGATTGTATTTAAGAGGGAAGGAAGTAAGTCACACAAGTATACAAAGAAAACAGAATATAAAAGAAATTTGCCTCCTCTGTGGGAAGTGGAGACTTAGAGTCCATATGAGGCCGATAACACAGGGAATGAGCAGCAAGTATTTGTCTCCACATACACAGTAAATCTCTCCCAGCACTGCTAATATGGGTCTGCAAGGCCGCCCTGTGCCAGGGGAGGGGGTCTTATTATCCCATGTTGTACATTGCAGCATCTCTATGTACTACAATGGATGAAACATCTTACGTGAGCACATCAGTCTAAGTGGGACAATAACTATTCTATAATGTGCTCTCGGGTTAGTATCTGAGACTGATGCTGTGCTGCTATGGACTGAAGGGTGACCAGTCTAGGGTGGGGGCTGAAGGGTGCCCAGTTTGGGGAGGAGGGTGAAGAGTGCCCAGTCTGGGGTGGGGGCTGAAGGGTGCCCAGTCTGGGGTGGAGGGTGAAGGGTGCCCATTCTGGGGGTTGAAAGGTGCCCAGTCTGGGGAGGAGGGTGAAGAGTGCAGTCTGGGGAGGAGGGTGAAGAGTGCAGTCTGGGGAGGAGGGTGAAGAGTGCCCAGTCTGGAGTTGGGAGGGTGGCAGGGGGGTACAGGGTGATAACAGACTGGGATGGGGGGGGGGAGACACACAAAAGAGTGTCCAGTGTCTATTTAGGGTTCTGGTCTGGTTGTACATTATTCCATACTTAACCCCTTAATAACTGCCCTCTCCAAATAGGAGACGCCGCCGCCTCCACAGGTACAGACAGCAGGGAGCAGAGACAATGGAGCCTCCACAGGTACAGACAGCAGGGAGTAGAGACAATGGAGCCTCCACAGGTACAGACAGCAGGGAGCGGAGACAATGGAGCCTCCACAGGTACAGACAGCAGGGAGCGGAGACAACGGCGCCTCCACAGGTACAGACAGCAGGGAGCGGAGACAACAGCCCCTCCGTTAAGTTACTTAGGCAACAAATTTTAAATGGAAAAATGGAAGTACTTTAGAAAATGCTGATTGAGCCCAGAGCTGCCTGATAATAATTCATCATAAAAACATTCCAGGTACACAGTAAATATGACATTATTTATCCCATATTGTGAACACCACACTAGTGCTGCCAGTAGTAAGGAGTGAATCGCTCATCTAAACAAAGTGAAGCGCTTTGTTGGATCAGCGCTCCACTCATCAAGTCACCTACTTTCCAACGCTGCTCCACCCTAGGTGCCAGGAAAAAGCTGGATCCAATCCTGGGAAACCCTGCTATGTATGGGGACTAGTAGAGGTAAAGGGTTACTCTAGAGAAGGCTGTTGTTCTTTACATTGCATTTATGAAATTACATTACTTTATAATATAACTTCATTAAAAAAAAAATATATATATATATATATATATATATATATATATATATATATATATATATATATATATGTTATATACCAGCAGTAAGGGGCAAATAAAGGTGAAGGCCTGCCTCCGGGTTAACGGGGCACAGGAGAAAGTAACAAAGGGTATTAATTCACCTTTTTCCATGCCTCTTCAGCCCCGGATTGCTGCTGCGAGATCTCTGGCGCTGCACATGTCACAAACAGCTGATGGACTGGCCAGTATGGTCAGTGACTGGGATGGGACGCCACTCCATTCACTGATTAGGTGAGCAGGCCTGTGTTACATGGCCTGTGTTACATGTTGTGTTACATGTCCTGTGTTACATGTTCTGTGTTACATTACAATTCATTCATTTGAATGGTCATAAGGTAGTACTCAGTTTTCTCTATAGTGGCGCTCTAGGGAGCGCAAACACTTACTTCAAATCTCCCCACAAATGACCCTGTGATCTGCTTATTGGTGAAGGTAACTTCCAACTTTGATTCCAAAGAAGACCTTTAATGCACTGTAGGTATGTTTGTGGATTGTAACTGGAATAGCCTGTTAAATCTCTGTCAGAGCTAATCCACCTCTGTCACCATGATTGAAGCATCTCCCTGATTAGATGCCTATTACTTTGATATCAGACATGGAGGTAGTGTTTTCCCAGTTCTCAGATTCCGCTGTGTTATCCTATGACTCACAGCTCCTTTTTTCAGTGGTGAGCGCTTGTTTGCATTGTAAATTGACCGAGGTCTCGTACGGTCAACACACTTATTACTGGATAAGTCAACAAGAGCTCTCATAATGCGCCGCTACTTTAACATGGCTTGTGTTTGCACTGGAAATCCATCGTATGACAACGGCTTAAGAGACGGGTGTCTCCAGTTCTGAAGGGGAACTGAACACCTGTACATATGTATTACAATGTCAATGCAGTGTTACTGAGGGCCATGTCCAGTTCTGGAGCAAAATTTGTGTCCACTAAATCCATTTGCAATTATAGAAAAATAAATCCATTGTTACTTATGGCATAAGGTCAGTATCATGGCTTCACCATATATACCTGTGACTGAGCAAAATCCAAGAAGCTCAGTTTAAGCGAAAGAGTATTGTGTGAAAAATTGTTATTATTGTGTGAAAAAAGATTAAATTTTAAGTGTTCCCGTTTTTATGACTTTCAAAATCTAATTTAACAGTAGATGTGAAATAAAGCATGATAGCAACATTACATTCATTATTTTTTTTTAGTTATCAAGCTTTAAAAAAAGCTATACTTGCCAGACATCCAGATCCAGTCTCCTAAATGCTGCTATATAACAGCTATACTTAGGGGCCTATTCCGCAAAGCAATAATCGGCTGAATTGGCCCGATTCGGTCGATTATAGCTCCGTGGAATAGAGACAATGATCAGCCGATGATCGTGTCATCGGCTGATCTTTTACTCAGGGTCAAACCTAAAATTATCTGGCACCGACTGCGCATCGCTGCGTGGAATAGCGATGCGCGGCAGGTGACCAACGATTCCACAAGCACAATACTTGGCTGAGCGGTTTGTCAGCTCAGACAGGCCGCACCGAAGCTGCTGCTACGCGCAGGACTGGGAGGAAGAAGGAGAGCAGGAAAAGCCCTGCAACATGGCTAGGTAAAGTATAGTGTTTAAACAAGGGCTGCAAGGACATTGGTAACAATGTCTCTGCAGCCCTTGCTAAATGATTATTGGGCCGTGTAATAGGCCCAGTAAACGAGCGCTGATCTAGTAGATCGGCGCTCGTTTACATTATTGATCGGGCCCCCATCGGCCCGTGGAATAGGACCCTTACTGTATCCAGGTCCAGTTCCTGAAGGCAGCTATATAGCAGCTATGCTTACTGTATCCAGGTCCAGTTCCTGAAGGCAGCTATATAGCAGCTATGCTTACTGTATCCAGGTCCAGTCTCCTGATGGCTGCTATATAACAGCTATACTTACTGTATCCAGGTCCAGTTCCTGAAGGCAGCTATATAGCAGCTATACTTACTGTATCCAGGTCCAGTCTCCTGAAGGCTGCTATATAACAGCTATACTTACTGTATTCTGGTCCAGTCTCCTGAAGGCAGCTATATAACAGCTATACTTACTGTATCCAGGTCCAGTCTCCTGAAGGCTGCTATATAACAGCTATACTTACTGTATCCAGGTCCAGTCTCCTGAAGGCTGCTATATAACAGCTATACTTACTGTATTCTGGTCCAGTCTCCTGAAGGCAGCTATATAACAGCTATACTTACTGTTCCAGGTCCAGTCTCCTGAAGGCGGCTATATAACAGCTATACTTACTGTATCCAGGTCCAGTCTCCTGAAGGCAGCTATATAACAGCTATACTTACTGTATCCAGGTCCAGTCTCCTGAAGGCAGCTATATAACAGCTATACATACTGTATCCAGGTCCAGTCCCCTGAAGGCTGCTATATAACAGCTATACTTACTGTATCCAGGTCCATTCTCCTGAAGGCAGCTATATAACAGCTATACTTACAGTATCCATGTCCAGTCTCCTGAAGGCAGCTATATAACAGCTATACTTACTGTATCCATGTACAGTCTCCTGAAGGCAGCTATATAACAGCTATACTTACTGTATCCATGTACAGTCTCCTGAAGGCTGCTATATAACAGCTATACTTACTGTATCCAGGTCCAGTCTTCTGAAGGCTGCTATATTACAGCTATACTTACTGTATCCAGGTCCAGTCTCCTGTAGGCAGCTATATAACAGCTATACTTACTGTATCCAGGTCCAGTCTTCTGTAGGCAGCTATATTACAGCTATACTTACTGTATCCAGGTCCAGTCTCCTGAAGGCTGCTATATTACAGCTATACTTACTGTATCCAGGTCCAGTCTCCTGAAGGCTGCTATATTACAGCTATACTTCCTGTATTCAGGTCCATTCTTCTGAAGGCTGCTATATAACAGCTATACTTGCTGTATCCAGGTCCGTTCTTCTGAAGGCTGCTCTACTGTATAACAGCTATACTTACTGTATCCAGGTCCATTCTTCTGAAGGCTGCTCTACTGTATAACAGCTGTACTTACTGTATCCAGGTCCAGTCTTCTGAAGGCTGCTATATTACAGCTATACTTACTGTATCCAGGTCCAGTCTCCTGTAGGCAGCTATATAACAGCTATACTTACTGTATCCAGGTCCAGTCTTCTGTAGGCAGCTATATTACAGCTATACTTACTGTATCCAGGTCCAGTCTCCTGAAGGCTGCTATATTACAGCTATACTTACTGTATCCAGGTCCAGTCTCCTGAAGGCTGCTATATTACAGCTATACTTCCTGTATTCAGGTCCATTCTTCTGAAGGCAGCTATATAACAGCTATACTTCCTGTATTCAGGTCCATTCTTCTGAAGGCAGCTATATAACAGCTATACTTCCTGTATTCAGGTCCATTCTTCTGAAGGCTGCTATATAACAGCTATACTTGCTGTATCCAGGTCCATTCTTCTGAAGGCTGCTCTACTGTATAACAGCTATACTTACTGTATCCAGGTCCATTCTTCTGAAGGCTGCTCTACTGTATAACAGCTATACTCCCCACGTATCCACCTCCAGTTTCCTGACGCTATTTAGTCTTGTGTTGGCTGACAAAAAGAGACGAAACACATATAGTCCCAGGCAGCACAAAGTGTCATGGCCCAATGCGTCCATCATTTAAATAACTGCCTTCTCTAAGAGCTCGCAGATGACCTGGGAAACACAGGACTTCCTGTGTGTAGTCTCTTTGTAAAAAAAAAAGAAAAAAAAGTCTAAATATAGGAAGTGCCGTGTTTTTCATGATACCTTAAAAAAAATAATGAATGTAAATTGCAAACCTGTTTTATATCACATCTACTATTGATTTCGAAAGTTATAATGACAGGTACACTTTAAGAGATACGCCTTCCATGTGGATACAGGCAACGCCCAAACGACCAAAGGAACTTTGGTTGCATCTTTTGAGCTGGCCATAAAATTGGTGTTAATTGTTAGGTAATCAATCGCAAATCTTTTGGTGTCCACACATATCGTTTGTTTGCTTTTATTATCGTTCAAATAATCTTATACTAGAGTATACGAACAATCGTAATTACAATCGTAAGTAATGACTATCATTACAAAGAAAAACAAACAAACAAAAAAAAAAGGGTTGACTAAAAAGAAGTAGAAAACAGAATGTATGGAAACTACATGTCACTGACAGCAATGGCCACCGCATCCTGACTATTCCTGCCCACCGGGTATTATCTGTATGTATTATGTCATACAAGATGCTGGAGTCTCAGACCAACTTGAGACGGAAGCGTAATATCAGTCCGCGCACCTTACAATGGAGTCATTGTTACAAGAAGCTTTTAGTTACGAGTGTGATAGTCTATTCTTGTTCTTCTCAATGAATGCACAGGAAATCTGCAGGGAGTGCAGCGCTGATAGGCCGCAGCAGAGGAAATCTGGATTCTCTCATTTTGGGGCCAAAGCCCAAAACAGAGAGAAGAACGGACCATGTGCCCCCCATCTCTATCTGACGGAGGGCCCTGGATGATCACGCCTGTTATTCTATGTAGAAAAAAAAGAATTCGTTCAGGAAAAGAGAAACCTAACTATTGTCTTATTATCTTAAGATAGCAACAAGTTGGAGGAAAAGTTTTGGAAAAAAAGCAAACAAGTGACAGCGGATAAGAGGGCTGAGTATCCAGGCGCCTTAACGTAAGGTCCTGTGTATGGAGAGTCCCAGCAGACACCAACGTCATTCGAAGAAAAATATCTCTAAACAAGAAAAATTAAAGGGTAAAGTGGAGACTGTTTTGAGCCTTTTCTAACAAGTAGTTAGAGGGTTTTCAGGGCGGGAGGTCTTTCACTTACCTCTCCAGTTCCAGCCCTGGGTCCCGCATTGTGCTGTTCCCGTCACCAGTCCCTCTTTGGTCTATGACGCGGCTTTAGACGTGATGTTTTAAGGCCACAAAGCCATTCAGCAGCAGTGGCGGGACCCCACTACAGCCACTGAATGATTGAGTGGGCTTGAAACAGGGCAGTGCGATGCGGGACCCAGTACTGGAACCAGGGAGGTAGGTGGATGTCGTTGCTTTCCTCCACCCTCTTCTTGGCCATAGTGAAAAAAGCCCTTCCTCCCAGGGTACTGCTTTAATGGGGTTCTGCAATTCAGGAGACCCATTAGTATTGATATCCAGGGCAACGTGACTACAAAGATCATCTCTGTCCTAAGAGGACCTGTCCTGTCCACCACTACACAGAAAATCCACATATTTCAATGGCCGTTGTGTAATCCTTCAATTCGCACGTGGTAGTGCTGCAGGTAGAGAAGACTTTCTGCCAGGTTTATCTGCAGATTACAGCTGAGATACAGCCTGCTACGACCCTGAGATACAGCCCGCTACGACCCTGAGATACAGCCCGCTACGACCCTAAGATAAAGCCCGCTACGACCCTGAGATACAGCCCGCTACGACCCTGAGATACAGCCCGCTACGACCCTGAGATACAGCCCGCTACGACCCTGAGATACAGCTCGCTATGACTGTGAGATACAGCCCGCTATGACCCTGAGATACAGCCCGCTACGACCCTGAGATACAGCCCGCTACGACCCTGAGATACAGCCCGCTATGACCCTGAGATACAGCCCGCTACGACCCTGAGATACAGCCCGCTACGACCCTGAGATACAGCCCGCTACGACCCTAAGATAAAGCCCGCTACGACCCTGAGATACAGCCCGCTATGACCCTGAGATACAGCCCGCTACGACCCTGAGATACAGCTCGCTATGACTGTGAGATACAGCCCGCTATGACCCTGAGATACAGCCCGCTACGACCCTGAGATACAGCCAGCTACGACCCTGAGATACAGCCAGCTACGACCCTGAGATACAGCCCGCTACGACCCTGAGATACAGCCCGCTACGACCCTGAGATACAGCCAGCTACGACCCTGAGATACAGCCTGCTACAACCCTGAGATACAGCCCGCTACCATTCTGAGATACAGCCCACTATGACCCTGAGATACAGCCCGCTACGACCCTGAGATACAGCCCGCTACGACCCTGAGATACAGCCCGCTACGACCCTGAGATACAGCCCGCTACGACCCTAAGATAAAGCCCGCTACGACCCTGAGATACAGCCCGCTACGACCCTGAGATACAGCCCGCTACGACCCTGAGATACAGCCTGCTACCACCCTGAGATACAGCTCGCTATGACTGTGAGATACAGCCCGCTATGACCCTGAGATACAGCCCGCTACGACCCTGAGATACAGCCCGCTACGACCCTGAGATACAGCCAGCTACGACCCTAAGATACAGCCCGCTACGACCCTGAGATACAGCCCGCTACCACCCTAAGATACAGCTCGCTATGACTGTGAGATACAGCCAGCTACGACCCTGAGATACAGCCCGCTACGACCCTGAGATACAGCCAGCTACGACCCTGAGATACAGCCAGCTACGACCCTGAGATACAGCCAGCTACGACCCTGAGATACAGCCAGCTACGACCCTGAGATTACAGCCAGCTACCAACCTGAGATACAGCCCGCTACAGCCCTGAGATACAGCCAGTTATGACCCTGAGATTACAGCCAGCTACGACCCTGAAATACAGCACGCTACGACCCTGAGATACAGCGCGCTACGACCCTGAGATACAGCCAGCTACGACCATGAGATACAGCCCGCTACGACCCTGAGATACAGCCAGCTACGACCCTGAGATACAGCCAGCTTCGACCCTGAGATACAGCCCGCTACGACCCTGAGATACAGCCTGCTACGACCCTGAGATACAGCCTGCTACGACCCTGAGATACAGCCAGCTACGACCCTGAGATACAGCTCGCTACGACCCTAAAATAAAGCCCGCTACGACCCTGAGATACAGCCAGCTACGACCCTGAGATACAGCCCGCTACGACCCTGAGATACAGCTCGCTATGACTGTAAGATACAGCCCGCTATGACCCTGAGATACAGCCTGCTACGACCCTGAGATACAGCCCGCTACAACCCTGAAATACAGCTAGCTACGACCCTAAGATACAGCATGCTACGACCCTGAGATACAGCCCGCTACGACCCTAAGATAAAGCCAGCTACGACCCTGAGATACAGCCCGCTACGACCCTGAGATACAGCCCGCTACGACCCTGAGATACAGCCCGCTACCATTCTGAGATACAGCTCGCTATGACTGTGAGATACAGCCCGCTATGACCCTGAGATACAGCCCGCTACGACCCTGAGATACAGCCTGCTACGACCCTGAGATACAGCTCGCTATGACTGTGAGATACAGCACGCTACGACCCTGAGATACAGCCCGCTACGACCCTGAGATACAGCCCGCTACCACCCTGAGATACAGCTCGCTATGACTGTGAGATACAGCCCGCTACGACCCTGAGATACAGCCCGCTATGACTGTGAGATACAGCCAGCTACGACCCTGAGATACAGCCCGCTACGACCCTGAGATACAGCCTGCTACGACCGAGATACAGCCTGCTACGACCCTGAGATACAGCCAGCTACAACCCTGAGATAATGCTCGCTACGACCCTAAAATAAAGCCCGCTACGACCCTGAGATACAGCCAGCTACGACCCTGAGATACAGCCCGCTACGACCCTGAGATACAGCCAGCTACGACCCTGAGATACAGCCCGCTACGACCCTGAGATACAGCCAGCTACGACCCTGAGATACAGCCTGCTACGACCCTGAGATACAGCCAGCTACGACCCTGAGATACAGACCGCTACGACCCTAAGATACAGCCAGCTACGACCCTGAGATACAGCCAGCTACGACCCTGAGATTACAGCCAGCTACCAACCTGAGATACAGCCCGCTACATTCCTGAGATACAGCCCGCTACGACCCTGAGATACAGCGCGCTACATTCCTGAGATACAGCGCGCTACGACCCTGAGATACAGCGCGCTACGACCCTGAGATACAGCGCGCTACGACCCTGAGATACAGCCTGCTACGACCCTGAGATACAGCCCGCTACGACCCTGAGATACAGCCAGCTACGACCCTGAGATACAGCCCGCTACGACCCTGAGATACAGCCTGCTACGACCCTGAGATACAGCCTGCTACGACCCTGAGATACAGCCAGCTACGACCCTGAGATACAGCTCGCTACGACCCTAAAATAAAGCCCGCTACGACCCTGAGATACAGCCAGCTACGACCCTGAGATACAGCCCGCTACGACCCTGAGATACAGCTCGCTATGACTGTAAGATACAGCCCGCTATGACCCTGAGATACAGCCTGCTACGACCCTGAGATACAGCCCGCTACGACCCTGAAATACAGCCAGCTACGACCCTAAGATACAGCCCGCTACGACCCTGAGATACAGCCCGCTACGACCCTAAGATAAAGCCCGCTACGACCCTGAGATACAGCCCGCTACGACCCTGAGATACAGCCCGCTACGACCCAGAGATAGAGCCTGCTAAGACCCTGAGATACAGCCCGCTACGACCCTGAGATACAGCCTGCTACGACCCTGAGATACAGCTCGCTATGACTGTGAGATACAGCCCGATACGACCCTGAGATACAGCCCGCTACCACCCTGAGATACAGCCCGCTACCACCCTGAGATACAGCTCGCTATGACTGTGAGATACAGCCCGCTACGACCCTGAGATACAGCCCGCTACCACCCTGAGATACAGCTCGCTATGACTGTGAGATACAGCCCGCTACGACCCTGAGATACAGCCCGCTACGACCCTGAGATACAGCCCGCTACGACCCTGAGATACAGCCAGCTAGGACCCTGAGATACAGCCTGCTACGACCCGAAGATACAGCCCGCTACGACCCTGAGATACAGCCCGCTACGACCCTGAGATACAGCCCGCTACGACCCTGAGATACAGCTTGCTATGACTGTGAGATACAGCCCGCTACGACCCTGAGATACAGCCCGCTACGACCCTGAGATACAGCCAGCTGCGACCCTGAGATACAGCTCGCTATGACTGTGAGATACAGCCCGCTATGACTGTGAGATACAGCCTGCTACGACCCTGAGATACAGCCCGCTACGACCCTGAGATACAGCCAGCTACGACCCTGAGATACAGCCCGCTACGACCCTGAGATACAGCCAGCTAGGACCCTCAGATACAGCTCGCTATGACTGTGAGATACAGCCCGCTACGACCCTGAGATACAGCCCGCTACGACCCTGAGATACAGCCCGCTATGACCCTGAGATACAGCCAGCTGCGACCCTGAGATACAGCTCGCTATGACTGTGAGATACAGCCCGCTATGACTGTGAGATACAGCCTGCTACGACCCTGAGATACAGCCCGCTACGACCCTGAGATACAGCCAGCTACGACCCTGAGATACAGCCCGCTACCATTCTGAGATACAGCTCGCTACGACCCTGAGATACAGCCCGCTACGACCCTGAGATACAGCCAGCTACTACCCTGAGATACAGCCCGCTACGACCCTGAGATACAGCCCGCTACGACCCTGAGATACAGCCAGCTACGACCCTGAGATACAGCCCGCTACGACCCTGAGATACAGCCCGCTACGACCCTGAGATACAGCCCACTACCACCCTGAGATACAGCCCGCTATGACTGTGAGATACAGCCCGCTATGACTGTGAGATACAGCCCGCTACGACCCTGAGATACAGCCAGCTGCGGCCCTAAGATAAAGCCCGCTACGACCCTGAGATACAGCCCGCTATCACCCTGAGATACAGCCCGCTACGACCCTGAGATACAGCCCGCTACGACCCTGAGATACAGCTCGCTATGACTGTGAGATACAGCCCGCTACATCCCTGAGATACAGCCCGCTATGACTATGAGATACAGCCTGCTACGACCCTGAGATACAGCCCGCTACCACCCTGAGATACAGCTCGCTATGACTGTGATATACAGCCCGCTATGACTGTGAGATACAGGAGTCATTTTCGCCCAAGGAAATGATCGGCCTGTTCAGCAGATAATCATCCTGTGTTATATAGCCTTACAGTCCTTGGCAAACCAGGCCTACACATTTACATCTCCCCCATCTATTCTACAACATAACATTCGGAAGTCTAGAAGAGTAAGAAGGGTGTGAGGGTAAAGAGGGAAAGTGTGATACATAGTCTGGGTGGAGGCGGGTGTAACAACATTCATATGACAACCCACTGTATGAGCTTCAGTCTCCGTCTGGAATATTTCTGCTGTTTCAGTGTAAATTCTTATTTAAATATAAAAGAAAAACCCAATCCAGCGATGAGCGTCCAGGTCAGAGCAGGGCGCAGAGAGATCCAAACATCACCATGAGAGTCACAAAGGAGAGAAGAAACAGCTTACATTATAGGGAAGAGATAAGAGGTTTCCTGTTACCCTGCGGATTGCTGATTGTAGGACTGAATCTCCATGATAATAATAATAATAATTTTTATTTATATAGCGCCAACAGATTCCGCAGCACTTTACAATTCTGGGGGTACATACATAGACAAAAAATCGACATTACAGAGATACATATAATTATCCATACATGAGGAGTGAGGTCCCTGCTCGCATGCATGAGCTTACATACTATCAGGAGGGGGTGCGAGACAAAATGGCAGAGGGGCAAAGTGCATCATTGTTCTTATGGTCCGGCCATCTTTATGAATAAGGCAGTGCGGGTAAGGGGGGGGGGTGAACCTGTCACCAGCCAATGCCTGCATGCACAGGTCTGACCTCCTAAATAACACAGGGCCGGTGCCAGAGTGTAGGTACACAGCAGCTGCATTTATATGCTGTTACATCATATATACATATATATATGGGTTCACTTACAGAGGCCCATGAGGGGAACAGAATGACATCATCATAGAGGAAAGGCTCATCTAAATATGACATACAGCAACATTAAAACCACTGACAGGTGACCTGTATATTGAAGACTGGTGACCTGTATATCATGGACTGGTGACAGGTGACATGTACATCAGGGACTGGTGACAGGTGACATGTATATCATGGTATATCAGGGACAGGTGACATGTATATCATGGTATATTATGGACTGGTGACAGGTGACATGTATATCAGGGACTGGTGACAGATGACATATATATCATGGTATATCAGGGACTGGTGACAGGTGACATATATATCATGGTATATTATGGACTGGTGACAGGTGACATATATATTATGGTATATCATGGACTGGTGACAGGTGACATATATATCATGGTATATTAGGGACTGGTGACAGGTGACATATATATCATGGTATATCATGGACTGGTGACAGGTGACATATATATCATGGTATATCATGGACTGGTGACAGGTGACATATATATCATGGTATATCATGGACTGGTGAAAGGTGACATGTATATTGTGGACTGGTGACAGGTGACATGTATATTCTGGATAGGTGACATGTATATTGTGGACTGGTGACAGGTGACATGTATATTGTGGACTGGTGACATGTTATATCTTGGAGTGGTGACAGGTGACACATATCAGGGACTGGTGACAGGTGACATATATATCATGGTATATCAGGGACTAGTGACAGGTGACATATATATCATGGTATATCATGGACTGGTGACAGGTGACATATATCAGGGACTGGTGACAGGTGACATATATATCATGGTATATCAGGGACTGGTGACAGGTGACATATATATCATGGTATATCATGGACTGGTGACAGGTGACATATATATCAGGGACTGGTGACAGGTGACATATATATCATGGTATATCAGGGACTGGTGACAGGTGACATATATATCATGGTATATCATGGACTGGTGACAGGTGACATATATATCATGGTATATCATGGACTGGTGACAGATGACATATATATCATGGTATATCAGGGACTGGTGACAGGTGACATATATATCATGGTATATCATGGACTGGTGACAGGTGACATATATATCAGGGACTGGTGACAGGTAACATGTATATTGTGGACTGGTGACAGGTGACATGTATATTGTGAACTGGTGACAGGTGACATTAGGGCTGGGCGATATGGGCCAAAATTAATATCGCGGTTAATCGCACATGTAGCCGCGGTAACGATAACTGAACAATATGAAAAACTGGCAATATCAAAAAAGTAAAAAACAACTCACTGAGCATGACTATACGGGGGGGGGGGGGGGGGGGTATAGGGGTGTATGACTATACAGGGGGCGGACAGGGGTGTATAACTATACAGGGGGGGGGATAGGGGTGTATGACTATACAGGGGGGGGGATAGGGGTGTATGACTATACAGGGGGGGGGATAGGGGTGTATGACTATACAGGGGGGGCGGACAGGGGTGTATGACTATACAGGGGGGGCGGACAGGGGTGTAAGACTATACAGGGGGGGCGGACAGGGGTGTATGACTATACAGGGAGGGCGGACAGGGGTGTATGACTATACAGGGGGGGCGGACAGGGGTGTATGACTATACAGGGGGGGGCGGACAGGGGTGTATGACCATACAGGGGGGGCGGACAGGGGTGTATGACTATACAGGGGGGGCGGAGAGGGGTGTATGACTATATGGGGGATAGGGGTGTATGACTATATGGGGGGATAGGGGTGTATGACTATACAGGGAGGGCGGACAGGGGTGTATGACTATATGGGGGGATAGGGGTGTATGACTATACAGGGAGGGCGGACAGGGGTGTATGACTATACAGGGAGGGCGGATAGGGGTGTATGACTATACAGGGGGGCATAGGGGTGTATGACTATACGGGGGGCAGATAGGGGTGTATGACTATACAGGGGGGGCAGATAGGGTTGTATGACTATACAAGGGGGGGGATAGGGGTGTATGACTATACAGGGGGGGATAGGGGTGTATGACTATACAGGGGGGATAGGGGTGTATGACTATACAGGGGGGGGGATAGGGGTGTATGACTATACAGGGGGGATAGGGGTGTATGACTATACAGGGGGGATAGGGGTGTATGACTATACAGGGGGGATAGGGGTGTATGACTATATGGGGGGGGGATAGGGGTGTATGACTATACAGGGGGGGATAGGGGTGTATGACTATACAGGGGGGATAGGGGTGTATGACTATACAGGGGGGGATAGGGGTGTATGACTATACAGGGGGGATAGGGGTGTATGACTATACAGGGGGCGGATAGGGGTGTATGACTATACAGGGGGGGGATAGGGGTGTATGACTATACAGGGGGGATAGGGGTGTATGACTATACAGGGGGGGATAGGGGTGTATGACTATACAGGGGGGATAGGGGTGTATGACTATACAGGGGGGGATAGGGGTGTATGACTATACAGGGGGGATAGGGGTGTATGACTATACAGGGGGGGATAGGGGTGTATGACTATACAGGGGGGATAGGGGTGTATGACTATATGAGGGGATAGGGGTGTATGACTATACAGGGGGGGGCAGATAGGGGTGTATGACTATACGGGGGGATATATAGGGATAGGGGTGTATGACTATACAGGGGGGGATATATAGGGTAGGGGTGTATGACTATACAGGGGGGATATATAGGGATAGGGGTGTATGACTATACAGGGGGGGATAGGGGTGTATGACTAACCAGGGGGGGTGGACAGGGGTGTATGACTATACAGGGGGGGATAGGGGTGTATGACTATACAGGGAGGGATAGGGGTGTATGACTATACAGAAGGGGGATAGGGGTGTATGACTATACAGGGGGGGGATAGGGGTGTATGACTATACAGGGGGGGGATAGGGGTGTATGACTATACAGGGGGGGATAGGGGTGTATGACTATAGAGGGGCGGACAGGGGTGTATGACTATACGGGGGGGGGGCGGAGAGGGGTGTATGACTATACGGGGGGGGGGGGGGGCGGACAGGGGTGTATGACTATACAGGGGGGGGGGAGGACAGGGGTGTATGACTATACAGGGGGGGGATAGGGGTGTATGACAATACGGGGGGGGGCGGACAGGGGTGTATGACTATGGGGGGGGGGCAGATAGGGGTGTATTACTATGCAGGGAGGTGCATGCTGGGACCTGTAGTTCCCTCAGTAACAGTACAGGGCTGTAACATAGGAGGAATGAATGGGCTGCAGCAGGATGCCGCACACAGTAATGTCTCCTATAACTTATCCTGCCTGCTGCAGCCCATTATTCCTCCTATGCTACACTCCTGTACTGTTACTTAGGGAAGTACTGGGCAGCTGCCCCCAAATGCTGCTCCTCCAGCTCTGACACGCCGGCGTCCCTGCACACACAGGAAAACATGGGCAGTGTTCGCCGGCCGGGTGTGTGTGATGGGGGGGGGGAGCCTCGGACGGGAGAGGTGGGGGGCCCTCGGACTGGACGGGACCGGTGGGGTGGGGAGGCCTCAGACGGGACCGGGCCGGTGGGGGGCATCGGACGGGTGGGGTGAGGAGCCGCAGACGGGATTGGACGGGTGAGGAGGGCGGGCGCTTGGACGGAACTTGCGGGGGGCGGGGCATTCTTACACTGCTGCTTCTCCACCACCTCCCGCTCTGATATTAGCGCCCCTGCACATAATGTACAGCGCTAATGCCAGGGGGGGGGGGCGCTCTCACAGGACGGGCGCAGGGAGGGGGCACTGACAGGGAGATAGAAAAACAAAAATACCGCAGATACCGTCCTGGCTAAGTTGAGGTCGGTTAACCGACGCCAGTGACGGTATCGGTATTTTTGAGTATACCGCCTAGCCCTAGGTGACCTGTATATCAGGGACTGGTGACAGATGACATACATATCATGCCTATACACTCTGGTCGGGATCCTATGCTTTCAATACATGTGTGCTATATAAATCACGGCTGTTGTTGTAACGTCCATGAATTCTACAACACATACGTTGTGTGAATATAGCCAAGATGTGTAAAAAAACAACAATATGCAGTACATAACTTGAAGAGGGTGAAGTCATTGTCTTATCATTGCTGATTGTAGAGCAGAAGCCACATGGGTGAATTGTTATCTAAGAAACAGTGAGAAAGCCAAAACTATTCATAGCCGTCCAACTGTTCTCTACGCAATGAAAGTATGAGATAAAAACACTCAGAAAAACAATAGCGGCTCTCATGGAGGAGAACACAACGTGCCCCAGGCGGCTACAGGATTCCCACACAATCCTTGAGAAAGTCTCCAATGGACGAGACTGGGTAACACACAACAAAAACTTATAGGCATAGGACATAGAAAGACGACTGATACTAGCTCATATAGGGCCAAGGTCAACACGACCAATATAGCCAGGACATGACTACGTACCAGACGCTATAAATAAGATCTATGGAATCGCCCCAGTTCCCCATTTAGTATTATCAGACCTCCTTTTGTCTCTAGAACCACAGCGGTTCATTTCAGTATAGACCCCACTGGAGGATGAAAGAGTTCTTCAGTAATATCAGCCCATGTGGACAGGATCTGGATTTGTCTGACCAGCCATGTTTCTCTACAGAGATCTGCATCCATCTGACTGGCCATGTTTCTCTATAGAGATCTGTTGGTTGTTAATAAAATATATCTTTTTGCATTATATACATATTTCTTGTATACTTTTGGGTGCGCATTATCTTTGGTTAGTCTAGCCGCTGTTTCTTTCCTGTGTATTTATAGCGTTTTTTGGCTAGTTCCTTTTGCACCTCAACCATTATATTTATGATATGCGGTGCCCGCCACATCAATCTGTACTGCTGTCTCTATAGAGATCTGGATCCATCTGACCGGCCATGTTTCTCTATAGAGATCTGCATCCATCTTACCGGCCATGTTTCTCTATAGAGATCTAGATCCATCTGGCCAGCCATGTTTCTCTATAGAGATTTGGATCCATCTGACCGGCCATGTTTCTCTATAGAGATCTAGATCCATCTGACCGACCATGTTTCTCTATAGAGATCTGGATCCATCTGACCGGCCATGTTTCTCTATAGAGATCTGCATCCATCTTACCGGCCATGTTTCTCTATAGAGATCTAGATCCATCTGACCGACCATGTTTCTCTATAGAGATTTGGATCCATCTGACCGGCCATGTTTCTCTATAGAGATCTAGATCCATCTGACCGACCATGTTTCTCTATAGAGATCTGGATCCATCTGACCGGCCATGTTTCTCTATAGAGATCTAGATCCATCTGACCGACCATGTTTCTCTATAGAGATCTGGATCCATCTGACCGGCCATGTTTCTCTATAGAGATCTAGATCCATCTGCCCGACCATGTTTCTCTATAGAGATCTGGATCCATCTGACCGGCCATGTTTCTCTATAGAGATCTAGATCCATCTGACCGGCCATGTTTCTCCACAGAGATCTGGATCTATCTGACTGACCATGTTTCTCACCAGAGATCTGGATCCATCTGACCGGCCATGTTTCTCCACAGAGATCTGGATCCATCTGGCCAGCCATGTTTCTCTATAGAGATCTAGATCCATCTGACCAGCCATGTTTCTCCACAGAGATCTGGATCCATCTGGCCGGCCATGTTTCTGCACAGAAATCTGGATCCATCTGGCCGGCCATGTTTCTCTATAGAGATCTAGATCCATCTGACCGGCCATGTTTCTCCACAGAGATCTGGATCCATCTGACCTGCCATGTTTCTCTATAGAGATCTGGATCCATCTGACCGGCCATGTTTCTCCACAGAGATCTGGATCTATCTGACCGACCATGTTTCTCTATAGAGATCTGGATCCATCTGACCGGCCATGTTTCTCCACAGAGATCTGGATCCATCTGACCAGTCATGTTTCTCTATAGAGATCTGGATCCATCTGACCGGCCATGTTTCTCTATAGAGATCTGGATCCATCTGACCGGCCATGTTTCTCTATAGAGATCTGGATCCATCTGACCGGCCATGTTTCTCCACAGAGATCTGGATCCATCTGGCCAGCCATGTTTCTCTATAGAGATCTAGATCCATCTGACCGGCCATGTTTCCCTATAGAGATCTGGATCCATCTGACCGGCCAAGTTTCTCCACTGCTCAATGATACAGTTTTTGCCCCCTAGTTTTATCTGTTATTATTCTTTAAGGTGCCCATGAACGGTAGATTAAAGCAGGTTTATGGTTAAACAATAGAGATTAGAGAAAATCGAGCATGCTCAAGTCCCATATTCAAATACTGGTGGCTGAAGAAGTTGGATGAAGCCCCTAGGAGTCCTGTAAAATATGAATAAAGCCATTGGCCAAAGGCTGTTTCTATGTTTCCCAGGACTCCCTAGGGCTTCATCAAACTTCTTCTGCTACTGGTAATCAAATGCCGAATGATTGGACTTAACCATGCTCAAGTTGCGCTCTATTAAACAATCATGTACAGTATATGGTGTCAAGACTAACAGCATATATATATATATATATATATATATATATATATATATATATATATGCTCAAAAAAAGGGAACACTCAAACAACGTCTCCTAGATCTGGATAAATGAAATCTTCTCAGTGATACTTTGTTCTGTACAAAGATGAATGAGGTGACAACAACATCCCACACACATCATCACTGGAAATCCCATGTATTACCCAATGGTGGCCTGGATTTGGCATTACACACAAAATTACACGTGTAAGAAAATGAGGGAGCTCACACTAATATCAGAAAAACAACAAGGAGTGCAGCTAAGTGTCCACTCTACACACCTAACACCAAAAGAAAAGAAACAGCTGGACACTAAAAGAAACAGCGCACACCACTATATATCTGAAAAATATATATACAATCTTTATTATAAGATGATTCAAGATAAGACAACACAACAAACTTTGCAATTAAAATCAATTAAAAATCACATAGGTATATACAAGAGCTAAGTACAGGGATATAATACTCCTTTACTTCACAAGGGAATCAGATAATATTATTAAAGTTCCACATGATTGAATTATATATAAACTGTGCTACAGACTGGCTTCTATGCTACCAATGTAATCTCTGGAATAAATAAATAGTGCAAATACCAAATATAAAGTGCTATTGTGCTCCCAAATATACTATCCTACCTAAAGTGCAAACAAGAAGTGGAAACAAAAGGAAGACAAACCATATGCATCATAAGTAATCACCAATAACCTTTAAGATCATGGGAACAGATGCGCTGGTGTGGACCCAACATGTGTCGTCACTCTTAATGACTTTGTCAGTGGTGGAGCGTAGAATAAAGTGATGTCCCTTTTATACTCACATATAATTGATAAAGTAGAACATATGATATGTACAAGATGTAGTTACCTGTAGGGCCCAAACGTGGAGAGAACATCAAACGAGGTGTCTTTCTGATCTCCCTACAAGGCCCGGGCATGCTCCTGATGGCTGTATGACCTCCCTACAAGGCCCGGGCATGCTCCTGATGGCTGTATGACCTCCCTACAAGGCCCGGGCATGCTCCTGATGAGGTGTCTGTATGACCTCCCTACAAGGCCCGGGCATGCTCCTGATGAGATGTCTGTATGACCTCCCTACAAGGCCCGGGCATGCTCCTGATGAGGTGTCTGTATGACCTCCCTACAAGGCCCGGGCATGCTCCTGATGAGATGTCTGTATGACCTCCCTACAAGGCCCGGGCATGCTCCTGATGAGGTGTCTGTATGACCTCCCTACAAGGCCCGGGCATGCTCCTGATGAGGTGTATGTATGACCTCCCTACAAGGCCCGGGCATGCTCCTGATGAGGTGTCTGTATGACCTCCCTACAAGGCCCGGACATGCTCCTGATGAGGTGGCTGTATGACCTCCCTACAAGGCCCGGGCATGCTCCTGATGAGGTGTCTGTATGACCTCCCTACAAGGCCCGGACATGCTCCTGATGAGGTGTATGACCTCCCTACAAGGCCCGGGCATGCTCCTGATGGCTGTATGACCTCCCTACAAGGCCCGGGCATGCTCCTGATGAGGTGGCTGTATGACCTCCCTACAAGGCCCGGGCATGCTCCTGATGGCTGTATGACCTCCCTACAAGGCCCGGGCATGCTCCTGATGGCTGTATGACCTCCCTACAAGGCCCGGGCATGCTCCTGATGAGGTGTATGACCTCCCTACAAGGCCCGGGCATGCTCCTGATGAGGTGTCTGTATGACCTCCCTACAAGGCCCGGGCATGCTCCTGATAAGGTGTGTGACCTCCCTACAAGGCCCGGGCATGCTCCTGATGAGGTGGCTGTATGACCTCCCTACAATGCCCGGGCATGCTCCTGATGAGGTGGCTGTATGACCTCCCTATAAGGCCCAGGCATGCTCCTGATGAGGTGTATGACCTCCCAACAAGGCCTGGGCATGCTGCTGATGAGGTGTCTGTAGGACATCCCTACAAGGCCCGAGCATGCTCCTGATGAGGTGTCTGTATGACCTCCCTACAAGGCCCGGGCATGCTCCTGATGAGGTGTCTGTATGACCTCCCTACAAGGCCCGGGCATGCTCCTGATGAGGTGGCTGTATGACCTCCCTACAAGGCCCGGGCATGCTCCTGATGAGGTGTCTGTATGACCTCCCTACAAGGCCCGGGCATGCTCCTGATGAGGTGTCTGAATAACCTCCCTACAAGGCACGGGCATGCTCCTGATGAGGTGTATGACCTCTATACAAGGCCCGGACATGCTCCTGATGAGGTGTATGACCTCCCTACAAGGCCCAGGCATGCCCCTGATGAGGTGTCTGTATGACCTCCCTACAAGGCCCGGGCATGCTCCTGATGAGGTGTCTGTATGACCTCCCTACAAGGCCCGGGCATGCTCCTGATGAGGTGTATGACCTCCCTACAAGGCCTGGGCATGCTCCTGATGAGGTGGCTGTATGACCTCCCTACAAGGCCCAGGCATGCTCCTGATGAGGTGTCTGTATGACCTCCCTACAAGGCCTGGGCATGCTCCTGATGAGGTAACTGATGGTCTCCCGAGGTATCTCCTTCCAGACCTGGACTAAAGCAGCCGCCAACTCCTGGACAGTCTGTGCTGCAACGTGATGTTGGTGGATGGAGGAGACACGATGTCCCCGATGTGCTCAATGGGATTCTGGTCTGGGGATTGAGCGGCCAGTCCATAGCTTCACTGCCTCCATCTTGCAGGAACTGCTGCATCACTCCAGCTACATGAGGTCTAGCATTTTTCTGTATTAGGAGGAACCCCCAACCGTACCAGCATATGGTCTCACAAGGGCTCTGAGGATCTCGCTACCTAATGGCAGTCAGGCTACCTCTGGCAGAACATGGAGGGCTGTGTGGCCCCCCCAAAGAGATACCACCCCACACTATTACTGACCCACTGCCAAACCGCTCATGCTGAAGGACGTTGCAGGCAGCAGATCGCTCTCTGAGGCGTCTCCAGACTCTGTCACGTCTGTAATATGCACATTTGTGGCTGCTGGAGGTCATTGTGCAGGGCTCTGGCAGTGCTCCTCCTTACACAAAGGCGGAGGTAGCGGTCCTGCTGCTGGGTTGTTGCCCTCCTACTGCCTCCTCCACATCTCCTGGTGTACTGGCCTGTCTCCTGGTAGCCTCCAGCCTCTGGACACTGCTGACAGACACAGTAAACCTTCTTACCACAGCTCACATTGATGTGCCATCCTGGATGAGCTGCACTACATGAGCCACTTGTGTGTGTTGTAAAGTCCGTCTTATGCTACCACTAGTGTGAAAGCAACAACGGCATTGAAAAGTGACCAAAACATCCACAAGAAATCCCTAGGTAGTGAGAAGTGGTCTGTGGTCCCCTCCTTTATTGAGGGGGTCTGACTAATTACCAATAATCCCCACCTGTTCTCTATTCCATTTAGACAACAGCATGTGAAATTCATTGCTAGTCAGTGTTGCTTCACAAAAGTCAGTGTTTGATTTCACAGAAGTTTGATCTACTTGGAATTATATTGTGTTGTTTAAGTGTTCCCTTTATTTTTTTGAGCAATATATATACTGTATATGCATCCTAAGTGGTTCTTAGATAGTATTAAGACATGCAGATCTGCTCCTGAAGCCAAGCCTAAAATGCAGATCCATGCTTGGTTGGCACAAAGACAAATATGCAGTTTCATACATGATATCATTAATAGGCTGTTACCAAGACCAACATGCTTTCTAGTGACTACACATCCCTTACTATAAGTAACAAGGCTCTCCTCAGCACAAGGGCACAGTTGCCCTATGATGCTTCTGTTATATAAGCGTTTGAATGGGCCTACATCTTGGCATTTATGCTTCAACAGCAACAATTCTGAATGACTGTGGTTGGACCATTACACAAAGTGCCACAATCTGGTGGACAGTAGACAAAGTTGTTATTTCAGCCTTTTTATGGGACATAAAAGCTTATCCTGGAGCAGCGTATTAGTTCATACCCTTCGTTCTTGACTTCTGTCTAATCCTCAAGGCGTTCATTGCAATGTCCCCATTTTATCAGTGACATGACAAATGTTATTAGTAAGTAAAGAGATTAAGCTCCTCAGCTGTAGATCCCTCACTTGTTTTTAGATGCTCTCGACTTGAAAGGATTGATGCCCTTGACATTGCAGGAGCGGTCCAGCTGATGTAAGTCTATAGCTTTTCTCTAAGACATTCCAAAAACACAAATGCCCGCTGGATTAGTCTTCAGCACCTTCATCTTCCCGAGCAGCAGCTGAAAGGGTCTGGAACCTTGCAAATAGTTCACCTTGTTTGTTGGTGGTCCACGACTTCAGTAGGTACATTGGGTATACATACACACAAAGCTGGGGGTCTCCGGTGACCTACAGGGGGAACCTTTCTATAAATTATGATGTCGTTTTTGGTGGAAGGTGACCATCAATGTTGTACAACACTGTAGCCTTGCAGCGCTGGGGTCCTTGGTTCAAATCCCACCAAGGGTAACATCTGCAAAGAGTTTGTATGTTCTCTCAGTGTTTGCGTGGCTTTCCTCCGGGTACTACGGTTTCCTCCCACACCCAAAACATACAGATAGGTGGATTTAGATTGTGAGCCCTAATGGGGACAGGGACCAATAATTGGCGATACTATGTAAAGTGCTGCGGAATCTGTGTGCGCTATACAAATAAAAGCATTATTATTATTATTACAATACTTTTTGCAGGTACACATGATGCCATCAACCATCAGCGGAGTCTCATGACTGGCTGACAAGTTGCTGGGAATGTGTATCCACTACTGGTGGGAAAGACAACTGGTGGTCGGCTGATTGTTGCTATCAATTCCATGGGACGATTATCGGTCAGTGGAATAGGGCCGATAATTGTTCAGTGGAATAGGGCCCTCAGCCTGTGATGATAACGCAGCGTTTTGTGACCTGTCAGCTGCTCAGCATTATAAAAATTAGGACCATCATAGCAATTACTTTACAAATGAACATCAGTCCTTTCATGATGGAATGACATACCGTCATGCTGTGTCATGATCCGGAAAATATTACCTTACTGAAAGAGCAGTAGATGCTTGTAGAAAACTTCCAGCAGATGTGGTAGGTAAATCTACAGTAAGTGACTGTAACCTGCCTGGGATATATAACAGTGTGCGGCCCCAGTCACTGATTGGCGCAGTACATCACGTTGCTGCCAGCTGTCATAGATCAGTAAGACAGCGCTGTGGGGGCACTTTTCTATTATGTGCCCGTACCGCCTGTTTTAATTTTCGCTTGACTTTTCCTTTAGTAGGTGTAGGGATCTTCCCGGGGGATGGTGTGTTTGGACACAGTTCACAGCAGACTTGGACTTGTAAAATAACAGCTTGGCGTTTATTTGCAGCATAAACCGTCCATAACAGAAATGTAGCAACACTGCGCTTTAAAAACAAAACAAAAAGGTCTTGCCCGTCTGGGCGCTAACTAACACAGCAGGTTACCTCTCTGACACTTCAGTCGGCAGTATTGCGGAGTGTGAACAGGCCCCAGCAGCGATAGAACTCCTTGCTCCCAGGAAACACAGCATGCAGGCTGTTCACCCTGGCTGAGAGCTCGGACCTGTACACTGAGCTCACCTTTTGCCTTCTCAGGCTGATTGGGATCAGAGCTCACCTGATCCCAAAACCCACACTGGATCGAGGGGGAGGGAATGGCAAGTCCCACTACCAAAACCTACCTGCCATTCCATGTAAGTCCAGGCCCGGCAATAATAAATAATAGCTCAGCAGCATAACACTGCTGAGCACAGATGCCTCCTGGACTCACCATCTCACACTATGTATCAACCTGGGTGAGATGTACATCCCCTCGAGCACTTTAACAGTGACATGTCCACATAGGATACGGACAAGGAGAGAAAGGAGCAGCTGCACCTCACACCTATGGCTGACACTAATGCCTCTCGGCTACATTCAAAAACCAACGTCAGGATGTTGGTATATTTTGTGCTCAAACCATATTGCCCCATGTACCACGTGCAGGTCCCTACACTAACTCACCACTGTGTCAATCAGCAACCGCTAAGGCTAGGTTCACACTGCGTTTTCAGCATCCGTTTAACGGATCCGTTTTTTTTAACGTCCAGAAAAATAGGGTCAGCAACGTTTTTTGGTCCGTTTTGGTCCGCCAAAAAAAACGGATCCGTTTTTTTTTATAATGGAAGTCAATGGAAAAACGGATGCACACAAATGAATCCGTTTTTTGCAATCCGTTTTTCATGCGTTTTTTGCAAAAAACGGATGCGTTAAACGGATGCTGAAAACGCAGTGTGAACCTAGCCTAACACTGCAAAGCGAGCACAAACAGGGAAGGGAGGCCACAGAACGGCCCTGCAACCCCAATGTCAGAGGACCAATCCCCAAGGGCTCTGACTGACACAGTGGTGAGTTAGTGTAGTAACTCATGTGAACCAGGGGACCGGCACGTGGTACATGGGGCAATATGGTTTGATCAAATTATATACCAACATCCTGGCGTTGGTTTTTAAATGTAACCGAGAGGCATTAGTGTCAACCATAGGTGTGAGGTGCAGCGCTCCTTTCTCTCCTTGTCCATATTTTACGTTTCTCTCTTTTCTGAGTGTTGGCACTCCTCCTGGAAGACCCATGTGACCCCAATCAGCAGAAGGCACCTGTGCACACATGACTAGTACCTCCTATCTTTCCCAATTTACCTGCAGGAGCAATGGTGAGTTACAAGACCATGTTCACACTTGTGTTGCTTGGTGGCAGCTTTCTCCACCAGTGCCTGCTGGGTTTGGGGGGGCCCTTGGTCCTGTGAAATTGGGGTTGCAGGGTCGTTCTATGGCCTCCCTTCCCTGCTTGTGCTCGCTTTGCAGGGTTAGCAGTAGCTGACTGACACAGTGGTGAGTTAGTGTACGGTACTTCTCCTTTAGTGTTCTCAGACCCCTCAGGAAGATACAAGTGTCATAGGTTTACTTTAGAGAGAGGTGCATGCCTGTCGTGGCGGGGTTATCTTTTTCACCATCGGCTGAGTGATAAGTGTGATTGTGCTATCTAATGTGGGTTTTCTTACAACTACAGATACTCTATCTCCTGAGAACCATCATTTATCTTAATAACTGAAAAGACCTTCCAGAACAGCGTTCCCCAACCTAAGGCCCTCCAGCGATTGCAAAGTTGAAGTTCAAGAGGAGACTTAAAGCGACTCTGTACCCACAATCTGACCCCCCAAACCACTTGTACCTTCGGATAGCTGCTTTTAATCCAAGATCTGTCCTGCGGTCCGTTTGGCAGGTGATGCAGTTGTTATCATAGAACATTACTTTTAAAATTGCAGCCCCGTGCCCTACGGGAGTATCTGTGCCCTAACTTTGCACCACCCCTCCGTCCCTCCTCCCCACCCTCCTTATCATTAGGAATGCCACTGGAACATTAACTTCTGTTTGAACATTGCACAGGTGTCTTAATGATCCAGCCCATGTGCCGTGGTAACACAGGTGGTGAATAATAGGCAATCTGCCTGGAGCATTCCTAATGATGAGGAGGGTGGGGAGGAGGGACGGAGGGGTGGCGCAAAGTTAGGGCACAGATACGCCCGTAGGGCACGGAGCTGCAATTTTAAAAGTACATTTTTATGACAATAACTGCATCACCTGCCAAACGCACCGCAGGACAGATCTTGGATTAAAAGCAGCTATCTGAAGGTACAAGTGGTTTGGGGGGTCAGATTGTGGGTACAGAGTCGCTTTAAGGGTATAAACCCACACACCGTATATGCAGCGTATTTACTGCTGCGATACGCAGCAAACTCGCAGCAGATTAGATCTAAATAACTGAACACAGCATCAAAACTGTACCAACAAATCTGCTGCGTATTTGTTGCGTATCTGCTGCATATACGGCGTGTGGGTTTATACCCTAAAGCTGTATTACACCAAGCGATTATTGGATGTATTTGGTCGATTATCGTCCGTTACTGGGTAATAGTGTTAAAGATAACAATCAGCCGACATCGTTGTCTTTCAACATGTTGAAAAAAAAGCTACAAAGATAGTGACGGTCTGCTGACCATTGCTCCGTGTAATAGGAGCTATATATCTAAAGATCGTCCGAGAAGAGTCCCCTAACCCCCCCCCCCCCCCCCAATGCTCTTACCTGCTCGCTGTAGGCGTGTGTAATAGCATCGGCAGCAAGTGAGGAACCAGGAGCAGGCGAGCGCTGATCTAACAGGTCGGCACTCTCTTGCTCCTCCAGATCGGCCCAGGCCTTAAAAGCGCTCTACAAGATAAAGCTGCTGACGGAAGAGGGAGAGATAAATTGTGCTAGTAACTGTTATGGTGGGAATATCCCAAAATATTATATATGTACTTTACTGAACAATGTTCTCTCTCCACATGTGAAATCCATGCATGCCCAGTGTCTTGTTCTTCAGGGATCAAAAGAATATGTCATGTGTCGGTGGTGTGGCCTCTTTATCCATCTGCATCTGATATATAGAGAAAACTCTCCGGGCAAACTACCCAACAAAAAGTGGTCTTCTGTGTGGGGGGTCTTTTCAATGAAGATGGCTAGTATGTATAAAGATGGGTTCACACTACAGAATCCGAACCAATAAGTTCTGTCGGATTCCGTCGCTCTTCCCAGCTCACGGCCGTGTGCGTCTCCACCCGTGCCATAAACACCATTCTATGGCCCGGCTGATTCTGCTGTCCGCCGAAAGAATTGACAGGTCAGTTCCTTTGGCAGACGGCGGCATCTGCCCCAGCCATAGGATGGTGTCTATGGCACGAGTGGAGGCGTGCGGCCGGAATCCGCCGGAACTTATTCGTACGGATTCCGTAGTGTGAACCCACCCAAACAGTAAAATCAACATATCCGGACAAGGTTTCCACATAGTATGTATACTGGCCATCTTCTTTGAGAAGGCCACCTCCTATAAGACCAATTTTCCCTAAAAGACATTTTTTCACTGTTTTTACGGTTTCTTTGCTTATGGTAGAAATGAGAATCTCTTGACGGAAATCTAATCTGAATATTGTATCAACCAAGTGAAACATAAGAAGTATTTCTACAGTCAGGAATAAGTATACTGGATCTGAACCGGGTCCTAATCCCGCGTCCCATAACAGACAAGTGCACAAGGTTCATTATCCATCCAGCTATGCAAGCCATGAATCCTCTAGAAAAGCACCATGACTCATATATAGGAGCCCGCACATGATCTCACGATAGGCCAGTCACATGACAGACATGTGGGAGCCCGCACATCATGTCAGGACTATTCTGATAGGCCAGTCACATGACACATATATAAAAGCCCGCACATCATGTCAGGACTGTTCTGATAGGCCAGTCACATGACACATATATTGGAGCCTGCACAGGATCTCATGTCAGGACTGTTCTGATAGGCCAGTCACATGACACAGGCATTATCTGTAATTACCATAAATTAGCAATTTAAAAGCAGACAACAGCTAAAATGATGGGATTATAAGTGTAAAGTATATAATGAGCTGCTAATATTACACCCAAGCAAGGATGAACAGGAGATGTATAGGAAATGGATGATAACAGAGAACATCACCCTTAGATGAAGATATTTTGCATCTACATTACTTCCCGGAAGACGGCTGTCAGCTTTTACTGTACAGAAATACAGATGCAATACTGTGGAACATCCTGACGCCATTTCTTCCATAATACGTCTGTCATTTGAATCAGTAGTTTACGCATTTACCAATAGACTCACAATAAACAGGCCAACAAGAGCCATGAGGATTAACATCCATGTAATGAACTTGCTATACGTGTACTCATACAGCTTCTAATACTCTGGATTCCAAGTAACAAGTCTAGGTCCTATATAGATGAGAGATCTGCCTTTATATGACCACACTGACTATGCCATAGCCTTATAGCATGGCCACTGTACTGATGGCTGACCTAGCCAAACTATACAGGGCTCCAACCGGCTCCTGAAGTCATCTGGTCCCGGCATGTGGACGCTAGAACTGCGGATCATCAGGCCAAGGCCACGCGCAGAGCTGTATGCACATATATAAATGTATGCACAGCTTGGAATAGCGAGAAAAGTCACATCTAGGCCAAGCAGAAACCTGAGCCTGGAACTAATCCTATGCCAGTGGCAAAAAGGAGAAACCTTAGAGGGCACGGGAGCAGACAGTAAAGAGCCGGCTATGACCTCGACCTAAGGAGACATTCCACGCGTGTCTGTCCCTGGGCTTCTGTGCACCAAGGAGACGTCTCTATTTTTACTGTTATCATTGGCCGTGTCACATAGACACACAGGACCTTTTATGTGACAGTCATAGATCTGTGATCTCGCTTTAAGTGTCGTTGGTTACTCGTGTACAATATAGTAATGTCTAGTAATGTCCCCCGGAGTCCAACACAGACCTGTCATCACTGGTACCTGTGTACTAGGAATTACTATATATATATATATATATATGTACTAAAAGAGGTGGTAATAGTCTACTCACAGCAATTAAAGGGGTTATCCAGTGCTACAAAAACATGGCCACTTTCTTCCAGAGACAGCAGGGCTCTTGTCTCCAGTTCAGGTGCGGTTTGCAATTAAGCTCCATTCACTTCAATGGAAACGAGTAATGCTACGTTTACACGAAACGATAATTGGCCCGATCGTACGATTAACGATGTTGGAGTAACGATATTTTTTTCATAACGATCAGCGTTTAGACGGTACGCTATATCGTATGGAAAATTTGTTTTGCGATCGCTTAAGCCTATCTCACACATTGGTTAAATCGGCGAACGACTGTTCACACGGAACGATCTGCAAATTTTTTGCAAACGATCAACGACGATTTGAGAAGTTGTTGAAAGATCTGAATGAACGATTTCTCGCTCGTCGTTTGATCGTTCGCTGCGTTTACACGTACGATTATTGTTCGAATTCGATCGTTATTGTGCAAATTTGCACGATAATCGTTCCGTGTAAACGCAGCATTACAAAACCCCACCCAAACTGGAGACAAGAGGGGCTGTCTCTGGAAGAAAGTGGCCATTTTTGTGTAGCGCTGGATAACCCCTTTAACAAAATGTAAAGTGCCTGAATCAGATGAATAGATGGTGTGGTTGGCCTTCAGAACAGCATCAATTCTTTGAGGGACATATATAAAGATAAGACTGGGACTTCTCATACACATTCACAGTTTTGTATTCAATCATTAAAAACCTGAGCATGTGAACACGTCCAGAGGTACAATCACCTTCTGTATGGAAAGCTGCTAAACAAAGAAGGAATGAATGAATAAGGAAACCAACCTAAATAAACCCCTATGTTCACACTAAGTAAAACAACGGCCATTTTTTAACATGTTCATCCAGCCTATACTGCATTATTGTCCGCATGAACATTATTTTAAAATCATTGTAGTCCGGCTGCCATATGGGTGGATTTCCAGGCACACTATGGCCGCAAGACAGCCACTCTGTGTGTGAACTGCAACTTATTTCAAGCTGCTATTTGGAAACAATGGCCAGAAATAGTTGACTGGTCAATTATTTCCATGGCTGTATATACCAATGACAGTTGTTCAAAACACTGTGTGAACAACGGCCATTGTTTCAACTGATTTCAATGCTGTTCATTTTTTTATGACAAGGTCGGCCGTTGAATGAATAACGGCTGCAGATAACTGACATGTCAGTTTTTTGTGTAGCCGGATGGAATCCCGGCCGGAGCGTCTACTATGTGTATACGCTCCGGACAGGATTCCATTCACTTCCATACAACATATGTGTTGCATAAATCACCCCGCGTTGTTGCAAATTGCAATAACGGCCATGATTTACACAACGTATACATTGTGTGAACATGGCCTTATAGCACATTCGCATCACACGTCATACCTGCCGTGTAGCTGTGTAGATGCCGTAAATGTGTAAGATGCTAATTCCAATATATTAGACAAAATGTCCTGGTGTGTAGAGAGTTGTGACCTCACAGTTGCCACCATCATCTGTTGGGTGTGACCAGCTAATGTTACTCATGTCCTCTGTTATTTCTGCGGGCAGTGAGAACTAGCCCAGGACATCACTAGTGAGAAGTCACATTCGGCGGTGGGGAAGGTAAGTCTGGAAAAAGTGATCTCATAAGTTTCTTCTATCTTCCCAGAGCTGCACTGCAGATAACCAGGAAGGCTGTCTGTAATACTGGATTATGGACGGTATTCCATTGAGCAGCATATTGCTGGGAGCATCTAAGAAAATTCAGGATACATTTCCTTTCTCAAGAGCGGTTTTCCTCTCCTCCAAGACTTGCACAATCTGAACGCATGGCCTTTACCTCATCCGCTGCAGCCTCTTACACAACCATTGTGGTCAGGCTGATAATCTCTCTGAGATGGGTATTCTTACCTATATCCCAGGCTGCATTGTGCTTTATCATATCTCAGAGCCAACAAGGCCACCGAGAGGTTGTGGTTTATCATAGCTGTGATACAGTAATTCTCAGTGGTTAACTTACATATACACTCACCGGCCACTTTATTAGGTACACCATGCTAGTAACGGGTGGTCTTCTGCTGCTGTAGCCCATACTGTGTACTGTGCGTTCAGAGATGCTCTTCGGCCTACCTTGGATGTAACGGTTGGCTATTTGAGTCACTGTTGCCTTTCTATCAGCTGGAACCAGTCTGCCCATTCTCCTCTGACCTCTGGCATCAACAAGGCATTTCCGCCCACAGAACTGCCGCTCACTGGATGTTTTTTCTTTTTCGGACCATTCTCTGTAAACCCTAGAGATGGTTGTGCGTGAAAATCCCAGTAGATCAGCAGTTTCTGAAATACTCAGACCAGCCCTTCTGGCACCAACAACCATGCCACGTTCAAAGGCCTCACATCACCTTTCTTCCCCATACTGATGCTCGGTTTGAACTGCAGGAGATTGTCTTGACCATGTCTACATGCCTAAATGCACTGAGTTGCCGCCATGTCATTGGACAGGTGTACCTAATAAAGTGGCCGGTGAGTGTATATATAGGAGATACCTTACACACATACTGTATATATATATATATATATATATATATATATACACATATATATACATATATATATATATTGTGGCATGGTGGGGCTGTAAAAGGCAGTACTGTGCCTCTGGAGTGGGAATTGGAGTTCAGGTGGACCTCCTGGTCCAGATACTCCACTCCAGCCTTGGGGCCCTTTTACACAGAAAGATTATCTGCCAAAGATTTGAAGCCAAAACCAGGAACAGACTATAAACTATAAATCAGGTCATACATGAAAGCCTGAGATATCTCCTCTTTTCAAATCCATTCCTGGCTTTGGCTTCAAATCTTTGGCAGATCATCTAAAAAGGGCCCTAAAGCTAATGAGGCTCTGAAACCCACCTGGTGGATCTATTAGCGACCTCAGAGATTCCCAGGTGATGGCTCCCAGGGTGGGAGAACACAGGCAGCGCTAGGCCTGTGGGAGCTGCTGCAGCTAATACTGGAGCTGTATACCAGGAGAGGCTGGTTACAGATGGGTGAGAGATAACCCTGTATCTGCTGTGACTGTACTCCAGGATACTGTACAGGACTGTATTATTTCTGTGGATTTTCATTTATACCGTTTGAAAGACTTATTTCTGCTGAAGAAAGCTGTATTTTGTTTGTGGAGCTTCTATGCTTGGAAATAAAGCGGCTGACACGTCTGGTTGACAAGAAACCTGCGTTTAGAGTGTCTCTTTACCTGAGCTCCCACCCCAAACTGTTACATTATATAGGAGATACTTTTACATATATATATATATATATATATATATATATATATATATATATATGAGATAGATACAGTACAGACCAAAAGTTTGGACACACCTTCTCATTCAAAGTTTTCTGTATTTTCATGACTATGAAAATTGTAGATTTACACTGAAGGCATCAAAACTATAAATTAACACATGTGAAATTATATACTTAACAAAAAAGTGTGAAACAACTGAAAATATGTCTTATATTTTAGGTTCTTCAAAGTAGCCGCCTTTTGCTTTGATTCCTGCTTTGCACTCCTGGCATTCTCTTGATGAGCTTCTAGAGGTAGTCACTGGAAATAGTTGTGTGTGGCCCTGTTAGGTGTAATAGGTGGGATTTCTTGCCTTATAAATGGGGTTGGGACCATCAGTTGTGTTGTGCAGAAGTCAGGTGGATGCACAGCTGTTAGATTGTTAGAAATTGTATTATGACAATAAAAAAGCAGCTAAGTAAAGAAAAACAAGTGGCCGTCATTACTTTAAGAAATAAGGGTCAGTCAGTCTGAAAAATTGGAAAACTTTGAAAGCATCCCCAAGTGATGTTGCAAAAACCATCAAGCGCTACAAAGAAACTGGCTGACATCAGGACCGCCACAGGAAAGGACGACCAAGAGTCACCTCTGCTGCAGACGAGAAGATCATCCGAATCACCAGCCTCAAATATCGCAGGTTACCAGCAGCTCAGAGACCAGGTCAGTGCCGGCACACAGAGTTCTAGCAGCAGAGACATCTCTCCAACAACTGGTAAGAGGAGACTGTGCAGCAGCAGCAGAGACATCTCTACAACAACTGGTAAGAGGAGACTGTGCAGCAGCAGCAGAGACATCTCTACAACAACTGGTAAGAGGAGACTGTGCAGCAGAGACATCTCTACAACAACTGGTAAGAGGAGACTGTGCAGCAGCAGCAGAGACATCTCTACAACAACTGGTAAGAGGAGACTGTGCAGCAGAGACATCTCTACAACAACTGGTAAGAGGAGACTGTGCAGCAGCAGCAGAGACATCTCTACAACAACTGGTAAGAGGAGACTGTGCAGCAGCAGCAGAGACATCTCTACAACAACTGGTAAGAGGAGACTGTGCAGCAGCAGAGACATCTCTACAACAACTGGTAAGAGGAGACTGTGCAGCAGAGACATCTCTACAACAACTGGTAAGAGGAGACTGTGCAGCAGCAGCAGAGACATCTCTACAACAACTGGTAAGAGGAGACTGTGCAGCAGAGACATCTCTACAACAACTGGTAAGAGGAGACTGTGCAGCAGCAGAGACATCTCTACAACAACTGGTAAGAGGAGACTGTGCAGCAGCAGCAGAGACATCTCTCCAACAACTGGTAAGAGGAGACTGTGCAGCAGAGACATCTCTACAACAACTGGTAAGAGGAGACTGCGCAGCAGCAGAGACATCTCTACAACAACTGGTAAGAGGAGACTGTGCAGCAGAGACATCTCTACACCAACTGGTAAGAGGAGACTCTGTGCAGCAGAGACATCTCTACAACAACTGGTAAGAGGAGACTGTGCAGCAGCAGCAGAGACATCTCTACAACAACTGGTAAGAGGAGACTGTGCAGCAGAGACATCTCTACAACAACTGGTAAGAGGAGACTGTGCAGCATCAGAGACATCTCTACAACAACTGGTAAGAGGAGACTGTGCAGCAGCAGAGACATCTCTACAACAACTGGTAAGAGGAGACTGTGCAGGAGCAGAGACATCTCTACAACAACTGGTAAGAGGAGACTGTGCAGCAGCAGAGACATCTCTACAACAACTGGTAAGAGGAGACTGTGCAGCAGCAGAGACATCTCTACAACAACTGGTAAGAGGAGACTGTGCAGCAGCAGCAGAGACATCTCTCCAACAACTGGTAAGAGGAGACTGTGCAGCAGAGACATCTCTACAACAACTGGTAAGAGGAGACTCTGTGCAGCAGAGACATCTCTACAACAACTGGTAAGAGGAGACTGTGCAGCAGCAGCAGAGACATCTCTACAACAACTGGTAAGAGGAGACTGTGCAGCCGCAGAGACATCTCTACAACAACTGGTAAGAGGAGACTGTGCAGCAGCAGCAGAGACATCTCTACAACAACTGGTAAGAGGAGACTGTGCAGCAGAGACCTCTCTACAACAACTGGTAAGAGGAGACTGTGCAGCAGCAGAGACATCTCTACAACAACTGGTAAGAGGAGACTGTGCAGCAGCAGAGACATCTCTACAACAACTGGTAAGAGGAGACTGTGCAGCCGCAGAGACATCTCTACAACAACTGGTAAGAGGAGACTGTGCAGCCGCAGAGACATCTCTACAACAACTGGTAAGAGGAGACTGTGCAGCAGCAGCAGAGACATCTCTACAACAACTGGTAAGAGGAGACTGTGTGCAGCAGAGACATCTCTACAACAACTGGTAAGAGGAGACTGTGCAGCAGAGACATCTCCACAACAACTGGTAAGAGGAGACTGTGCAGCAGCAGCAGAGACATCTCTACAACAACTGGTAAGAGGAGACTGTGCAGCAGCAGCAGAGACATCTCTACAACAACTGGTAAAAGGAGACTGTGCAGCAGCAGCAGAGACATCTCTACAACAACTGGTAAGAGGAGACTGTGCAGCAGCAGAGACATCTCTACAACAACTGGTAAGAGGAGACTGTGCAGCAGAGACATCTCTACAACAACTGGTAAGAGGAGACTGTGCAGCAGCAGCAGAGACATCTCTACAACAACTGGTAAGAGGAGACTGTGCAGCAGAGACATCTCTACAACAACTGGTAAGAGGAGACTGTGCAGCAGCAGAGACATCTCTACAACAACTGGTAAGAGGAGACTGTGCAGCAGCAGCAGAGACATCTCTACAACAACTGGTAAGAGGAGACTGTGCAGCAGCAGCAGAGACATCTCTACAACAACTGGTAAGAGGAGACTGTGCAGCAGCAGAGACATCTCTACAACAACTGGTAAGAGGAGACTGTGCAGCAGCAGCAGAGACATCTCTACAACTGGTAAGAGGAGACTGTGCAGCAGCAGCAGAGACTTCTCTACAACAACTGGTAAGAGGAGACTGTGCAGCAGCAGCAGAGACATCTCTACAACAACTGGTAAAAGGAGACTGTGCAGCAGCAGAGACATCTCTACAACAACTGGTAAGAGGAGACTGTGCAGCAGAGACATCTCTACAACTGGTAAGAGGAGACTGTGCAGCAGCAGCAGAGACATCTCTACAACTGGTAAGAGGCTTTGTGCAGCAGCAGAGACATCTCTACAACAACTGGTAAGAGGCTTTGTGCAGCAGCCATCATGGTATAATAGCCGCTAGGAAACCACTGCTGAGGACGGGCAATAAGCAGAAGAGACTTGTTTGGGTAAAGAACACAAGTAATGGACATTAGACCAGTGGAAATCTGCGCTTTGGTCTGAGGAGTCGAAATTTGAGATCTTTGGTTCTAAGCACCGTGTGTTTGTGCCACAGAGAAAAGGTGACTGGATGGATTCTACATGCCTGGTGCCCACCGTGAAGCATGGAGGAGGAGGTGTGATGGGGGCTTTGCTGGTGACACTGTTGGGGATTTATTCAAAATTGAAGGCATATTAAACCAGCATGGCTACCACAGCATCTTGCAGCGGCCGCTATTCCATCCGGTTTGCTTTTTGTTGGACAATCATTTATTTTTCAACAGGAAAATGACACAAAACTGACCTCCAGGCTGTGTGACCAAGAAGGGGAATGTTGGGGTGCTACGCCTCCACAGTCACCAGACCTGAACCCAATCGAGATGGTTTGGGGTGAGCTGGACCACAGAGTGAAGGCAAAAGGACCAACAAGTGCTAAGCATCTCTGGGAACTCCTTCAAGTTGGAAAACCATTTCAGGAGACTATCTCTTAAAGCTCATCAAGAGAACGCCAAGAGTGCAAAGCAGGAATCAAAGCAAAAGGCGGCCACTTTGAAGAATCTGAAATATAAAAAGATAAAATAAAGATGAAAATACAGAAAAGTCTTTGAATGAGAAGGTGTGTCCAAACGTTTGGTCTTTACTGTACCTTACATATATACAGTATATGGGGGGGTTTACTCCTATTTAGATCAGCAGTAAATCTCTCCTCTGCACTGAGGGTCGGCTCCTAAACACTCACTCTTACATTTGCCGCTGCTCTAGCGTTCCCTGATGGAATGTTGTTTTGACGTTACTTCCATTGTTCATGTGACGCTGCAATCCCTGGTCTCAGCGGTCACATGCCGTAAATACAGGTCTGCCATTGGCTGCAGTAGAACTGCACTGAAGAAGTGGCAAATGTAGGGATGAGTAGAGCTTTTTTTTAGTTTTTGCCCTGTTCCCAGCCTCTTGTTCCCACCCAGCAGAGATCTTGCGGATGCCATTAAAAGACAAAGTACATTAGATATCGAGGCATGAATGTACACTGTAGAGAAAGGATATAGAGCTGTGTTCACATGATGCAGACAGGTTGTGGTAATGATGCAGATTTAGCACAAATTTGCTACATTGCTGCAAAAACTCTGTAGCACGTTGTGTGAACATAGCCTAAAACAGCAGGTCCAAACATCTGGCAGTTCAGGTCATCAGACCCACAGTCCGGCTGGGCACTTGTAATGAGGTGTTTTTACACAGGCAAAGTACGTCCATGTGAAGGCAGCCATGGGCTGGGGCAACTGACTGCAATCTCACTTACCTGGAATTGTATGCAGGTAAATCCATGCATCAAGCGTTAACCGTTGGCAATGTTGCCGATCAATTCTGGCAACATCATAGAGCAATTGGTGAATGCATGGGGCGTAGTTACAGCCTCATGTGTTCGGAGGTACCGGAGAACATGGACACACTATGACTTTCTGTAGTATTACTAACTTATTCTAACTATTGAGCTGCGGCTGCAGTCCCAGAGCATACACTAAGCTGTGCGGCCATCACTCAGTACATGAAATGAATCAGTACAGCTACAAAGCATCACAATGTGTCATCAGATAACAACCTGCTGTTTAAATAATTTTTTTATGTTAAACATATTTTTTAAGAATTTTTTTTTTATATATATTATATTATAATTATCTATATTATAAAATAATCCTGGTATCTTGCCGTTTTCATTCTCACCACTGGGAGTAAAACTAAGCTGAGACTTCCTGTTGGGTCTGTGGTGATAAGAGGAGGCTGCTAAAAAAGTAATCTGTACAGCATTGCAGCGTCATGTGACACCAGTAGATAGAGGAGACAATAGCAGCTCCCGGTGGAACAGAGCGCACTCAGTAATGTCTCACATTTATCTCAAGGGCACAGAATCTGTCTACCCAACCAGGTGGTGCAATTACTTTTGCCGGTATAAGGTGGATCTTGCATGCCCAGAGCATAGGCGCATTACACGCCATGGAGAGGCCACAGTACAGTGTAGGATCTGCCCCGATATGAGGCCACCTTATCATGGTGGGGCAGTTTACACTGTTTGCAAATGGCAACCAAGAGACTCATTATTTTTGTGGGAATTTTTATTAGCAGTTGGGGGGGGGGGGCTACTTGTAACTATTTTCATGTCTGTAGTGGGTCTGTATCTTGCCATTGCGGTGAGCTGTTGCATTTTAGCCAAAGCAACGTGCTCCTGCCTAGTGTGAATGGTGTTCTAGGAGAGCTGACCAAATTTGTCTTTTTTTTCTGTCTATTGTTGTCTAATGTCTAAAGGTTTTGCTGTAAAGCATGTCACTAAATGCTGTGAAGATTAGCCCTGACGTATGGAAACCCCCATAACAATATACAAAGTGAAATAAAAAAAATTAGTCAGAAAAGAGGAACAGATTGGAACAAATGAAAAAATAAAAATAAAAATGTAGGTGACACATTCCCTATAAGCCTTGAAGGAAAAATACCCCCCCCCCACACACACACATTTTTGCATATCCCTGACACAGAAGGACGCCTTACATTCACTGTACAGAGAAAGTGACAGGAAGGGAGTTACACACCAAATCCACATATCAGAAAAGAAAAAACCAAACTGATGCGTAAAAATAAAACCATGTGTCACTTCCATATATCCCCAGTCAAGGGTGAATTCATGAATACAGACCCCGAGCTTAACTGGGGCCGAAATAAGCAGAAGGACAAAGGTGACCCCGGGGTGGAAGCAGTTGTTGCCTGGTGGTATCTGATGTCACATGTTGCACATAACACAGGACTGATGCTACTTCAAGACATATCACAAGAGATGCAGTTGTTAGAGATTCCTTGTCTATTTTCTGAAGACCACATACTATGGGCCGGACGGGCGCCCATCGGGGAACGCCTGGGGGATCACATTTCACTGGGAGCTCATGCACTGGGGAATATACTGACAATGGTTGTGGGCAGAGTGCAATGTGCATAGCCCTGTCCCCAAGGGAGGCCAGGGATCATGACCCCATTAAGGCAGCGTCCTGAGTGACAACCTTGTAATCACAGATATAGAATGCAGCGTATTTGCAAACCTGTCAATATAAATGGACTAAATATTGTAGATGGAGCCAACTGGACGTCCAATGCTGGGGAAACAAGTCAGGACAGATTTAAAGGGGTGCTCTGGAGAAAATCTTTTTCTTTCAAATAAACTGCTTTCAGAAACTTGTATAGTTTTATAATTTTCTTCTCTTTAAAAATCTCCAGTCTTCCAGTACTTATCATCTGCTGTATGTCCTGCATGAAGTGGTATATTCTCTCCAGTCTGACACAGTGCTCTCTGCTGCCACCTCTGTCCATGTCAGGAACTGTCCAGAGTCAAAGCCCGGACTTCTCCTTTACCCTTTAGTAAGTGTATGCTAAAATACTCTGTGCTGCCGAGTAACCAGATTTTCTCAAATTTAGGGACACACTTATCATTATAGTGCTTGAAAAATCCCTATATTATAATCCGTATTGTTCTTCCGCTTCTTCCAGCCATTCTTCTGCGATTAATACAGCCCGAACCGCTTTGCGCACAGACTCAGCTCAAACTGCGTTTCGAAGCCCTCGGTGGTGACAGGTGTGCTATCTATTTTTGGTTCCGATAGAAAATTTACGTTGACCCCTAATTTCCCATAGGAAAAAATGGTCCATTGGAAATAATGGCCACACTCTAAATGCTGACAGCCAATCACAACACATATGCAAATAGCTGAAATATAGCAGACAATAGAAATTCTAAGGTCTTCTCAGTCACTGCCTCACAACATCCACACATGTCACATGTCCACTATTGGCCAATAGAAGATGTAGAAGATGTGTGTTATACAGTCTGTAGTACAGTGTGTTATACAGTCTATAGTATAGTGTGTTATACAGTCTATAGTATAGTGTGTTATACAGTCTATAGCACAGTGCGTTATACAGTCTATAGTATAGTGTGTTATACAGTCTATAGCACAGTGCGTTATACAGTCTATACTATAGTGTGTTATACAGTCTGTAGTACAGTGTGTTATACAGTCTATAGTATAGTGTGTTATACAGTCTATAGCACAGTGCGTTATACAGTCTATAGCACAGTGCGTTATACAGTCTATAGCACAGTGTGTTATACAGTCTATAGTACAGTGTGTTATACAGTCTATAGTACAGTGTGTTATACAGTCTATAGCACAGCGCGTTATACAGTCTATAGCATAGTGTGTTATACAGTCTATAGTACAGTGTGTTATACAGTCTATAGCACAGTGCGTTATACAGTCTATAGTATAGTGTGTTATACAGTCTATAGCATAGTGTGTTATACAGTCTATAGCACAGTGTGTTATACAGTCTATAGCACAGTGCGTTATACAGTCTATAGTATAGTGTGTTATACAGTCTATAGCACAGCGTGTTATACAGTTTGTAGTATAGTGTGTTATACAGTCTATAGAATAGTGTGTTATACAGTCTATAGCACAGTGTGTTATACAGTCTATAGCATAGTGTGTTATACAGTCTATAGCACAGTGTGTTATACAGTCTATAGCACAGCGTGTTATACAGTTTGTAGTATAGTGTGTTATACAGTCTATAGAATAGTGTGTTATACAGTCTATAGTATAGTGTGTTATACAGTCTATAGTATAGTGTGTTATACAGTCTATAGTATAGTGTGTTATACAGTCTATAGTACAGTTTGTTATACAGTCTATAGCACAGTGTGTTATACAGTCTATAGTACAGTGTGTTATACAGTCTGTAGTACAGTTTGTTATACAGTCTATAGCACAGTGTGTTATACAGTCTATAGCACAGCGCGTTATACAGTCTGTAGTACAGTGTGTTATACAGTCTATAGCACAGTGCGTTATACAGTTTATAGTACAGTGTGTTATACAGTCTATAGTACAGTGTGTTATACAGTCTATAGCACAGCGCGTTATACAGTCTGTAGTACAGTGTGTTATACAGTCTATAGCACAGTGTGTTATACAGTCTATAGCACAGTGTGTTATACAGTCTATAGTACAGTGCGTTATACAGTCTATAGCATAGTGTGTTATACAGTCTATAGTACAGTGTGTTATACAGTCTGTAGTATAGTGTGTTATACAGTCTATAGTACAGTGTGTTATACAGTCTATAGTACAGTGTGTTATACAGTATATAGTATAGTGTGTTATACAGTCTATAGCACAGCGCGTTATACAGTCTATAGCATAGTGTGTTATACAGTCTATAGTACAGTGTGTTATACAGTCTATAGTATAGTGTGTTATACAGTCTATAGTACAGTGTGTTATACAGTCTATAGTACAGTGTGTTATACAGTCTATAGCACAGTGTGTTATACAGTCTATAGTACAGTGTGTTATACAGTCTATAGTACAGTGTGTTATACAGTCTATAGTACAGTGTGTTATACAGTCTATAGCACAGCGCGTTATACAGTCTATAGCATAGTGCGTTATACAGTTTATAGTACAGTGTGTTATACAGTCTATAGTACAGTGTGTTATACAGTCTATAGTACAGTGTGTTATACAGTCTATAGCACAGTGCGTTATACAGTCTATAGTATAGTGTGTTATACAGTCTATAGCACAGTGTGTTATACAGTCTATAGCATAGTGTGTTATACAGTCTATAGTACAGCGCGTTATACAGTCTATAGTACAGTGCGTTATACAGTCTATAGTACAGTGTGTTATACAGTTTATAGTACAGTGTGTTATACAGTCTATAGCACAGTGTGTTATACAGTCTATAGCATAGTGTGTTATACAGTCTATAGTACAGCGCGTTATACAGTCTATAGTACAGTGCGTTATACAGTCTATAGTACAGTGTGTTATACAGTTTATAGTACAGTGTGTTATACAGTCTATAGCACAGTGCGTTATACAGTCTATAGTATAGTGTGTTATACAGTCTATAGCACAGTGCGTTATACAGTCTATAGTACAGTGTGTTATACAGTCTATAGCACAGTGCGTTATACAGTCTATAGCATAGTGTGTTATACAGTCTATAGCACAGTGCGTTATACAGTCTATAGCATAGTGCGTTATACAGTCTATAGTACAGTGTGTTATACAGTCTATAGTATAGTGTGTTATACAGTCTATAGCACAGTGTGTTATACAGTCTATAGTATAGTGTGTTATACAGTCTATAGCACAGTGTGTTATACAGTCTATAGTATAGTGTGTTATACAGTCTATAGTATAGTGTGTTATACAGTCTATAGTACAGTGTGTTATACAGTCTATAGTAGTTTGTTATACAGTCTATAGCACAGTGTGTTATACAGTCTATAGCACAGTGTGTTATACAGTCTATAGTACAGTGTGTTATACAGTCTATAGTATAGTGCGTTATACAGTCTATAGCATAGTGTGTTATACAGTCTATAGCACAGTGCGTTATACAGTCTATAGTACAGTGTGTTATACAGTCTATAGTACAGTGTGTTATACAGTATATAGTATAGTGTGTTATACAGTCTATAGCACAGTGTGTTATACAGTCTGTAGTACAGTTTGTTATACAGTCTATAGCACAGCGCGTTATACAGTCTATAGCACAGTGCGTTATACAGTCTATAGCACAGTGTGTTATACAGTCTATAGTACAGTGTGTTATACAGTCTATAGTACAGTGTGTTATACAGTTTATAGTACAGTGTGTTATACAGTCTATAGTACAGTGCGTTATACAGTCTATAGTACAGTGTGTTATACAGTCTATAGCATAGTGCGTTATACAGTCTATAGCACAGTGCGTTATACAGTCTATAGTATAGTGTGTTATACAGTCTATAGTATAGTGTGTTATACAGTCTATAGCACAGTGCGTTATACAGTCTATAGTATAGTGTGTTATACAGTCTATAGTATAGTGCGTTATACAGTCTATAGCACAGTGCGTTATACAGTCTATAGTATAGTGTGTTATACAGTCTATAGTACAGTGTGTTATACAGTCTATAGTATAGTGCGTTATACAGTCTATAGTACAGCGCGTTATACAGTCTATAGTACAGTGCGTTATACAGTCTATAGTATAGTGCGTTATACAGTCTATAGTATAGTGTGTTATACAGTCTATAGTACAGTGCGTTATACAGTCTATAGCATAGTGCGTTATACAGTCTATAGCACAGCGCGTTATACAGTCTATAGCACAGCGCGTTATACAGTCTATAGCACAGTGTGTTATACAGTCTATAGCACAGTGTGTTATACAGTCTATAGCACAGTGTGTTATACAGTCTATAGCACAGCGCGTTATACAGTCTATAGCACAGTGCGTTATACAGTCTATAGTACAGTGTGTTATACAGTCTATAGTACAGTGTGTTATACAGTCTATAGTACAGTGTGTTATACAGTCTATAGTATAGTGTGTTATACAGTCTATAGTACAGTGTGTTATACAGTCTATAGCACAGTGCGTTATACAGTCTATAGTACAGTGTGTTATACAGTCTGTAGTATAGTGTGTTATACAGTCTATAGTACAGTGTGTTATACAGTCTATAGCACAGTGCGTTATACAGTCTATAGTACAGTGTGTTATACAGTCTGTAGTATAGTGTGTTATACAGTCTATAGTACAGTGTGTTATACAGTCTATAGCACAGCGCGTTATACAGTCTATAGTACAGTGTGTTATACAGTCTATAGTATAGTGTGTTATACAGTCTATAGCACAGTGCGTTATACAGTCTATAGTACAGTGTGTTATACAGTCTGTAGTATAGTGTGTTATACAGCCTATAGCACAGTGTGTTATACAGTCTATAGTATAGTGTGTTATACAGTCTATAGTATAGTGTGTTATTCAGTCTATAGCATAGTGTGTTATACAGTCTATAGTATAGTGTGTTATACAGTCTATAGTATAGTGTGTTATACAGTCTATAGTACAGTGTGTTATACAGTCTATAGTACAGTGTGTTATACAGTCTATAGTATAGTGTGTTATACAGTCTATAGCACAGTGCGTTATACAGTCTATAGCACAGTGCGTTATACAGTCTATAGCACAGTGCGTTATACAGTCTATAGCACAGTGCATTATACAGTCTATAGTACAGTGTGTTATACAGTCTATAGTATAGTGTGTTATACAGTCTATAGTACAGTGCGTTATACAGTCTATAGTATAGTGTGTTATACAGTCTATAGTACAGTGCGTTATACAGTTTATAGTACAGTGTGTTATACAGTCTATAGTATAGTGTGTTATACAGTCTATAGTACAGCGTGTTATACAGTCTATAGTACAGTGTGTTATACAGTCTATAGTATAGTGTGTTATACAGTCTATAGTACAGTGCGTTATACAGTATATAGTACAGTGTGTTATACAGTCTATAGCACAGCGCGTTATACAGTCTATAGCACAGTGCGTTAAACAGTCTATAGTATAGTGTGTTATACAGTCTATAGCACAGTGCGTTATACAGTCTATAGTATAGTGTGTTATACAGTCTATAGTACAGTGCGTTATACAGTCTATAGTACAGTGCGTTATACAGTCTATAGTACAGTGCGTTATACAGTCTATAGTACAGTGTGTTATACAGTCTATAGTATAGTGTGTTATACAGTCTATAGTATAGTGTGTTATACAGTCTATAGTATAGTGTGTTATACAGTCTATAGTATAGTGTGTTATACAGTCTATAGTACAGTGCGTTATACAGTCTATAGTATAGTGTGTTATACAGTCTATAGTACAGTGCGTTATACAGTCTATAGTATACTGTGTTATACAGTCTATAGTACAGTGCGTTATACAGTCTATAGTATAGTGTGTTATACAGTCTATAGTACAGTGCGTTATACAGTCTATAGTACAGTGCGTTATACAGTCTATAGTACAGTGTGTTATACAGTCTATAGCACAGTGCGTTATACAGTCTATAGTACAGTGCGTTATACAGTCTATAGTACAGTGTGTTATACAGTCTATAGTATAGTGTGTTATACAGTCTATAGTACAGTGTGTTATACAGTCTGTAGTACAGTGTGTTATACAGTCTATAGTATAGTGTGTTATACAGTCTATAGCACAGTGCGTTATACAGTCTATAGCACAGTGTGTTATACAGTCTATAGTATAGTGTGTTATACAGTCTGTAGTACAGTGTGTTATACAGTCTATAGTATAGTGTGTTATACAGTCTATAGCACAGTGCGTTATACAGTCTATAGCACAGCGCGTTATACAGTCTATAGCAGTGTGTTATACAGTCTATAGCACAGTGCGTTATACAGTCTATAGTATAGTGTGTTATACAGTCTATAGCACAGCGCGTTATACAGTCTATAGCATAGTGCGTTATACAGTTTATAGTACAGTGTGTTATACAGTCTATAGTACAGTGCGTTATACAGTCTATAGTACAGTGTGTTATACAGTCTGTAGTACAGTGTGTTATACAGTCTATAGCACAGTGTGTTATACAGTCTATAGTATAGTGTGTTATACAGTCTATAGCACAGCGCGTTATACAGTCTATAGCATAGTGCGTTATACAGTTTATAGTACAGTGTGTTATACAGTCTATAGTATAGTGTGTTATACAGTCTATAGCACAGTGTGTTATACAGTCTATAGTACAGTGTGTTATACAGTCTATAGTATAGTGTGTTATACAGTCTATAGCACAGCGCGTTATACAGTCTATAGCACAGCGCGTTATACAGTCTATAGCATAGTGCGTTATACAGTTTATAGTATAGTGTGTTATACAGTCTATAGTACAGCGCGTTATACAGTCTATAGCACAGTGTGTTATACAGTCTATGGCTGGATTCACACGCTGTAACTGTGCGGCTGTATTTTTTATGCGGCTGTAAATGTGTGGGTGAAACTCCGGCCGTGGGAAAAAATAGACATGCGGCTCAAAACATACGGTCATTTACTTGGAAATCTGGTTCAACTAAAAATAACAAATAAAATGTTAAGAAAGTGATGGAAACACCTCTGGATGCATCTGGGAAAGCAGGGAAACAGTTTACATGAATCGCTATTACCGGGGTTTGCGATCCTCTGCACTATAGCCGATGTCTCTCATGGTTAATATATTGAATTAATAAAACACATTTTCTGTCTAATAAAGTCCCTTTTATTGTTCAATAATTAAATGTAAACGATTCCATCATTTTGCAATTAAATATACTGTTAAAATACATATATATATAAATAAATGTATATTTATATATATATTTATTTTTTGACAGTATATTTAATTGCACAATGATGGATTCGTTAGAATTAAATTATTGACTAACGAAACTGAATTTATTTAAACGAAAATTTGTTTTCTTAATTAAATATTAATTAGTACAGGAAACTCCATAAGCCGGTAATTCATATTGCCGGTAATAGAGCTTTCTGTACTAATCATCACTTAACTTTAATGAAAACATCAAATGTTTCTTCTAATTATGTTATCACAATAGTATTATTAGAAGAAACATTTAGAATTATATGTGCGCTCAGCTGATTGGCTGTTCGGCTGAGCGCACATATAATGAGCCGGTCCGCAGTATAGTGACTTCATTGTGCTGCGGACCAGCGAAGAGGACACATCGGGGTGAGTATAGAGCTCTCCACACCCCCTCCCCGGCACTGCACCCCTCCCAGCAAGGAAGGGGGGGTCACTTAACCCCTTCCTTGCTGGGATGGGTGCAGTCTGACCCCCAGGGGGTTAAGGGGGATGCAATACATCCTCCCTTAACCCCTTGGGGGTCAGACTGTAAGCAGTGCTCCTGTTTGTGTGTTTTTGTGTGTTTCTCCCTTTTTGTTTTTCAGATATCGGTATCCTGGGGATTACGTCGGATTCCATGGACTACGTCGATGACCAGCGTTTTTTTAATGTTTTTTTTAATAAAATGGTCAATGAGGGGTGTGTGGGTGTTTTTATTTGAATAAAAAAATTTGTAAACTTGTGTCTTGTCTTTATTTCTTTACTTTATAGACTTAGTAGTGGAAGCCGTCTAATAGACGGAATCCATTACTAAGTCGGGGCCTAGTGTTAGCCGGTATAAAATGGCTAACACTAACCCCCCTATTATTACCCCAGTACCCAATGCCACCAGGGTTTTTTTTAATTATTTATTTATTTAAAAAAAAAAAACGCATAGGGTCCCCCCTATTTTTAGAACCAGCCGGGTTAAAAACCAAACGACAGCAGCCTGGTAACACCAGGGTGGGAAGAGCCATTGGTTTAGGCCCTCCCCAGCCTAAATCTTACCAGCCTGCTGCCGCCCGGTCCAGGAGCGCCAATTTTGACGCTCCGGGACCACTGGCACCCGGCTCTTCCCAGTACCCCTGGTGGCATTGGGTACTGGGGTAATAATAGGGGGTTAGTGTTAGCCATTTTATACCGGCTAACACTAGGCCCCGACTTAGTAATGGATTCCGTCTATTAGACGGCTTCCACTACTAAGTCTATAAAGTAAAGAAATAAAGACAAGACACAAGTTTACAAATTTTTTTATTCAAATAAAAACACCCCCACACCCCTCATTGACCATTTTATTAAAAAAAAACATTAAAAAAACGCTGGTCATCGACGTAGTCCATGGAATCCGACGTAATCCCCAGGATACCGATATCTGAAAAACAAAAAGGGAGAAACACACAAAAACACACAAACAGGAGCACAACACCCATCATTGTGAGCGGTGTTGTGCTCTTTACAGTATGCAGCATCTTTACAGATCGCTGCTTACAGTCTGACCCCCAAGGGGTTAAGGGAGGATGTATTGCATCCCCCTTAACCCCCTGGGGGCCAGACTGATGTCAGACTGCACCCATCCCAGCAAGGAAGGGGTTTAAGTGACCCCCCTTCCTTGCTGGGAGGGGTGCAGTGCCGGGGAGGGGGTGGGGAGAGCTCTATACTCACCCCGATGTGTCCTCTTCGCTGGTCCGCAGCACAATGAAGTCACTGTACTGCGGACCGGCTTATTATATGTGCGCTCAGCCGAACAGCCAATCAGCTGAGCGCACATATAATTCTAAATGTTTCTTCTAATAATGCTATTGTCACAACATAATTAGAAGAAACATTTGATGTTTTCATTAAAGTAAAGTGATGATTAGTACAGAATGCTCTATTACCGGCAATATGAATTAACGGCTTATGGAGCTTCCTGTAATAATTAATATTTAATGAATAAAACACAATTTCGTTGAAATAAATACAGTTTCGTTGGTCAATAATTTATTTCTAACGAATCCATCATTGTGCAATTCAATATACTGTCAAAAAATAAATATATATATAAATATACATTTATTTATATATCTATTTTTTTTAACAGTATATTTAATTGCAAAATGATGGAATCGTTAGAAATAAATTATTGATCAACGAAAGGGACTTTATTACAAAGAAAATGTGTTTTATTAATTTAATATATTAACTATTAGAGGCATCGGCATTCGGCATCATTGCCGGCTATTTTTGAAGTACTCCGTACGGACCGCCTGTCAATCCACGGCCGCATATTCAGCCGCAAACAATGGTCTTGTTCATTTTTTACGGGTCCGTTTACGATAGGGCCGTAGATTCATACATAGTGTGCACTGTGCAGCCGTATATCCTATACTTCCAAGCATACACACGAACCACCAAAAATACCGCCGCACAATTACAGCCGCAAATACAGCCGCACTGTTACAACGTGTGAATCGAGCCTAAAGCAGTGTTTCTCAACCTTTTTAAGCCAAGTACCCCCATGCGACGAGATGCTCCAGCCGAGTACCCCCAAGGAAGCCATCCATTAATAACATTGCCCAGGGTAGATTTACGTGTACGTTTTACAGCAAAATCCACTGCGATACTCTGCACTGTTATGGCCTATGTATCTGCATTCTCACAGAGGATTTTCAATCTGCTGCGAGAATGTAGTCACAGCCTATTTACCTAATTAGCTGTCGGCCCTTAACAGATCCTGCTTACCTGCCTGTACTTCCACCTTCTTCCCTGGCTCTCGGCTCACTGACAGCCCGCTCATCCAATCAGTGGTTACAGTGGGACAGTGCACTGATTGGCTGAGCCTGCAGTCAGTGAACCGGGTGCCAGAGAAGCAGGTGGGATATAACCCACAGAGATGGATATGTCCCCTGCAGCCAGATACCTCCCCCCATGTAGTCAAGAGGCCTTCTTCTATGTAGCCAGATATCTCCCCCATGTAGCCAGATACCTCCTTATATGTAGCAAGATATCTCCCTATGAAGCCAAATTCCTCCCACAATGTAGCCAGATACCTCTCCCCAATGTAGCCAGATACCTCTCCCCAATGTAGCCAGATACCTCTCCCCAATGTAGCCAGATACCTCTCCCCCATGTAGCCAGATACCTCTCCCCCATGTAGCCAGATACCTCTCCCCCATGTAGCCAGATACCTCTCCCCCATGTAGCCAGATACCTCTCCCCCATGTAGCCAGATACCTCTCCCCCATGTAGCCAGATACCTCCCCCCATGTAGTCAGATACTTCCCTCTATGTAGCCAGATAAATCCCTCTATGTAGTCAGATACCTCCCACTACGTAGCCAGATACCTACCCCCTTGCAGCCAGACATCTCCCCATGTAGTTAAGATACCTCCTTCTATAGCCAGATACCTCCCCCTATGTAGTCAGATACATCCCTCTATGTAGCAAGATACCTCTTCCCATGTAGCCAGACACCTCCCCATGTAGTCAGATACCTACCCCCATGTAGTCAGATACCTCCCCCATGTAGTCAGATACCTCCCATGTAGTCATATACTTTCCCCCATGTAGCCAGATACCTCCTCCATGTAGCCAGATACCTCCCCCATGTAGCCATATACTTTCCCCCATGTAGCTAGATACCTCCCCCATGTAGCCAGATACCTCCTCCATGTAGCCAGATACCTCCCCTCATGTAGTCAGATACTTCCCTCTATGTAGCCAGATACCTCCCCTCATGTAGTCAGATACTTCCCTCTATGTAGTCAGATACCTCCCACTATGTAGCCAGATACCTACCCCTATGTAGTCGGATACCTACCCCCTTGCAGCCAGACATCTCCCCATGTAGTTAAGATACCTCCTTCTATAGCCAGATACCTCCCCCCATGTAGCCAGATACCTCCCCCCATGTAGTCAGATACTTCCCTCTATGTAGCCAGATATCTCCCCCCATGTAGTCAGATACTTCCCTCTATGTAGCCAGATACCTCCCTCCATGTAGTCAGATACGTCCCCCTTTGTAGTCAGATACCTACCCCCTTGCAGCCAGGCATCTCCCCATGTAGTTAAGATACCTCCTTCTATAGCCAGATACCTCCCCATTTAGCCAGACATCACTTTTCCTTTGCTTCTCCATCTGGCCCAGACCACCATGATGATTTCTCGCAGCTACAATTTACCTCTTGCCAGAGAACCTGCCAAACATCTTAGGCGTCACAGTTTTCTTTTAACTTCCCTCCCTTTTTCCTACCTATAGGCTCCCATACAGTAATAATTCCGCTGTTTGGTGTAATGCGCTGTAAAGTGAGTAGGTGTGTGGGTTATCCCTGTATTTAGGATCCCTCATTAAAAATAATATCCCCTTCTATGACCCCCCAAATAGTAAGAAGGGAGAGGAAGAGAGAGGAGGTGAATGGGGGAGGAAGACGGGAGAGAGGAGGTGAAGAAGGGAGAGGAAGAGAGAGGAGGTGAATGGGGAGGAAGACGGGAGAGAGGAGGTGATGGGGGAGAGGAAGATAGGGGAGAGAGGAGGTGAAGAAGGGAGAGGAGGTGAATGGGGGAGAGGAAGAGAGAGGAGGTGAAGGGGGGAGAGGAAGAGAGAGGAGGTGAAGGGGGGAGAGGAAGAGAGAGGAGGTGAAGGGGGGAGAGGAAGAGAGAGGAGGTGATGGGGGAGAGGAAGAGAGAGGAGGTGATGGGGGAGAGGAAGAGAGAGGAGGTGAAGAAGGGAGAGGAAGAGAGAGGAGGTGAATGGGGGAGGAAGACAGGGGAGAGAGGAGGTGATGGGGGAGAGGAAGACAGGGGAAAGAGGAGGTGAAGAAGGGAGAGGAAGTGAATGGGGGAGAGGAAGAGAGAGGAGGAGAGGGGTGATGGGTGATGAGGGGTGAGAAGAGGTGATGGTCATGGGGGTAGAGAGGAGGTGGAGAGGGTACAGAGGAGATGATGGAGGTACGAAGGAGATGATGGGGGTATGGAGGAGATGATGGGGGTACGAAGCAGATGATGGGGGTAGGGAGGAGATGATGGGGTGAGAGATGATGGGGTAGGGAGGAGATGATGGGGTAGAGAGGTGATGATGGGGGTAGAGAGGAGGTGGAGGGGGGAGAGAGGAGATGATGGGGGTAGAGAGGTGATGATGGGGGTAGAGAGGAGGTGGAGAGGGTAGAGAGGAGATGATGGAGGTACGAAGGAGATGATGGGGGTAGGGAGGAGATGATGGGGTGAGAGAGATGATGGGGGTAGGGAGGAGATGATGGGGTAGAGAGGTGATGATGGGGGTAGAGAGGAGGTGGAGGGGGTAGAGAGGAGATGATGGGGTAGAGAGGTGATGATGGGGGTAGAAAGGAGGTGGAGGGGGTAGAGAGGTGATGATGGGGGTAGAGAGGAGGTGGAGGGGGAACAGAGGTAATGATGGGGGTAGGGAGGAGATGATGTAGTGGTGCGCCAGGTTACCCCGCTTCTGCTGCAGTGGATTGTGGACCGGGAGATCGGGCACCCCACTTCCACAGGCAGCAGCGTCAGTCGTAGGACGTGGGTGGCCCCATCTCCCGGTCCACAAACCACTGCTTGACCGGGGAGAAGCGCGGCGGGTGGACATGGGGGGCGCCCCATCTCCTGATCCACATTCCAATGCAGGAGCTCCGGGCGGGGTAGCCTTGCGCACCACTACCCCCTCGCAACTGACTGACTCTGAGTCCCCTGCCGATGCGGCCGCCTGCAGGGACATCAGCCTGCCGCCGTATCTCCTCTCCTCTCCGCTGGGTCACATCAGGCAGCCTGTTCGGGATTCGTCCCCAGGCTGCCGCATATCCTCCTGGATCCCCTGGCTGGACGCTGCAACCCGATCCGGCAGCCTCACGCTCTTCCCCCGCAGGCGGCCGGACCAGCAGGGCCTCAGAGAGACAGTCAGTTGCAAGGCTGCTGGTCTGTGATCTCCGACTTCATCCTTCCCCCAGCAGCCTCAACAAGTCCCGTACCCCACAGAACACTGGTGAGGCTGCTGCTGGGGGAAGGATGTGAGAGCAGCAGCGGGGATAGGCGCCGGGACACTGCTGGGTGATAGCAGTGTCCCGGCACCCAAAACAATTTTTTTCCCCCACCTCCCGGCGTACCCCCTCAGCCTGCGGCGCGTACCCCCTGGGGTACGCGTACCGCAGGTTGAGAAACACTGGTCTATAGTATAGTGTGTTATACAGTCTATAGCACAGTGCGTTATACAGTCTATAGCACAGTGCGTTACCTGTAGGGCGATCTCACGTGACACGCAGCAGACGTAACCCACACCGTACAAGGTGCCAAAATGCGCTAACAAGCCCGGGCCTGAGGAGCGAACACCTGTCCATGGCAGAGAGGAAATTACATTATACCTAAAGGAAAGACCACCCTGGAGCTAAGAGAGGGGGAGAGAGGTGTCCCAAACCTCCAACAAACGAATAACACTACACAACAAAACTTCTCACAGCTGAGGGTCTGTTACTACTGTATCCTGTCTAAAATATTCTCCATACGCTAAATGGGCTGGGCACTAGATACCTATCACTGGGGATGGAGTGGGGCATATACCTGTCACTGCCCTGGAGGGGGGGGGGGCAGATACCTCTCACTCTCCTCTGGGGGTGGGGGCAGATATCTCTCACTCTCCTCTGGGGGTGGGGGCAGATACCTCTCACTCTCCTCTGGGGGTGGGGGCAGATAGCTCTCACTCTCCTCTGGGGGGTGGGGACAGATACCTCTCACTCTCCTCTGGGGGTGGGGGCAGATACCTCTCACTCTCCTCTGGGGGGTGGGGGCAGATACCTCTCACTCTCCTCTGGGGGGTGGGGGCAGATACCTCTCACTCTCCTCTGGGGGGTGGGGGCAGATACCTCTCACTCTCCTCTGGGGGGTGGGGGCAGATACCTCTCACTCTCCTCTGGGGGGCAGATACCTCTCACTCTCCTCTGGGGGTGGGGCAGATACCTCTCACTCTCCTCTGGGGATGGGGCAGATACCCCTCACTCTCCTCTGGGGGTGGGGCAGATATCTCTCACTCTCCTCTGGGGGTGGGGGCAGATATCTCTCCTCTGGGGGGGGGCAGATATCTCTCACTCTCCTCTGGGGGTGGGGGCAGATATCTCTCCTCTGGGGGTGGGGCAGATATCTCTCACTCTCCTCTGGGGGTGGGGGCAGATATCTCTCCTCTGGGGGTGAGGGCAGATATCTCTCAGTCTCCTCTGGGGGTGGGGGCAGATACCCCTCACTCTCCTCTGGGGGGCAGATACCTCTCACTCTCCTCTGGGGGGGGGGGGGGGCAGATACCTCTCACTCTCCTCTGGGGGTGAGGGCAGATATCTCTCAGTCTCCTCTGGGGGTGGGGGCAGATACCCCTCACTCTCCTCTGGGGGGCAGATACATCTCACTCTCCTCTGGGGGGGGGGGCAGATATCTCTCCTCTGGGGGTGGTGGCAGATACCTCTCACTCTCCTCTGGGGGGGGGCAGATACCTCTCACTCTTCTCTGGGGGGGGGGGGGCAGATACCTCTCACTCTCCTCTGGGGGGGGGCAGATACCTCTCACTCTCCTCTGGGGGGGCAGATACCTCTCACTCTCCTCTGGGGGTGGGGGCAGATATCTGTCACTCTCCTCTGGGGGGCAGATACCTCTCACTCTCCTCTGGGGGGCAGATATCTCTCACTCTCCTGTGGGGGGCAGATACCCCTCACTCTCCTCTGGGGGTGGGGGCAGATAACTCTCACTCTCCTCTGGGGGGCAGATACCTCTCACTCTCCTCTGGGGGGGGGCAGATACCTCTCACTCTTCTCTGGGGGGTTAGATATCTCTCACTCTCCTCTGGGGGGGGCAGATACCTCTCACTCTCTCTTCACTGGGGGGCAGATACCTCTCACTCTTCTCTGGGGGGGGGGGCAGATACCTCTCACTCTCCTCTGGGGGGGGCAGATACCTCTCACTCTCCTCTGGGGGGGGGCAGATACCTCTCACTCTCCTCTGGGGGGGGGCAGATACCTCTCACTCTCCTCTGGGGGGGGCAGATACCTCTCACTCTCCTCTGGGGGGGGCAGATACCTCTCACTCTCCTCTGGGGGGGGGGCAGATACCTCTCACTCTCCTCTGGGGGGCAGATACTTCTCACTCTCCTCTGGGGGGGCAGATACCTCTCACTCTCCTCTGGGGGGGCAGATACCTCTCACTCTTCTCTGGGGGGGGCAGATACCTCTCACTCTTCTCTGGGGGGGCAGATACCTCTCACTCTTCTCTGGGGGGGGCAGATATCTCTCACTCTCCTCGGGGGGGCAGATACCTCTCACTCTTCTCTGGGGGGCAGATACCTCTCACTCTTCTCTGGGGGGGCAGATATCTCTCACTCTCCTCTGGGGGGGCAGATACCTCTCACTCTCCTCTGGGGGGCAGATACCTCTCACTCTCCTCTGGGGGGGCAGATACCTCTCACTCTTCTCTGGGGGTGGGGGCAGATACCTCTCACTCTCCTCTGGGGTGGGGCAGATACCTCTCACTCTCCTCTGGGGGTGGGGGGAATACCCCTCACTCTCCTCTGGGGGTGGGAGCAGATACCCCTCACTCTCCTCTGGGGGTCAGATACCTCTCACTCTCCTCTGGGGGTGGGGGCAGATACCTCTCACTCTCCTCTGGGGGTGGGGGCAGATACCTCTCACTCTCCTCTGGGGGTGGGGCAGATATCTCTCACTCTCCTCTGGGGTGCAGATACCTCTCACTCTCCTCTGGGGGTCAGATACCTCTCACTCTCCTCTGGGGGTGGGGGCAGATACCTCTCACTCTCCTCTGGGGGTGGGGGCAGATACCTCTCACTCTCCTCTGGGGTGGGGGCAGATATCTCTCACTCTCCTCTGGGGTGCAGATACCTCTCACTCTCCTCTGGGGTGCAGATACCTCTCACTCTCCACGGGGGGGGGGGGGCAGATACCTCTCACTCTCCTCTGGGGGTGGGGCAGATACCTCTCACTCTCCTCTGGGGGTGGGGCAGATACCTCTCACTCTCCTCTGGGGGGTGGGGCAGATACCTCTCACTCTCCTCTGGGGGTGGGGGCAGATATCTCTCACTCTCCTCTGGGGGGGCAGATACCTCTCACTCTCTCTTGGGGGGGGGCAGATACCTCTCACTCTCCTCTGGGGGGGGGCAGATACCTCTCACTCTCCTCTGGGGTGGGGGCAGATACCTCTCACTCTCCTCTGGGGTGTGGGGGAATACCTCTCACTCTCCTCTGGGGGTGGGGGCAGATATCTCTCACTCTCCTCTGGGGGGCAGATACCTCTCACTCTCCTCTGGGGTGGGGGGAGATACCTCCTCACTCTCCTCTGGGGGTGGGGGCAGATACCTCTCACTCTCCTCTGGGGGTGGGCAGATACCTCTCACTCTCCTCTGGGGGGGGGGGGGCAGATACCTCTCACTGTCCTCTGGGGGGTGGGGGCAGATACATCTCACTCTCCTCTGGGAGGGGCAGATACTCTCACTCCTCTGTGGGGGGGGCAGATACCTCTCACTCTCCTCTGGGGGGGGGCAGATACCTCTCACTCTCCTCTGGGGGGGGGGGGGCAGATACCTCTCACTCCTCCTCTGGGGGGGCAGATACCTCTCACTCTCCTCTGGGGGTGGGGCAGATACCTCTCACTCTCCTCTGGGGGTGGGGGGCAGATACTCTCACTCTCCTCTGGGGGGCAGATACCTCTCACTCTCCTCTGGGTGGTGGGCAGATACCTCTCACTCTCCTCTGGGGGTGGGGGCAGATACCTCTCACTCTCCTCTGGGGTGGGCAGATACCTCTCACTCTCCTCTGGGGGTGGGGGCAGATACCTCTCACTCTTCCTCTGGGGTGGGGCAGATACCTCTCACTCTCCTCTGGGTGTGGGGGCAGATATCTCTCACTCTCCTCTGGGGGGGCAGATAACCTCTCACTCTTCTCTGGGGGCAGATACCTCTCACTCTCCTCTGGGGGGGGGGGGGCAGATACCTCTCACTGTCCTCTGGGGTGGGGGCAGATACATCTCACTCTCCCCTCTGGGGTGGGGGCAGATACCTCTCACTCTCCTCTGGGGGGGCAGATACCTCTCACTGTCCTCTGGGGTGGGGGCAGATACATCTCACTCTCCTCTGGGGGTGGGGGCAGATACCTCTCACTCTCCCTCTGGGGGGCAGATACCTCTCACTCTCCTCTGGGGGGCAGATACCTCTCACTCTCCTCTGGGGGGCAGATAGCTCTCACTCTCCTCTGGGGAGGGGGGGGGCAGATACCTCTCACTCTCCTCTGGGGGGGGGCAGATACCTCTCACTCTCCTCTGGGGGGGCAGATACCTCTCACTCTCCTCTGGGGGGCAGATACCTCTCACTCTCCTCTGGGGGGCAGATACCTCTCACTCTCCTCTGGGGGGGCAGATACCTCTCACTCTCCTCTGGGGGGGGGGGCAGATACCTCTCACTCTCCTATGGGGGGGGCAGATACCTCTCACTCTCCTCTGGGGGGGGGGCAGATACCTCTCACTCTCCTCTGGGGGGGGCAGATACCTCTCACTCTTCTCTGGGGGGGCAGATACCTCTCACTCTCCTCTGGGGGGGGGGGGGCAGATACCTCTCAACTCTCCTCTGGGGGCAGATACCTCCTCACTCTCCTCTGGGGGGGCAGATACCTCTCACTCTCCTCTGGGGGTGGGGCAGATACCTCTCACTCGCCTCTGGGGGGGGGGCAGAAGCCTCTCACTCTCCTCTTGGGGGGGGGGGGGGGCAGATACCTCTCACTCTCTCTGGGGGGCAGATACCTCTCACTCTCCTCTGGGGGCAGATACCTCTCACTCTCCTCTGGGGGTGGGGCAGATACCTCTCACTCTCCTCTGGGGGGTGGGGGCAGATACCTCTCACTCTCCTCTGGGGGTGGGCAGATACCTCTCACTCTCCTCTGGGGTGGGGCAGATACCTCTCACTCTCCTCTGGGGGGGGCAGATACCTCTCACTCCCTCTGGGGGTAGGGGGGCAGATATCTCTCACTCTCATCTGGGGTGCAAGATACCTCTCACTCTCCTCTGGGGTGCAGATACCTCTCACTCTCCTCTGGGGGGTGGGGGCAGATACCCTCTCACTCTCCTCTGGGGTGGGGCAGATACCTCTCACTCTCCTCTGGGGGGGGCAGATACCTCTCACTCTCCTCTGGGGGTGGGGCAGATACCTCTCACTCTCCTCTGGGGGTGGGGGCAGATATCTCTCACTCTCCTCTGGGGGGGCAGATACCTCTCACTCTTCTCTGGGGGGCAGATACCTCTCCACTCTCCTCTGGGGGTGGGGGGCAGATACCTCTCACTCTCCTCTGGGGGTGGGGCAGATACCTCTCACTCTCTCTGGGGGTGGGGGGAATACCCCTCACTCTCCTCTGGGGGTGGGGGGCAGATATCTCTCACTCTCCTCTGGGGGGCAGATACCTCTCACTCTCCTCTGGGGGTGGGGGGAATACCCCTCACTCTCCTCTGGGGGTGGGGGCAGATACCCCTCACTCTCCTCTGGGGGAGATACCTCTCACTCTCCTCTGGGGGGGGGGGGCAGATACCTCTCACTGTCCTCTGGGGGTGGGGCAGATACATCTCACTCTCCTCTGGGAGGGGCAGATATCTCTCCTCTGGGGGGGGGGGCAGATACCTCTCACTCTCCTCTGGGGGGGGGCAGATACCTCTCACTCTCCTCTGGGGGGGGGGGGGCAGATACCTCTCACTCATCCTCTGGGGGGCAGATACCTCTACACTCTCCTCTGGGGGTTGGGCAGATACCTCTCACTCTCCTCTGGGGGTGTGGGGGCAGATACCTCTCACTCTCCTCTTGGGGGGGCAGATATCTCTCACTCTCCTGTGGGGGCAGATACCCTCACTCTCCTCTGGGGGTGGGGCAGATAACTCTCACTCTCCTCTGGGGGGCAGATACCTCTCACTCTCCTCTGGGGGGGCAGATACCTCTCACTCTTCTCTGGGGGTTAGATATCTCTCACTCTCCTCTGGGGGGCAGATACCTCTCACTCTCTCTTCACTGGGGGGCAGATACACTCTCACTCTTCTCTGGGGGGGGGCAGATACCTCTCACTCTCCTCTGGGGGGGGCAGATACCTCTCACTCTCCTCTGGGGGGGGGGCAGATACCTCTCACTCTCCTCTGGGGGGGGGGCAGATACCTCTCACTCTCCTCTGGGGGGGGCAGATACCTCTCACTCTCCTCTGGGGGGGGGCAGATACCTCTCACTCTCCTCTGGGGGGGGGCCAGATACCTCTCACTCTCCTCTGGGGGCAGATACTTCTCACTCTCCTCTGGGGGGGCAGATACCTCTCACTTCTCCTCTGGGGGGGCAGATACCTCTCACTCTTCTCTGGGGGGGCAGATACCTCTCACTCTTTCTCTGGGGGGCAGATACCTCTCACTCTTCTCTGGGGGGGCAGATATCTCTCACTCTCCTCTGGGGGGCAGATACCTCTCACTCTTCTCTGGGGGGCAGATACCTCTCACTCTTCTCTGGGGGGGCAGATATCTCTCACTCTCCTCTGGGGGGGCAGATACCTCTCACTCTCCTCTGGGGGGCAGATACCTCTCACTCTCCTCTGGGGGGGGCAGATACCTCTCACTCTTCTCTGGGGGTGGGGGCAGATACCTCTCACTCTCCTCTGGGGTGGGGCAGATACCTCTCACTCTCCTCTGGGGGTGGGGGGAATACCCCTCACTCTCCTCTGGGGGTGGGAGCAGATACCCCTCACTCTCCTCTGGGGGTCAGATACCTCTCACTCTCCTCTGGGGGTGGGGGCAGATACCTCTCACTCTCCTCTGGGGTGGGGCAGATACCTCTCACTCTCCTCTGGGGGTGGGGGCAGATATCTCTCCACTCTCCTCTGGGGTGCAGATACCTCTCACTCTCCTCTGGGGGTCAGATACCTCTCACTCTCCTCTGGGGTGGGGGCAGATACCTCTCACTCTCCTCTGGGGGTGGGGGCAGATACCTCTCACTCTCCTCTGGGGGTGGGGGCAGATATCTCTCACTCTCCTCTGGGGTGCAGATACCTCTCACTCTCCTCTGGGGTGCAGATACCTCTCACTCTCCTCTGGGGGGTGGGGGCAGATACCTCTCACTCTCCTCTGGGGGTGGGGCAGATACCTCTCACTCTCCTCTGGGGGTGGGGCAGATACCTCTCACTCTCCTCTGGGGGTGGGGCAGATACCTCTCACTCTCCTCTGGGGGTGGGGGCAGATATCTCTCACTCTCCTCTGGGGGGGCAGATACCTCTCACTCTTCTCTGGGGGGCAGATACCTCTCACTCTCCTCTGGGGGTGGGGGCAGATACCTCTCACTCTCCTCTGGGGGTGGGGCAGATACCTCTCACTCTCCTCTGGGGGTGGGGGGAATACCCCTCACTCTCCTCTGGGGGTGGGGGCAGATATCTCTCACTCTCCTCTGGGGGGCAGATACCTCTCACTCTCCTCTGGGGGTGGGGGGAATACCCCTCACTCTCCTCTGGGGTGGGGGCAGATACCCCTCACTCTCCTCTGGGGGGCAGATACCTCTCACTCTCCTCTGGGGGGGGGGGGGCAGATACCTCTCACTGTCCTCTGGGGGTGGGGGCAGATACATCTCACTCTCCTCTGGGGAGGGGCAGATATCTCTCCTCTGGGGGTGGGGGGGCAGATACCTCTCACTCTCCTCTGGGGGGGGGGCAGATACCTCTCACTCTCCTCTGGGGGGGGGGGCAGATACCTCTCACTTCTCCTCTGGGGGGCAGATACCTCTCACTCTCCTCTGGGGGTGGGGCAGATACCTCTCACTCTCCTCTGGGGGGTGGGGGCAGATACCTCTCACTCTCCTCTGGGGGGCAGATACCTCTCACTCTCCTCTGGGGGTGGGGCAGATACCTCTCACTCTCCTCTGGGGGGTGGGGGCAGATACCTCTCACTCTCCTCTGGGGGTGGGGCAGATACCTCTCACTCTCCTCTGGGGTGGGGCAGATACCTCTCACTCTCCTCTGGGGGTGGGGCAGATACCTCTCACTCTCCTCTGGGGGTGGGGGCAGATATCTCTCACTCTCCTCTGGGGGGGCAGATACCTCTCACTCTTCTCTGGGGGGCAGATACCTCTCACTCTCCTCTGGGGGGGGGGGCAGATACCTCTCACTGTCCTCTGGGGTGGGGGCAGATACATCTCACTCTCCTCTGGGGGTGGGGGCAGATACCTCTCACTCTCCTCTGGGGGGCAGATACCTCTCACTGTCCTCTGGGGGTGGGGGCAGATACATCTCACTCTCCTCTGGGGGTGGGGGCAGATACCTCTCACTCTCCTCTGGGGGGCAGATACCTCTCACTCTCCTCTGGGGGCAGATACCTCTCACTCTCCTCTGGGGGGCAGATAGCTCTCACTCTCCTCTGGGGGGGGGGGGGGGCAGATACCTCTCACTCTCCTCTGGGGGGGGGCAGATACCTCTCACTCTCCTCTGGGGGGGCAGATACCTCTCACTCTCCTCTGGGGGGCAGATACCTCTCACTCTCCTCTGGGGGGTTAGATACTCTCACTCTCCTCTGGGGGGGGCAGATACCTCTCACTCTCGTCTGGGGGGGGGGGGCAGCTACCTCCACTCTCCTATGGGGGGGGCAGATACCTCTCACTCTCCTCTGGGGGGGGGGCAGATACCTCGCACTCTCCTCTGGGGGGGGCAGATACCTCTCACTCTTCTCTGGGGGGCAGATACCTCTCACTCTCCTCTGGGGGGGGGGGCAGATACCTCTCACTCTCCTCTGGGGGGCAGATACTCTCACTCTTCCTCTGGGGGGCAGATACTCTCACTCTCCTCTGGGGGTGGGGGGCAGATACCTCTCACTCTCCTCTGGGGGGGGCAGATACCTCTCACTCTCCTCTGGGGGGGGGGGGCAGATACCTATCACTCTCCTCTGGGGGGCAGATACCTCTCACTCTCCTCTGGGGGGCAGATACCTCTCACTCTCCTCTGGGGGTGGGGCAGATACCTCTCACTCTCCTCCTGGGGGGGTGGGGGCAGATACCTCTCACTCTCCTCTGGGGGTGGGGCAGATACCTCTCACTCTCCTCTGGGGGTGGGGCAGATACCTCTCACTCTCCTCTGGGGGTGGGGCAGATACCTCTCACTCTCCTCTGGGGGTGGGGGCAGATATCTCTCACTCTCCTCTGGGGGGGCAGATACCTCTCACTCTTCTCTGGGGGGCAGATACCTCTCACTCTCCTCTGGGGGGGGGGGGCAGATACCTCTCACTGTCCTCTGGGGGTGGGGGCAGATACATCTCACTCACCTCTGGGGGTGGGGGCAGATACCTCTCACTCTCCTCTGGGGGGCAGATACCTCTCACTCTCCTCTGGGGGGCAGATACCTCTCACTCTCCTCTGGGGGGCAGATAGCTCTCACTCTCCTCTGGGGGGGGGGGGGGGGGGCAGATACCTCTCACTCTCCTCTGGGGGGGGGCAGATACCTCTCACTCTCCTCTGGGGGGGCAGATACCTCTCACTCTCCTCTGGGGGGGCAGATACCTCTCACTCTCCTCTGGGGGGTTAGCTACCTCTCACTCTCCTCTGGGGGGCAGATACCTCTCACTCTCCTCTGGGGGGGGGGCAGATACCTCTCACTCTCCTCTGGGGGGGGGCAGATACCTCTCACTCTCCTCTGGGGGGGGCAGATACCTCTCACTCTCCTCTGGGGGGGGCAGATACCTCTCACTCTTCTCTGGGGGGGGCAGATACCTCTCACTCTCCTCTGGAAGGGGGCAGATACCTCTCACTCTCCTCTGGGGGGCAGATACCTCTCACTCTCCTCTGGGGGGGGCAGATACCTCTCACTCTCCTCTGGGGGTGGGGCAGATACCTCTCACTCTCCTCTGGGGTGGGGGCAGATACCTCTCACTCTCCTCTGGGGGGCAGATACCTCTCACTCTCCTCTGGGGGGCAGATATCCTCTCACTCTCCTCTGGGGGGGGCAGATACCTCTCACTCTCCTCTGGGGGTGGGGGCAGATACCTCTCACTCTCCTCTGGGGGGCAGATACCTCTCACTCTCCTCTGGGGGGGGCAGATACCTCTCACTCTTCTCTGGGGGGTTAGATATCTCTCACTCTCCTCTGGGGGGGCAGATACCTCTCACTCTCTCTTCACTGGGGGGCAGATACCTCTCACTCTTCTCTGGGGGGGGGGGGCAGATACCTCTCACTCTCCTGTGGGGGGGGCAGATACCTCTCACTCTCCTCTGGGGGGGGCAGATACCTCTCACTCTCCTCTGGGGGGGGGGCAGATACCTCTCACTCTCCTCTGGGGGGGGCAGATACCTCTCACTCTCCTCTGGGGGGGGGGCAGATACCTCTCACCTCTCCTCTGGGGGGGGGGCAGATACCTCTCACTCTCCTCTGGGGGGCAGATACTTCTCACTCTCCTCTGGGGGGCAGATACCTCTCACTCTCCTCTGGGGGGGCAGATACCTCTCACTCTTCTCTGGGGGGGGGCAGATACCTCTCACTCTTCTCTGGGGGGGCAGATACCTCTCACTCTTCTCTGGGGGGGCAGATATCTCTCACTTCCTCTGGGGGGCAGATACCTCTCACTCTTCTCTGGGGGGGCAGATACCTCTCACTCTTCTCTGGGGGGGGCAGATATCTCTCACTCTCCTCTGGGGGGGCAGATACCTCTCACTCTCCTCTGGGGGGCAGATACCTCTCACTCTCCTCTGGGGGGGCAGATACCTCTCACTCTTCTCTGGGGGGTGGGGCAGGATACCTCTCACTCTCCTCTGGGGTGGGGCAGATACCTCTCACTCTCCTCTGGGGGTGGGGGGAATACCCCTCACTCTCCTCTGGGGGTGGGAGCAGATACCCCTCACTCTCCTCTGGGGGTCAGATACCTCTCACTCTCCTCTGGGGGGGCAGATACCTCTCACTCTCCTCTGGGGGGGCAGATACCTCTCACTCTCCTCTGGGGGGGCAGATACCTCTCACTCTCCTCTGGGGGTGGGGCAGATACCTCTCACTCTCCTCTGGGGGTGGGGGCAGATATCTCTCACTCTCCTCTGGGGTGCAGATACCTCTCACTCTCCTCTGGGGGTCAGATACCTCTCACTCTCCTCTGGGGGTGGGGGCAGATACCTCTCACTCTCCTCTGGGGGTGGGGCAGATACCTCTCACTCTCCTCTGGGGGTGGGGGCAGATATCTCTCACTCTCCTCTGGGGTGCAGATACCTCTCACTCTCCTCTGGGGTGCAGATACCTCTCACTCTCCTCTGGGGGGTGGGGCAGATACCTCTCACTCTCCTCTGGGGTGGGGCAGATACCTCTCACTCTCCTCTGGGGGTGGGGCAGATACCTCTCACTCTCCTCTGGGGGTGGGGCAGATACCTCTCACTCTCCTCTGGGGGTGGGGGCAGATATCTCTCACTCTCCTCTGGGGGGGCAGATACCTCTCACTCTTCTCTGGGGGGCAGATACCTCTCACTCTCCTCTGGGGGTGGGGGCAGATACCTCTCACTCTCCTCTGGGGGTGGGGCAGATACCTCTCACTCTCCTCTGGGGGTGGGGGGAATACCCCTCACTCTCCTCTGGGGGTGGGGGCAGATATCTCTCACTCTCCTCTGGGGGGCAGATACCTCTCACTCTCCTCTGGGGGTGGGGGGAATACCCCTCACTCTCCTCTGGGGGTGGGGGCAGATACCCCTCACTCTCCTCTGGGGGGCAGATACCTCTCACTCTCCTCTGGGGGGGGGGGGGCAGATACCTCTCACTGTCCTCTGGGGGTGGGGGCAGATACATCTCACTCTCCTCTGGGGAGGGGCAGATATCTCTCCTCTGGGGGAGGGGGCAGATACCTCTCACTCTCCTCTGGGGGGGGGCAGATACCTCTCACTCTCCTCTGGGGGGGGGGGGGCAGATACCTCTCACTCTCCTCTGGGGGGCAGATACCTCTCACTCTCCTCTGGGGGTGGGGCAGATACCTCTCACTCTCCTCTGGGGGGTGGGGGCAGATACCTCTCACTCTCCTCTGGGGGGCAGATACCTCTCACTCTCCTCTGGGGGTGGGGCAGATACCTCTCACTCTCCTCTGGGGGGTGGGGGCAGATACCTCTCACTCTCCTCTGGGGGGGGGGGCAGATACCTCTCACTCTCCTCTGGGGTGGGGCAGATACCTCTCACTCTCCTCTGGGGGTGGGGGCAGATATCTCTCACTCTCCTCTGGGGGGGCAGATACCTCTCACTCTTCTCTGGGGGGCAGATACCTCTCACTCTCCTCGGGGGGGGGGGGGGCAGATACCTCTCACTGTCCTCTGGGGGTGGGAGCAGATACATCTCACTCTCCTCTGGGGGTGGGGGCAGATACCTCTCACTCTCCTCTGGGGGGCAGATACCTCTCACTGTCCTCTGGGGGTGGGGCAGATACATCTCACTCTCCTCTGGGGCTGGGGGCAGATACCTCTCACTCTCCTCTGGGGGGCAGATACCTCTCACTCTCCTCTGGGGGGCAGATACCTCTCACTCTCCTCTGGGGGGCAGATAGCTCTCACTCTCCTCTGGGGGGGGGGGGGGCAGATACCTCTCACTCTCCTCTGGGGGGGGGCAGATACCTCTCACTCTCCTCTGGGGGGGCAGATACCTCTCACTCTCCTCTGGGGGGGCAGATACCTCTCACTCTCCTCTGGGGGGTTAGATACCTCTCACTCTCCTCTGGGGGGGGCAGATACCTCTCACTCTCCTCTGGGGGGGGGGGGCAGATACCTCTCACTCTCCTATGGGGGGGGCAGATACCTCTCACTCTCCTCTGGGGGGGGGGGCAGATACCACTCACTCTCCTCTGGGGGGGGCAGATACCTCTCACTCTTCTCTGGGGGCGCAGATACCTCTCACTCTCCTCTGGGGGGGGGGGGGCAGATACCTCTCACTCTCCTCTGGGGGGCAGATACCTCTCACTCTCCTCTGGGGGGGCAGATACCTCTCACTCTCCTCTGGGGGTGGGGCAGATACCTCTCACTCTCCTCTGGGGGTGGGGCAGATACCTCTCACTCTCCTCTGGGGGGGGGGGGGCAGATACCTCTCACTCTCCTCTGGGGGGCAGATACCTCTCACTCTCCTCTGGGGGGCAGATACCTCTCACTCTCCTCTGGGGGTGGGGCAGATACCTCTCACTCTCCTCTGGGGGGTGGGGGCAGATACCTCTCACTCTCCTCTGGGGGTGGGGCAGATACCTCTCACTCTCCTCTGGGGGTGGGGCAGATACCTCTCACTCTCCTCTGGGGGTGGGGCAGATACCTCTCACTCTCCTCTGGGGGTGGGGGCAGATATCTCTCACTCTCCTCTGGGGGGGCAGATACCTCTCACTCTCCTCTGGGGGGCAGATACCTCTCACTCTCCTCTGGGGGTGGGGGCAGATACCTCTCACTGTCCTCTGGGGGTGGGGGCAGATACATCTCACTCTCCTCTGGGGGTGGGGGCAGATACCTCTCACTCTCCTCTGGGGGGCAGATACCTCTCACTCTCCTCTGGGGGGCAGATACCTCTCACTCTCCTCTGGGGGGCAGATAGCTCTCACTCTCCTCTGGGGGGGGGGGGGGGGCAGATACCTCTCACTCTCCTCTGGGGGGGGGCAGATACCTCTCACTCTCCTCTGGGGGGGCAGATACCTCTCACTCTCCTCTGGGGGGGCAGATACCTCTCACTCTCCTCTGGGGGGTTAGATACCTCTCACTCTCCTCTGGGGGGGGCAGATACCTCTCACTCTCCTCTGGGGGGGGGGGGCAGATACCTCTCACTCTCCTATGGGGGGGGCAGATACCTCTCACTCTCCTCTGGGGGGGGGGCAGATACCTCTCACTCTCCTCTGGGGGGGGCAGATACCTCTCACTCTTCTCTGGGGGGGCAGATACCTCTCACTCTCCTCTGGGGGGGGGCAGATACCTCTCACTCTCCTCTGGGGGGCAGATACCTCTCACTCTCCTCTGGGGGGGCAGATACCTCTCACTCTCCTCTGGGGGTGGGGCAGATACCTCTCACTCTCCTCTGGGGGTGGGGCAGATACCTCTCACTCTCCTCTGGGGGGGGGGGGCAGATACCTCTCACTCTCCTCTGGGGGGCAGATATCTCTCACTCTCCTCTGGGGGGGGGCAGATACCTCTCACTCTCCTCTGGGGGGGGCAGATACCTCTCACTCTCCTCTGGGGGGGGGGGGGGGCAGATACCTCTCACTCTCCTCTGGGGGGGGGCAGATACCTCTCACTCTCCTCTGGGGGGCAGATACCTCTCACTCTCCTCTGGGGGGGGGCAGATACCTCTCACTCTCCTCTGGGGGGCAGATACCTCTCACTCTCCTCTGGGGGGCAGATACCTCTCACTCTCCTCTGGGGGGCAGATACCTCTCACTCTTCTCTGGGGGGCAGATACCTCTCACTCTCCTCTGGGGGGCAGATACCTCTCACTCTTCTCTGGGGGGCAGATACCTCTCACTCTCCTCTGGGGGGGCAGATACTTCTCACTGTATCACTGTCCTCAGGGGGGAAGGGGCAGAACAGGCCTTGCTGTATTCACATGAGCAGGTATTGCGTTTTATTTTCATGCTCTATGGGAACATGTCCTTCACTATATTCCTCTCAGAAACCACCAAACAACTCCGGGAGGTGCAGCGACTTTTCCCACATGGAGCCCGCCGTCCTATAAGGGGCATAATAACCCACAACAATTTCAACATCATTTTTTTATGAAATTCCCCAAACTATATCCCATTACTCACTAAACGGCCTGATATGGCGTTACCGCGGGGCCGGGACATGCTGGAGGTTGTAGTTCTATACTAAAAGAGCAGAACCTCCGGGGTGTGAGGGGGCGAATACTAACACCCGATTGGCTCTTTCTAATCACCTGATGCGCGCTGAGAACAGCAGAGTCATGGGAGGTGTAGTTCTTAACAGGATTCACTACAATGCGAGCAGCGCTAAGGTAAACTACAAATCCCATGATTCTCAGCGTGTCCCTCAGAGTCGGTGCCGTTATCTCAGCGCGCAAATTTAGCCGGTTAGTGCAATCAATACCGCTCGTGAGGTGAGTGCGGCTTATAGTGTGTACTGCTGTGTGTGTGAGGTGAGTGCGGCTTATAGAGTGTACTGCCCCTGTGTGTGAGGTGAGTGCGGCTTATAGTGTGTACTGTGTGTGAGGTGAGTGCGGCTTATAGTGTGTACTGCTGTGTGTGAGGTGAGTGTGGCTTATAGTGTGTACTGCTGTGTGTGAGGTGAGTGCGGCTTATAGTGTGTACTGCTGTGTGTGAGGTGAGTGTGGCTTATAGTGTGTACTGCTGTGTGTGAGGTGAGTGCGGCTTATAGTGTGTACTGCTGTGTGTGAGGTGAGTGCGGCTTATAGTGTGTACTGCCCCTGTGCGTGAGGTGAGTGCGGCTTATAGTGTGTACTGCTGTGTGTGAGGTGAGTGCGGCTTATAGTGTGTATTGCTGTGTGTGAGGTGAGTGCCGCTTATAGTGTGTACTGCCCCTGTGTGTGTGAGGTGAGTGCGGCTTATAGTGTGTACTGCTGTGTGTGAGGTGAGTGCGGCTTATAGTATGTACTGCCCCTGTGTGTGAGGTGAGTGCGGCTTATAGTGTGTACTGTGTGTGAGGTGAGTGCTGCTTATAGTGTGTACTGCTGTGTGTGAGGTGAGTGCGGCTTATAGTGTGTACTGCTGTGTGTGAGGTGAGTGCGGCTTATAGTGTGTACTGCTGTGTGTGAGGTGAGTGCGGCTTATAGTGTGTACTGCCCCTGTGTGTGAGGTGAGTGCGGCTTATACTGTGTACTGCTGTGTGTGAGGTGAGTGTGGCTTATAGTGTGTACTGCCCCTGTGTGTGAGGTGAGTGTGGCTTATAGTGTGTACTGCCCCTGTGTGTGTGAGGTGAGTGCGGCTTATAGTGTGTACTGCCCCTGTGTGTGAGGTGAGTGCGGCTTATAGTGTGTACTGCTGTGTGTGAGGTGAGTGCGGCTTATAGTGTGTACTGCTGTGTGTGAGGTGAGTGTGGCTTATAGTGTGTATTGCTGTGTGTGAGGTGAGTGCCGCTTATAGTGTGTACTGCCCCTGTGTGTGTGAGGTGAGTGCGGCTTATAGTGTGTACTGCTGTGTGTGAGGTGAGTGCGGCTTATAGTATGTACTGCCCCTGTGTGTGAGGTGAGTGCGGCTTATAGTGTGTACTGTGTGTGAGGTGAGTGCTGCTTATAGTGTGTACTGCTGTGTGTGAGGTGAGTGCGGCTTATAGTGTGTACTGCTGTGTGTGAGGTGAGTGCGGCTTATAGTGTGTACTGCTGTGTGTGAGGTGAGTGCGGCTTATAGTGTGTACTGCCCCTGTGTGTGAGGTGAGTGCGGCTTATAGTGTGTACTGCTGTGTGTGAGGTGAGTGTGGCTTATAGTGTGTACTGCCCCTGTGTGTGAGGTGAGTGTGGCTTATAGTGTGTACTGCCCCTGTGTGTGTGAGGTGAGTGCGGCTTATAGTGTGTACTGCCCCTGTGTGTGAGGTGAGTGCGGCTTATAGTGTGTACTGCTGTGTGTGAGGTGAGTGCGGCTTATAGTGTGTACTGCTGTGTGTGAGGTGAGTGCCGCTTATAGTGTGCACTGCCCCTGTGCGTGTGAGGTGAGTGCGGCTTATAGTGTGTACTACCCCTGTGTGTGAGGTGAGTGCGGCTTATAGTGTGTACTGCCCCTGTGTGTGAGGTGAGTGTGGCTTATAGTATGTACTGCCCCTGTGTGTGTGAGGTGTGTACTGCTGTGTGTGAGGTGAGTGCGGCTTATAGTGTGTACTGCTGTGTGTGAGGTGAGTGCGGCTTATAGTGTGTACTGCCCCTGTGTGTGAGGTGAGTGTGGCTTATAGTGTGTACTGCTGTGTGTGAGGTGAGTGCGGCTTATAGTGTGTACTGCTGTGTGTGAGGTGAGTGCGGCTTATAGTGTGTACTGCCCCTGTGTGTGAGGTGAGTGTGGCTTATAGTGTGTACTGCTGTGTGTGAGGTGAGTGCGGCTTATAGTGTGTACTGCTGTGTGTGAGGTGAGTGTGGCTTATAGTGTGTACTGCTGTGTGAGGTGAGTGCGGCTTATAGTGTGTACTGCCCCTGTGTGTGAGGTGAGTGTGGCTTATAGTATGTACTGCCCCTGTGTGTGAGGTGAGTGTGGCTTATAGTGTGTACTGCCCCTGTGTGTGAGGTGAGTGTGGCTTATAGTGTGTACTGCCCCTGTGTGTGTGAGGTGAGTGCGGCTTATAGTGTGTACTGCTGTGTGTGAGGTGAGTGCAGCTTATAGTGTGTACTGCCCCTGTGTGAGGTGAGTGTGGCTTATAGTGTGTACTGCCCCTGTGTGTGAGGTGAGTGCGGCTTATAGTGTGTACTGCTGTGTGTGAGGTGAGTGCGGCTTATAGTGTGTACTGCTGTGTGTGAGGTGAGTGCTGCTTATAGTGTGTACTGCTGTGTGTGAGGTGAGTGCGGCTTATAGTGTGTACTGCCCCTGTGTGTGTGAGGTGAGTGCGGCTTATAGTGTGTACTGCCCCTGTGTGTGAGGTGAGTGCGGCTTATAGTGTGTACTGCCCCTGTGTGTGAGGTGAGTGTGGCTTATAGTATGTACTGCCCCTGTGTGTGTGAGGTGAGTGCGGCTTATAGTGTGTACTGCTGTGTGTGGCTTATAGTGTGTACTGCTGTGTGTGAGGTGAGTGCGGCTTATAGTGTGTACTGCCCCTGTGTGTGTGAGGTGAGTGCGGCTTATAGTGTGTACTGCTGTGTGTGAGGTGAGTGCGGCTTATAGTGTGTACTGCCCCTGTGTGTGTGAGGTGAGTGCGGCTTATAGTGTGTACTGCTGTGTGTGAGGTGAGTGCGGCTTATAGTGTGTACTGCCCCTGTGTGTGTGAGTGCGGCTTATAGTGTGTACTGCCCCTGTGTGTGAGGTGAGTGCGGCTTATAGTGTGTACTGCCCCTGTGTGTGAGGTGAGTGTGGCTTATAGTATGTACTGCCCCTGTGTGTGTGAGGTGAGTGCGGCTTATAGTGTGTACTGCTGTGTGTGGCTTATAGTGTGTACTGCTGTGTGTGAGGTGAGTGCGGCTTATAGTGTGTACTGCCCCTGTGTGTGTGAGGTGAGTGCGGCTTATAGTGTGTACTGCCCCTGTGTGTGTGAGGTGAGTGCGGCTTATAGTGTGTACTGCCCCTGTGTGTGTGAGGTGAGTGGGGCTTATAGTGTGTACTGCCCCTGTGTGTGAGGTGAGTGCGGCTTATAGTGTGTACTGCCCTTGTGTTGTGAGGTGAGTGCGGCTTATAGTGTGTTCTGCTGTGTGAGGTGAGTGCGGCTTATAGTGTGTACTGCCCCTGTGTGTGTGAGGTGAGTGCGGCTTAGAGTGTGTACTGCCCCTGTGTGTGTGAGGTGAGTGCGGCTTATAGTGTGTACTGCCCCTGTGTGTGTGAGGTGAGTGCTGCTTATAGTGTGTACTGCCCCTGTGTGTGTGAGGTGAGTGGGGCTTATAGTGTGTACTGCCCCTGTGTGTGAGGTGAGTGCGGCTTATAGTGTGTACTGCCCCTGTGTGTGAGGTGAGTGTGGCTTATAGTGTGTACTGCCCCTGTGTGTGTGAGGTGAGTGCTGCTTATAGTGTGTACTGCTGTGTGTGTGAGGTGAGTGCGGCTTATAGTGTGTACTGCCCCTGTGTGTGAGGTGAGTGCGGCTTATAGTGTGTACTGTGTGTGAGGTGAGTGCGGCTTATAGTGTGTACTGCTGTGTGTGTGAGGTGAGTGCGGCTTATAGTGTGTACTGCTGTGTGTGTGAGGTGAGAGCGGCTTATAGTGTGTACTGCTGTGTGTGTGAGGTGAGAACGGCTTATAGTGTGTACTGCCCCTGTGTGTGTGAGGTGAGTGCGGCTTATAGTGTGTACTGCCCAGTGTGTGTGAGGTGAGTGCGGCTTATAGTGTGTACTGCCCCTGTGTGTGTGAGGTGAGCGCGGCTTATAGTGTGTACTGCCCCTGTGTGTGTGAGGTGAGTGCGGCTTATAGTGTGTACTGCCCCTGTGTGTGTGAGGTGAGTGCGGCTTATAGTGTGTACTGCCCCTGTGTGTGTGAGGTGAGTGCGGCTTATAGTGTGTACTGCCCCTGTGTGTGAGGTGAGTGCGGCTTATAGTGTGTACTGCCCCTGTGTGTGAGGTGAGTGCGGCTTAGGGTATGTTCACATCTCGTTGTGAGGCTACACGTTAGAAATCAGTGAAAAAAGGATGCTGACGTGCAGCCCGGTGGGAGGCCGACGGCCACATTGACTTAAATTAGCAGGACGGAGTTATTATGTGACTACGTTCATTTGCCGGATGTACAGTCATGGCCAAAAGTTTTGAGAATGATACAAATAATAATTATTACAAAGTCTACTGCTTCAGTATTTAAAATGGCAATTTGCATATACCCCAGAATGTTATACAGAGGGATCAGCTTAACAGCAATTACTTGCAAAGTCAATATTTGCCTAGAAAATGAACTTTATCCCCCCAAACACATTTCAGCATCATTGCAGCCCGGCCTTACAAGGAGCAGCTAACATGGTTTCAGTGATTGCTCCAGTAACACAGGTGCGGGTGTTGATGAGGACAGGGCTGGAGATCAGTCTGTCATGATTAAGTGAGAATGACACCACTGGACGCTGCGTGTATGTAATTCTGCCGGCCACTTAACCCCTTCTGATGCCGCTCGCTCCGCTCTGTATACATACCTCCTCGCTCCACGGGGTCCCGGAGTCCTGCTCTCGCGCCCGGCCAATCAGTGTGTTGCCCTGCCGCAGCCACTGATTGGCCGGGCGGGAGAGCAGGACGCCGGGACCCCGTGGAGCAAGGAGGTATGTATGCGGAGCGGGAGCCAGGTGGCATCAGAAGGGGTTAAGCGGCCGGCAGAATTACATACACGCAGCGGTCGTTCAGAGCACTGCGTGTATGTACTGACAGTGATCTGCCAGGACCTAGCTGACTCACAGCGTTATTAACGCTGCAAGTCTACGTGTGAAGGCACCCTAAGGGACCCCGTGCAGCGAGGACAGGTAATGTATACAGAGCGAGAGGCGGGCGGCAGCTGAAGGGGTTAAGCGGCCGGTAGAATTACATACACGCAGCCGTCGTTCAGACCGCTGTGTGTATGTAGTGAAAGTGATCTGCCAGGACCTAGCCGACTCGTAGCATTATTAGCGCTGCGAGTCGGTACGTGTGAAGCTACCCTAAAAGGAGGCTGGTGCTTGGCATCATTGTTTCTCTTCTGTTACCATGGTTATCTCTAAAGAAACACGTGCAGTCATCATTGCACTGCACAAAAATGGCCGAACAGGGAAGAGTATCGCAGCTAGAAAGATTGCACCTCAGTCAACAATCTATCGCATCATCAAGAACTTCAAGGAGAGTGGTTCCATTGTTGCCAAAGAGGCTCCAGGGCGCCCAAGAAAGACCAGCAAGCGCCAGGACCGTCTCTTAAAAGTGTGGTCAGCTGCGGGATTGGGCTGCCAGCAGTGCAGAGCTTGGTCAGGAATGGCAGCAGGCAGGTGTGAGGGCATCTGCACTGTGCACTGTGCACAGACTGATATTCTGCAAAAGGTCCAGGGAGTGGACTGCTGAGGACTGGGGGAAAGGTCCAGGGAGTGGACTGCTGAGGACTGGGGGAAAGGTCCAGGGAGTGGACTTCTGAGGACTGGGGGAAAGGTCCAGGGAGTGGACTGCTGAGGACTGGGGGAAAGGTCCAGGGAGCGGACTGCTGAGGACTGGGGGAAAGGTCCAGGGAGTGGACTGCTGAGGACTGGGGGGAAAGGTCCAGGGAGTGGACTGCTGAGGACTGGGGGAAAGGTCCAGGGAGTGGACTGCTGAGGACTGGGGGGAAAGGTCCAGGGAGTGGACTGCTGAGGACTGGGGGAAAGGTCCAGGGAGTGGACTGCTGAGGACTGGGGGAAAGGTCCAGGGAGTGGACTGCTGAGGACTGGGGGAAAGGTCCAGGGAGTGGGCTGCTGAGGACTGGGGGAAAGGTCCAGGGAGTGGGCTGCTGAGGACTGGGGGAAAGTCATTTTCTCTGATGAATCCCCTTTCCAATGATTTGGGACATCTGGAAAACAGCTTATTGGGAGAAGACGATGTGAGCGCTACCACCAGTCTTGTCTCATGCCGACTGTAAGGGTACAAACCCACTTGACGTATTTGCTGCGTGAATCAGTCTTAAAAATAAGCAGGCAAAACGCAGGTTGGCTTTATACGATTGTTCTGCGTTAAAATACGCAATTGCGTATTTTTGAAGCGTGAAGCTACATGCGTTTTTCGCACAGGTTGTTAACAACTGATGCTTTGCTAACAACAAGCTTCACGCTTTAAAAATACGCAATTGCGTATTTTAACGCAGAACAATCGTATAAAGCCAACCTGCGTTTTGCCTGCTTATTTTTAAGACTGATTCACGCAGCAAATACGTCAAGTGGGTTTGTACCCTAAGGCTGAGTTGGGCAGAGTTGTGAGTAGCAGCTATTGTGTTAAAGGGGTTACAAAAACATGGCCAATTTTCCCCTCTCTTGTCTCCAGATTGGGCGGGGTTTTGCTGCTTAGTTCCATTGAAGTGAATGGAGCTTAATTGCAAACCACACCTGACCTGGAGACGAGTGGGGCAAACGTGGCCATGTTTTTGTAGCGCTGGATAACTCCCTTTAATGTTTGTATAGTGATGTCACTTCTAACTACTCCTGTGTGTGATGAGAAGGGAGTCTCTGCTTAGTTTAACCCTTAGACGACCCAGGGCGTATAGTTACGCCATGGAAGTCTTTCCCCAGACGACCTAGGGCGTAACTATACGTCCTGGGTGGTTCTCCGGAGCGGAGCGCGCTTCATAGCAGGTGGGGGCCGGCTGCAATCAGCAGCCGGGACCTCACCGGTAATGACACGCTGCAGCGATTGCGCTGCCGTGTGTCATTAACCCCTTAAACGCTGCGACCGCGGCGTTTAAGTGTAAGTGACAGGGGGAGTCCCCTGTCACTAACCGATCGGGACCCCCGCAGTGTGACTGCGGGGGTCCCGATTGGTAAAACGGACCGCCGGAGGTCTCTCACCTCCCTCCTTGCGGTCCGATCGGCGATCTGCTGCACTAAGCCTGCACAGGCAGGCTCAATGAGCAGATCGCCGATAACACTGATCAATGCCAGGCCTTTGGCATAGCAATGATCAGTGTGTGTAATCACACTAGTGTATGTAAAAGTCCCCCAAAGGGACTTCAAATGTGTAAAAAAAAAAAAAAGTTAAAAACACTAACACACTACCCAAAAACCCCTCCCCCAATAAAAGTCTAAATCACCCCCCTTTCCCATTATATAAATAAAACATATAAAAATAAATAAACAAATAAACATATAATATACCGTAGCGTGCGTAATTGTCCAATCAATAAAAATATTACAAGCGTCATTGCGAACGGTAAACGGCGTACACGAAAATAGGGGGAAAAGCGCGTGGATTACCGATTTAATGTTACATTATATAAAAAAAAAAAATTAATAAAAAGTGATCAAAACGTCCGATCTTCACAAATATGGTATTAATAAAAACTAGAGATCATGGCGGAAAAAATGACACCCCATACAGCCCCGTAGGTGAAAAAATAAAACCGTTATGAGCGTCACAATAGGCCCATTTTATTTATAATTAATTGCCAAAAAAAAGGATTTCATTTTAAAAAAATATATATAACATTAGAGAATCTGCGTAACCTGCATATGGTTGTGTTCGGGCTGACCTATAGAATAATAGTATCATGTCGCTGTTACCATATAGTGCATTACGTAGACACAGGAACCCCCCAAACGTCACCATATTGCATTCTTTTTTACGATTTCACCAATTTATATCTTCATAAATAATATATTTGGGATTCCGTCATACATGTTATGGTGAAATGAAAGACAGTACAATTATTCCTGTAAAAAACTAGCACTTACATGGCTTGTAGATAGAAAACTGAAAGTGCTGGAGCTCTTAGAAGGGGAGGAGGGAAAAACGAAAACACAAAGATCAAAATTTGCGCGGTCCACTGGGTCATTTTGGGCCTGGTCCTCAAAGGGTTAAAGGGGTTACCCAGCAATACAAAAACATGGCCACTTTCTTCCAGAGACAGCCCACTCTTGTCTCCAGCTTGGGTGGGGTTTTGCTGCTCAGTTCCATTGAAGTGAATGGAGCTTAATTGCAAACTGCACCTGAACTGGAGACAAGAGTTGTGTTGGCTATGAAAGAAAGTGGCCATGTTTTTGTAGCGCTGGATAACACCTATATAGCAATGGATCGATACAGGGATGGTGGTGGCGCATTCCTTTTTTTGAATTGCCTCCCTGTTCCTGCGCTGAGCACCAGTCTTTTCAGTAACACCCTGGAGCACTGTGGGCATGCCGCTGCCCCTCAGTGTGGCAATATCCCCTCCCCTCTGTGAATCAATAAGGCCGCATCACAGAGAGTAGGGGGTTTTGTCACATGAGGGGCCATGAGGCCTGCCCTCAGTCCTCTGAGGTGGGCCGGTGCTCCTGAAAAGACTGGTGCCGACAGCACAGCGATGTACCTGATGATACATTTGCTTTAAGCCTAGTGGCCAAAATGGAAACTGCAAGATTTTAGGTTTATTTTAAAATATAGACAGTATCATTGCAAATGACAAAAAAAGTGAAAAATTCCTAAAAATATTTAACATAAAATCCTGTGGATGACAGCACCGCTCTTGTCTCCAGTTCAGGTGCGGTTTGCTATTAACTGGAGACAAGTGCGGAGCTGTCTCAGGAAAAAAGTGGCCATGTTATGTAGTGCTGGAGAACCCCTTTAAGCTAGAGCAAAGAACCATTCTGTATGAGCTCAGGATGTCCTTGTATTATTTGAATTGCTGCCATGTAATAAAGCAGATACAGCACATGTAAATGGAACCTAGTTGTGACAGAAGTGCATAACATGATAACTACAAGGAAGGATTTGGAAAGTTAGCCTTAAAGGGAACCTGTCACCCCCCGTGCCGTTAGAGCCCCCTATACTCACCTAATCCCGCCGGGTCCCGCTTCTGGAGGTGGTCGGGTGATGAAGATCTCAGCCACCGCAGCCCGGCGCGTGCGCTGAGAGATGAGTCCAACGCTCATAGAGAATGACGGAGCGCTGGACTCTCAGCGCGCGCGCCGGGCTGCAGCGGCTGAGATCTTCATCACCCGACCACCTCCAGAAGCGGGACCCGGCGGGATTAGGTGAGTATAGGGGGCTCTAACGGGGGGTCAGAAGCCTGTCACCCCGGCACGGGGGGTGACAGGTTCCCTTTAACTGGGTACTCCAGCAAAAATCTTTTTCTTTTAAATCAGCTGGTGTCAGAAAGTTATATAGATGTGTAATTTACTTCTATTTAAAAATGTCCAGTCTTCCAGTACTTATCAGCTGCTGTATGACCTGCGGGAAGTGGTGTATTCTCTCCAGTCTGATACAGTGCTCTCTGCTGCCACCTCTGTCCATGTCAGGAACTGTCCAGAGAAGGAGAGGTTTTCTATGGGGATTTGCTGCTGCTCTGGACAGTTCCTGACATGGACAGAGGTGGCAGCAGAGAGCACTGTGTCAGACTGGGGAGAATACACCACTTCCTGCAGGACATATAGCAGCTGATAAGTCCTAGAAGACTGGAGATTTTTACATCAAAGTAAATTACAAACATATATGACTTTCTGACACCAGTTGATTTAAAAATAGAATATATATGTGTGTGTGTATATATATATATATATATATATAATTATTTTTTTTTGGCAGGAGTTGTGTGATTTTTCCAGGACAGGCCTGTGCAGTACAGTGACCTCTATGCACATAGCAAATAGGATGTGAGGCCTAGGAGGGAATGTGGGGCTCTGGCCTGATGTGTCCAATCCCGTCATAGAGAGTAATCACAGAAAACATCTGTGGTGTCGCTGATCTCTCCGTACTGTGCAGAGACGTGAGTGTGCCGAACAGCAGAGGCCCTCATCCTCTGACAGCAAGTGCTGCCAGTAGTCACTGTGTAATTACCTCCTTCCAGTCAACTAGAATGGAAGCTCTTTGGCCAAGTGTTCTGGATCCTACATCAAAAGAGAGAGGGACTGGGGGATAAGAATCCCCATTAGTAACTCATCCTCCTTATTCCTGTCTGAGTGTAATACATAGAAGAGCTAGACTGACCCACAGGGAGATAGCATCTCATGTTAATATGTTGTCTTCTTTTTTTATTTGACTTCCTGTAGATGATGCGGAGTGACCGGCTTTATACAACCTTCCCAGTAAGTAGAGTTCCCCAAGTCCTTATTCTCTGTAATGTTGTTGAATAATCTTTTTGGCACTCTGAGGACTATGCCTAGAGACTTGTGTCATACAACAGCTGCCATCCATACCAATGCACTTTAAAGTGTTCTTGTTATTTGTAGTTTTGACATGTCATTAATCACAGAGGGTCTCACCCCTGAGATGTGCTGTGATCCTGACATACAGCCGGGGGAGTGTGTGGTTCAGTGCGTCTCTCCCCGGCTGTCAGTCAAATATGACTTTTGGTTCAATACAGTCTATGAAGCGAAAGAGTTGGAGATTCAGCTGACCGGGTGTCAAGCGCACTCCCCCAGCTGTATCTCAGGATCGCAGCGTGTCTCAGGAGTGAGACACCCAGTAGCCAGTAACTTCGGCCGTGTCTGACATGGCAAAAGATACTATGAATGACAATAAGGCCTTATTCACTCGTTCTGCAGCTGTAATCTGCTTAAAGTTTGTCCATAGGGCACACGTAATCCATAATGTTTGCAGATGTTGCGGACTATATTTCCGTAACATCAGCAAATTACGAAGGCTTCCATAGGCATCTGGGTGCAGGAGAGATCATCCTCTCTTACAGTTGTCCTGTTCCTGCTGGAAATCTAAGCCAACTGGCTAATTTAGAGTGGTGCGCACCCTTGGGCCCTGTCTGTAGTGTCCTTATCTGCCAGTGCCTCTTAAAGTGACATTGTCACCCCCCCACCTCAGTTCTCCATGCAATTCATGCTGCACATTTAATATATACTTGTATAAAACCTATCTTTGTCTTCTTTCTGATCTAAAATTGCTTCATTTCATTGGTGGACAGTGTCACCTAGGAGGGAAGAGGGGGCCCAGTAGAGCAAAGCCCTGCTCGTTTGACACTGTCCACCGATAAATTGAAGGAGAGAAAGGGGAAGGGGGTAACAGTATCAGTATAGATAAGCTGTAAGACTTTTTAAAGCACAGTACACAGTAAATCACAGTATCTTGAAATCCCGGTGGAGTAAAGAGTTACCTTGAGAGTTGGCTGACTGGGATCCCTTTCATGTACTCTGGGTGCTTGAATCACTGCTATAACAGGTGTAATGCAATCACTGCTGTACGCATAAGTTTCCCAGGACTGGATTCAGCAGCAAGGAGCGGCACAGACTTCAAAGCCCACAGCCTGACAAGCTGCAGGCCCATCTTAACAAAACACTTTGACTTTGTTCTTACTGTAAATTCGCTCATGTTTGGACCCAAGCAATAAAACTGCTATTATTTTACTGCATGCTGAATAGTCCAAATTCAATATTAAAACAAATAAATAAATGACATTTTTCCATTTTCCATCCAGAAAAGGGTAATAATAGTTTATCAATAAGTTACATAAATCCCAAAATGGTGCCAAGAAAAAGTAAGAGGTTTCCCGCAAAACACAAGCCCTCATATTGGAAAAATGAGTGAAAGTACACTCACCGGCCACTTTATTAGGTACACCTGTCCAAATGCACGTTACCACTTATTTTCTAATCAGCCAATCACATGGCGGCATTTAGGCATGTAGACATGGTCAAGACAATCTCCTGCAGTTCAAACCGAGCATCAGTATGGGGAAGAAAGGTGATTTGGTGCCTTTGAACGTGGCATGGTTGTTGGTGCCAGAAGGGCTGGTCTGAGTATTTCAGAAACTGCTGATCTACTGGGAGTTTCACGCACAACCATCTCTAGGGTTTACAGAGAATGGTCCGAAAAAGAAAAACCATCCAGTGAGCGGCCGTTCTGTGGGCGGAAATGCCTTGTTGATGCCAGAGGTCAGAGGAGAATGGGCAGACTGGTTCCAGCTGATAGAAAGGCAACAGTGACTCAAATAGCCAACCGTTACAACCAAGGTAGGAGAAGAGCATCTCTGAACGCACAGTACGGCCAACTTTGAGGCAGATGGGCTACAGCAGCAGAAGACCACCCGTTACTAGCATGGTGTACCTAATAAAGTGGCCGGTGAGTGTATAAGACATATGCAAAAAGAAATCAAAAGTATGACGCTTGGAGGGTGGCAGTGAAAAAAAAGTAAGAAAATTGCTTGGTCATTAGGGCCCAAAATAGGCCGCTCAGTAAGGGGTTAATGTATAATACACAAAATTATTGCAAGAGGAAAAGAAGAAAAGGACAGCAATTCATTGTGATGACTCCCCAAAGTGCTTTAAACCTCTTCTGTACCTTACACTGCATGCACTTTATCTCAGGAGAGGAAAGCATTCCCAAAATGCCTCATATTTATGTTTTGTTTTTGTTTTTTAAATCCTTTCATATCACTTGATATTGCTTAGGCTAGGTTCACACTGCGTTTTCAGCATCAGTTTAACTGATCCTTTTTTTGCAAAAAACGGATGCATTTGTGTGCATCCATTTTTTATCTGTTTTTCCATTGACTTCCATTAAAAAAAAAACGGATCAAAACGGATGCGTTTTTTTTTTACGCACAATAAAGTACTGTTGGCACTACTTTTTTGACCGTTAAAAAAACGGGTTTGTTAAACGGATTGCAAAAACGCAGTGTGAACCCACCCTTAGTCTCTATGGGTAGCGCTAATCCAGTGGGTTGTTTTTTCTATACTTTTCTCCATGTTACTTGTTGTTCAGGTCTGCTGTAACCTACAATGCTCAGACGTTTACCTTGGATGGGGTCTCGTATCCCTAGTTAGTGTATGTCAGCAAACTTCACCCCCTGTCTTTGTACTCAACCTGAATGATTGCAGAAATGGGCTCCATTATAGTCTATGGAGCTGGACTCCTGTGCTTAGCCAGACAGAGCGGTAAAGCCCCTATTACACGAGGCGATATTGAGGAGCACATGAGCGCTATCAGAGCTTGTTTGCTCCTCGTTCCCTGCTTGCTGCCGGTGTTATTACACGCGTCATCAGCAAGCGGGTATGAGTCGGGGGGAGGGCTGCCTGGGCGATCTCTATATCATCCGGGCAGCCCCTAGAAGATAACAGCGGTATGCTGCCGCCACTCGTGTTCCACGCAGCAACGCCAGCAGATCGTTGCTATCCTAGTCGTTTGTCTTTAAACATGTTGAAACCCCCAACTGATCAAAACTTGTGACATGTCAAAAGTGTATTTAAAACGGTTGTCTGTCCAGGACCTCTTTTTTTGCGCCATCCCCGGGGAAGAGGTGAGTGAAAAAAATAACATGCACTCACGTTCCTGACTTATGCGCTGCCACCTGTACTCAGCTGCTCCGGTCACCATTGTACTGACACTTCTGTAAATGTGATAGAGCAGGTCTCCTCAGCCATTGAGGGGCAGAGAAGGGACACATCCACAGGTGCTGTCCCATTCCCGAACCTGGAAGTGCCAGCACAATGGGGACTGGAGCAGCGGAGTACAGGTGGCAGTGTGGGAGCCAGGGAGCTGAGTGCATGTTGGTTTGTCACTCACCCCCTTCCCTGGGCATGATGCAAAAAGGGGTCCTGGCCAGACAACCCCTCTAACTATAGGAATACCACTTTAAGTCCTTTCTGTGAGCCTCAGCTTTATGGCTGCTGTGGGATAGGGGCGGCCTAGCAGCCATTGTCCTTGTGAGTTTCTCATGCTTAATGGACCTTTCAGACGTGTGCGCCCCTTATTAGCCAGCAGGAAATTGCTGCTATTCCTTTTCTGCAAATTGAAGGTTTTCAGCAGGTTTTGGGCACAGAGGATGTTTGTTTCGTGGGCGTTTTATGTTGTGTTTTTCTTTCTTTCTGTTTTTTTAAATGATCCTTTATACTGAAGGATGTGAAAATCTGTTCCCGTATGTGTCTGCTTAGACTGTACAGCTGGGAACAGAGGTCATTATGTGGTTTCAGGAAAACCTCTCAGACTGTTGAGTGACGTGTGACGGTGAAGAGCGTCAGTCCAGGAGCAATGGCGACAGCACTAGGTCCGACCTCTCAATTCTGAGCACCCTTTCTGCTCTTGTGCTTCAGGTTTAGTCTGTTTGTTAGAGTAGATTGTGATACTGCATACATTGTGTATTCTCTTTATAGGAAACTTGTTCTCAGCACCTCCTGCTGTGTGATGTGCTTCGTGTGAGCCGCCATGAGGAGTAGGTAGATGCGACGTGACAACTATGGAGATTTGTTGTACGCATAGCAACCAATCACAGCTCAGCTTTCATTTGTCATATTCTGGTAAAATGAAAGCTGAAGTGTGATTGGTTGGTGACTGAGACATGACACCAGTGCAGCAAGACGATGGATCATATGCTACCAGAATGTAGCGGTTATAAGAGGAGACTGGGAGCGTCAGCCCTGTGGGTGCTTAGGAGAGGTGAGGATACCATGTTTTTGTTTCACCACCTGGTGAATGACATTTGATGTGATGTAGTAGGATTATTTTCTTGTAGTTGATACCTTCTGTGTCTTGCTTTGGATTGAAGGGGTAATGTTTATTGAGCATCACCATGAGGCATGTAAAGACGTATCAGCTGCCAGTTATGCTTCTTTGGGCATTTTTGGGAGCAAGAATATGCAAAGTGGCTCTGTCCCAGAAGGGAAAGCGTCTTCTCTCTGGAGCCATACAACGTGACTGGGGATTATAATGGCCAAACCAGAATCTCTTGTTAGCCATTTGTAGATGGCTGCTAATTCCTTGTAGCCTTTAGGTCGATGTTGGTCTCTATTTCTAGGGAGGTATCTGTTCAGTTGTCTGTGTTTGTACCAGATTTATTATATTGCCCTTATAATCTAATCAGGCTCGACAGCTTGCAGGTAGGAGCTTCCTTGTGGCTGAGAGCAGGTTTCAGGCTGAGAGGCTGATGGCGGTGGTTTATGCAGATCATCTCTGGTTATCTATACAGAACGTACTGAGATTTACTGAGCCGGCAAGCGGACTCTGAGTGGAGCGGATTTACTGAGCGGACTCTGAGCGGAGCAGATTACTGAGCGCACTCTGAGCGGAGCAGATTACTGAGCGCACTCTGAGCGGAGCAGATTACTGAGCGCACTCTGAGCGGAGCAGATTACTGAGCGCACTCTGAGCGGAGCAGATTACTGAGCGCACTCTGAGCGGAGCAGATTACTGAGCGCACTCTGAGCGGAGCAGATTACTGAGCGCACTCTGAGCGGAGCAGATTACTGAGCGCACTCTGAGCGGAGCAGATTACTGAGCGCACTCTGAGCGGAGCAGATTACTGAGCGCACTCTGAGCGGAGCAGATTACTGAGCGCACTCTGAGCGGAGCAGATTACTGAGCGCACTCTGAGCGGAGCAGATTACTGAGCACACTCTGAGCGGAGCAGATTACTGAGCGGAACGGATATACGGAGCAGACTCTAAGCAGATTTACTGAGCGGACTCTGAGCGGAACGGATATACGGAGCAGACTCTGAGCGGATGGGAATTAGTGAACGGATGGGATTTACCAAGTGGACTCTGAGTGGATATATGGAGCGGACTCTGAGCGGATGGGAATTAGTGAACGGATGGGATTTACCAAGTGGACTCTGAGTGTATATACGGAGCGGACTCTGAGCGGAGCAGGTTTACGGAGCAGACTCTGAGCGGATGGGAATTAGTGAACGGATGGGATTTACCAAGTGGACTCTGAGTGGATATACGGAGCAGACTCTTGAGCGGAGCAGGTTTACTGAGCGGACTCTGAGCAGAACGGATATACGGAGCAGACTCTGAACGGATGGGATTTACCAAGTGGACTCTGAGTGGATATACGGAGCGGACTCTGAGCGGAGCAGGTTTACTGAGCGGACTCTGAGCGGAACGTATATACGGAGCAGACTCTGAACGGATGGGATTTACCAAGTGGACTCTGAGTGGATATACGGAGCAGACTCTGAGCGGACCAAGCGGACTCTGCTTCCATCCAGGGCACTGCATGTCGGCTCCAGTGCCTTCCCAATGTCTGTAGCTGCCATACACCACGGCTTCTTGAATACGCTCTCTCCTGTAAGTAACCAGACAGATGACACCATCATATGAGAAGTCCCAGATAGGTTTCTTACATCTTTATATGTTATCCTGTTTTCCTTTGTGACTTTATTAGAATTCAATGAAGACGACTTCAAAGTTTTACTGAAAAGAAATGAATCATTGGCTTCAGATAATCTAGAGATGGAAACTGAAGAAAACGACGACGCGAGACGCATCTGATTGAACTTTAAACTTAGCTGCAGTGACGCCCTGAGATAATCCACCTGAATCCACCTTGTTTTTTACATTTCTTTGGCGTTTGATATTGTCCTGATTTAATAGGATCTAATGATGGTGCGTATAGCCTCCGCATGGCTGCAGCGAGAAGCCTCCGGGGTGGGTGGATTCATCATTTATTATGTTTGCTGACAAGTGTAGATGAGGCCGATAACACAGGAGAAGATGAAGGGTCCCGATACCTGTGGGCTGTGCTTCCAGCCATGTATTCCTGTGACAGGTGCTGTGTGTGCTGCTATTAACCCCGCACATGCAGTGTCTTATATAACTAGATCGCTATTATGATGGGAGCATATAGTACCATTTTACTATTTTTAATCTTTTTTTTCCTTTCTTCTCCCCTTCAGATGAATGGCCACCTGTGTGATACATGGAAGACCCAGTGCAAGAGTTAAAGAGTTCTCCAGCTAAAATCTTTATATAGATTACATAGATTTATAATTTACTTCTATTTTAAAATCTGAAGTCTTCCCATACTTATCAGCTGCTGCATGTCCTGCAGTAAATGGTGTATTCTTTCCAGTCTGACTCCACTTCAGGAACTGTCTAGAGCAGGAGAGGTTTTCTATGGTGATTTGCTCCTGCTTTGGACAGTTCCTGACATAAAAAGAGGTGGCAGCAGACAGCGCTGTGTCGGACTGGAGAGAATACAACACTTCTTGCAGGACATTCAGCAGCTGATAAGTACTAGAAGACTGGAGATTTTTAATTAGATGTATATTACAAATCTATAAAACTTTGCTGAAATACTCCTTTAATGCCTGTTTGTGGCTGGTAGAGGGGCTCGAGTGTTGGACCCCTCTGTTTCTTCCATATGTCATTATGTGGTATTATGATTAGTGTCCTGATGAGAAAAGCTCTTTAATTACCACAAAATACTACTGGTTTTGCATATTCTTAGTCATTCACTGATTTGGGGAAGAGAAGTAACATCTGTGATTCTGGATTTTGGCACTGTCACCCTCTTGGCTCCGGCTCTGTGAATCGGGGATGTGATGATACAAGTTAAGACATACAATATAATACATGTGATTGGCAGATCTTAGAGTATGTCATTGTGCTTGGACCAGAGTGGCGGCTTTTATGCTTTCCTTGCAGTGACTCTGGCAGACAGTCCAGACCTGACTCCTGGCTCTTGTACATGTAGATGTTAGGTAAGCGTAAAACATCTGTGACTGGAGCGCTGCCCGGGGAGAGCAGGTGCGCTCTATAACCTCTCACCAATTACTCAAACTATTGGGACGTCTTGTCACTTATTTTAATTTGTTACAAAGCGTCATTTAAACCTGATACAAATGGCTTTTCTGAAGCATAAGTGGATCTGTGACAGGTTGGTTTCTTAAAACATCATATGGCAAATCTCAGTTTGTTGCTCTTTGGTATAAAGTTTAATCACAAATTACAACGTCCCAAAATCCCCTTATAATGTCCTGAGACATTGGAGGTCCTTGGATCCCTGGCGGAATGGTTTGCTGAAATAACTAATATTCAGCACACAGAAGAATTATCTCCTACGGATGTCACCAAATCTAACCTATGGGGGTAAGGGGATCTCCACCTGTCTCCTGTATACGTAACCCCCCACTCTCATTTACATTCCATCTGTTGCACTCCAGCTCATTTAGGGAACTTTTTGCTATAATCTGCCTGTGCACCCAGACCAGATGCCTTTTGCCTGTCGGCATGACCTCTTTCCTCTTTTCCCACTCTCCTTTTCCCTTCTGCTCCCCCCCCCCCATCTTTCTCTTTTTTACCTCTATATATCCAATCCCTGTGGTTTATTAAAGGGGTAGTTCAGCGAAAAAAAAAAAAAAATCCTTCCAATCAACTAGTGTTTTAAAGTGCCAGAGATTTGTAATTTACTTCTATTAAAAACTTCCAGTACTTATCAGCTGCTGTATGTCCTGTAGAAAGTGGTGTATTCTTTCCAGTCTGACACAGTGCTCTCTGCTGCCACCTCTGTCCATGTCAGGAACTGTCCAGAGCAGGAGCAAATCCCCATAGAAAACCTCTCCTGCTTTCCAGACTGGAAAGAATACTCCACTTCCTGCTGAACATACAACAGCTGATAAGTACTGGAAGACTTTACAAATCTCTGGCACCAGCAGTATCGTATTATCGTAAGTTATACAAATAACCAATATACACTTTTTACGGGAAATGCACATAAAGTGCTTTTCTCCCTGCACTTACTACTGCATCAAGGCTTCACTTCCTGGATAATATGGTGATGTCACTTCCTGGATAATATGGTGATGTCACTTCCTGGATAATATGGTGATGTCACTTCCTGGATAACATGGTGACGTCACTTCCTGGATAACATGGTGACGTCACTTCCTGGATAACATGGCGACGTCACATACCTGGATAACAAGGCGATGTCACTTCCTGGATAACATGGCGATGTCACATACCTGGATAACAAGGCGATGTCACTTCCTGGATAACATGGGGGTGTCACTTCCTGGATAATATGGTGATGTCACTTCCTGGATAACATGGTGATGTCACTTCCGGGATAACAAGGCGATGTCACTTCCTGGATAACATGGTGATGTCACTTCCTGGATAATATGCTGATGTCACTTCCTGGATAATATGGTGATGTCACTTCCTGGATAACATGGTGATGTCACTTCCTGGATAACATGGTGACGTCACTTCCTGGATAACATGGTGACGTCACTTCCTGGATAACATGGCGACGTCACTTCCTGGATAACATGGCGACGTCACATACCTGGATAACAAGGCGATGTCACTTCCTGGATAACATGGGGGTGTCACTTCCTGGATAACATGGTGATGTCACTTCCTGGATAACAAGGCGATGTCACTTCCTGGATAACATGGTGATGTCACTTCCTGGATAACAAGGCGATGTCACTTCCTGGATAACATGGCGATGTCACTTCCTGGATAACATGGTGATGTCACTTCCTGGATAACATGGTGATGTCACTTCCTGGATAACATGGTGATGTCACGACCCGACTCCCAGAGCTGTGCGGGCTGTGGCTGCTGGAGAGGATGATGGCAGGGGGACACTGAGGGACACTGAGCATCCTCTGCCATCATCCTCTCCAGCAGCCACAGCTCTGGGAGTCGGGCCGTGACATCACCATGTTATCCAGGAAGTGACATCGCCGTGTTATGCAGAAAGTGACAGCGCCGTGTTATCCAGAAAGTGACGTCGCCGTGTTATCCAGAAAGTGACGTCGCCGTGTTATCCAGGAAGTGACGTCGCCGTGTTATCCAGGAAGTGACGTCGCCGTGTTATCCAGGAAGTGACATCACCGTGTTATCCAGGAAGTGACGTCGCCGTGTTATCCAGGAAGTGACATCACCATGTTATCCAGGAAGTGACGTCCCTGCGTTATCCAGGAAGTGACATCACCGTGTTATCCAGGAAGTGACGTCGCCGTGTTATCCAGGAAGTGACATCACCATGTTATCCAGGAAGTGACGTCCCTGCGTTATCCAGGAAGTGACATCACCATGTTATCCAGGAAGTGACGTCCCTGCGTTATCCAGGAAGTGACATCACCGTGTTATCCAGGAAGTGACGTCGCCGTGTTATCCAGGAAGTGACATCACCATGTTATCCAGGAAGTGACGTCCCTGCTTTATCCAGGAAGTGACATCACCGTGTTATCCAGGAAGTGAAGCCTTGATGGAGTAGTAAGTGCAGGAAAAAAAAGCCCTTTATGTGGATTTCCTGTAATAAGTGTATATTGGGGATTTGTATAACTTTTTAGGGGCAATACAATACTTTAATAAATTTCCACCGGACTTCTCCTTTTTAATATGTTCAGCTGTGCTAGCCAACCAGTGAGCTCACAGGAAGTGATGGCCGTCCAGTCATTAGCTTATTCTTCTTTAACCACATACAGTACTGCTATTGTATGCTCATGTCTTTTCTGACTGGATGGACGAATTGTTATATTCCCCCAATATTATCTTGTGGATTCGTATTGTCGTATGCTGTTTCTCCCTGTTTCCTTTTCTTTCATTGCTAATAAAAAAAATTGAATATGAAAATAAAAAAAAATAAAAAATAAAGAACTGAGTGACAAGAGGAGAGGTTTGGTGCCTTAGAGATGGCGCACACACAGGGCCTGTGGATGATAGTCGCCCTTTCATACCTGGCAGCTATGCCGGATTTTTTAACCCGTCACCATAAGACTGCTACCTAAGCTATCTGCATCATCTTATCAAGCAGAAAGAACTGAGCGGATTAAGAGAGTTAGATAGATGATAGCTGATAGATAGATGATAGATAGAAAGTTCAATATATGCAGCACTCACAGAGATTCCTTATGCTGGGTGCCAGCTGTGTCACCCTGATCCGCAGGTGTCTATGTAGATAAGTAACAATATCACTGCAGCTCTCCAGACTTAGGTGAAACAAAGTTGGTGAAGTTTATTCCATAACAGGCACACGGAACAGCAGTAGCGAGGTTTCAGTCCTTCTATTCGGACCTTTGTCAAGCTGGTGAATACACACATACCAAAAAAACATGTGCAATGTGAAAAAGCAAGTGTATCAAATGCAGGTGGTTACGGGAATACATAAAGATTCCATCTCATAGAAATCATACGTGTCCAAAAGAAGTGTCCATATAAAGTGTCCATGATGTAGAAAAATTCTTAGTTATAAAAAGTAAGACATCAATTCGGCTCAGAAGGGGTTCACTCACTCGGTCATATGACTCCAGCAATCATCACTTGTTGGCTGGACCGCATGCTTAGTTGAAGCGCACGGCCATCAGGGAATCCAATAGATGATAGATACCGTAGATATAGATAGAAGATAGATAATAGCTTGATAGATAGGAGATAGATAGCTAGATAGATAGATAGATAGATAGATAGATAGATAGATAGATAGGAGATAGATAGATAGATAGATAGATAGATAGATAGATAGATAGATAGATAATAGGAGATAGATAGATAGGAGATAGATAGATAGATAGATAGATAGATAGATAGGAGATAGATAGATAGATAGATAGATAGATAGATAGATAGGAGATAGATAGATAGATAGATAGATAGATAGGAGATAGATAGATAGATAGATAGATAGATAGATAGATAGATAGATAGATAGGAGATGGATAGATAATAGGAGATAGATAGATAGGAGATAGATAGATAGATAGATAGATAGATAGGAGATGGATAGATAATAGGAGATAGATAGGAGATAGATAGATAGATAGGAGATAGATAGAAGATAGATAGGTAGATAGATAGATAGATAGGAGATAAATAGATAGATAGGAGATGGTTAGATAATAGGAGATAGATAGATAGGAGATAGATAGGAGATAAATAGATAGATAGATAGGAGATAGATAGATAGATAGATAGGAGATAGATAGGAGATAGATAGGAGATAGATAGGAGATAGATAGGAGATAGATAGGAGAGATAGGAGATAGATAGAGAGATAGGAGATAGATAGATAGATAGATAGATAGATAGATAGATAGATAGATAGATAGATAGGAGATAGATAGATAGATAGATAGATAGATAGGAGATAGATAGATAGGAGATAGATAGATAATAGGAGATAGATAGATTGATAGATAAATAGATAATAGGAGATAGATAGATAGGATAGATAGCTAGATAGGAGATAGATAATAGATAGATAGATAGATAGGAGATAGATAATAGATAGATAGATAGATAGGAGATAGCTAGATTAATAGATAGATAAATAATAGATAGATAGGAGATAGAGAGATAGATGATAGATAGGAGATAGATAAATAATAGATAGGCGATAGACAGATAGATAGATAAATAATAGATAGGCGATAGACAGATAGAGTCCAGTCCACTGAGTGACTCTGCCCACTGGACTCCTTATGACAGAATGATCAGGGATTTCTGTCATCATGTTACAAGTTATACTGGATCTTTTCTTTTCCCATAAAGTTATATATCAATGGCATTGTCTTTTTCTCTTTAAGAATTGTCTTTTTACTAATATATATATATATATATATATATATTATTTTCTTTTTAACCCTCTTGGACTTTGTTCTGCTTGGCGTGGGTCTTCAGTGTTCTCATATTAAGCTGTAGTGGGAGCGGGAGTCCTGTGTCCAGTGAAGCTACCCCCCCGGCCCTGGCCCGCTGCCTCCTTTGTGCCAGCACACTTCAGTCAGATGTGAGACACGAGACCAGGAGAATTTGCATTATGTGATGAAATTATTAGAATGTTAAGAGGAGCCCTGTGCCATGACCAGAGCAGCCTCTACTGGTGTGAAGCTGCCTCAGCCCGTCACTCCTCCGCCTCTGCTACTCACTGTTTCTCCGGCCTGAATCCCACACGTTCATGCCTTTTCTGTACACCACCCAAGTCTACAGGAGCACAAAAGTGCAATTTCCACTTCTTCCAACTATTTACAGTAGAACGGAATTACAGTATGCTCTAAAGGGCCGTCCCAGAAGTCATTCTCATACAAGAAGTCCTGATTTTATGTGTTCCCTTGGTGCTGCTGCTATTCTGGCTCTGGATCTTCTTAGCTATACCCCCATGTTACTGCAGAGACTCCTTCCTCCTCCGACAGCCGACACTATAGCCCCTACTTACTTCCCCTGAAGCAGGGGTCTTCTCCGCTATACCCCCATGTTACTGCAGAGACTCCTTCCTCCCCTGACAGCCGACACTATAGCCCCTACTTACTTCCCCTGAAGAAGAGGTCTTCTCCGCTATACCCCCATGTTACTGCAGAGACTCCTTCCTCCTCTGACAGCCGACACTATAGCCCCTACTTACTTCCCCTGAAGAAGAGGTCTTCTCCGCTATACCCCCATGTTACTGCAGAGACTCCTTCCTCCTCTGACAGCCGACACTATAGCCCCTACTTACTTCTCCTGAAAAAGAGGTCTTCTCCGCTATACCCCCATGTTACTGCAGAGGCTCCTTCCTCCTCTGACAGCCGACACTATAGCCCCTACTTACTTCCCCTGAAGCAGGGGTCTTCTCCGCTATACCCCCATGTTACTGCAGAGACTCCTTCCTCCTCTGACAGCCGACACTATAGCCCCTACTTACTTCCCCTGAAGAAGAGGTCTTTTCAGCTATACTGCCATATTAATGCAGAGGCTCTGCCCTCCATTGTTCACTGTGCACAGACCAAAAGGTAGTGACTGAGCATGTGTGTCCTCCAGCACTCAGCTCATGAGGTGATAGTGGACAGTGACTGAGCATGTGTGTCCTCCAGCACTCAGCTCATGAGGTGATAGTGGACAGTGACTGAGCATGTGTGTCCTCCATCACTCAGCTCATGAGGTGATAGTGGACAGTGACTGAGCATGTGTGTTCTTCAGCATTCAGCCCATTAGGTGGATGGGGACAGTGACTGAGCATGTGTGTCCAACAGCACTCAGCTCATTAGGTGATAGTGGACAGTGACTGAGCATGTGTGTCCTCCAGCACTCAGCTCATTAGGTGATAGTGGACAGTGACTGAGCATGTGTGTCCTCCAGCATTCAGCCCATTAGGTGGATGGGACAGTTGCTGTGCCTGTGTGTCCTCCAGCACTCAGCTCATTAGGTGATAGTGGACAGTGACTGAGCATGTGTGTCCTCCATCACTCAGCTCATTAGGTGATAGTGGACAGTGACTGAGCATGTGTGTCCTCCATCACTCAGCTCATTAGGTGATAGTGGACAGTGACTGAGCATGTGTGTCCTCCAGCACTCAGCTCATTAGGTGATAGTGGACAGTGACTGAGCATGTGTGTCCTCCATCACTCAGCTCATTAGGTGATAGTGGACAGTGACTGAGCATGTGTGTCCTCCATCACTCAGCTCATTAGGTGATAGTGGACAGTGACTGAGCATGTGTGTCCTCCAGCATTCAGACCATTAGGTGGATGGGACAGTTGCTGTGCATGTGTGTCCTCCAGCACTCAGCTCATTAGGTGATAGTGGACAGTGACTGAGCATGTGTCTCCTCCATCACTCAGCTCATTAGGTGATAGTGGACAGTGACTGAGCATGTGTGTCCTCCATCACTCAGCTCATTAGGTGATAGTGGACAGTGACTGAGCATGTGTGTCCTCCAGCACTCAGCTCATTAGGTGATAGTGGACAGTGACTGAGCATGTGTGTCCTCCAGCACTCTGCTCATTAGGTGATAGTGGACAGTGACTGAGCATGTGTGTCCTCCATCACTCAGCTCATTAGGTGATAGTGGACAGTGACTGAGCATGTGTGTCCTCCATCACTCAGCTCATTAGGTGATAGTGGACAGTGACTGAGCATGTGTGTCCTCCATCACTCAGCTCATTAGGTGATAGTGGACAGTGACTGAGCATGTGTGTCCTCCATCACTCAGCTCATTAGGTGATAGTGGACAATGACTGAGCATTGAACGCATCTGGGGCACCTTGCTCAGAGATATGAATAACTGGTCTGAATAAATTCCCTGTCTTTTTAAATGTGTTGTTTCATCATATCACCCCACCCCCGATACAGAAGGGACCCTTTGTGACTTATTCTCTATAATAATACCTGCTGTGTAGATATTTAATGCCCCGTTGCAGCCAAATTTCCCTGTTACAGAAAAGCTCCCTTTAGGCTGTGCTTTTAGGTTCCGCTTCCTGAGGTACGTTACCACAACGGTGCTGAGATAACAATGAGCTTTGTTTTTTACCTCCTCAGTGAAGAATATTAACCTGCAACAATGAATATTTTCAGGCACAAGACGTTCATTATGCGATGGGGTTTCGCCCTGACCCCGGGGCGTGCGGGCCGCTTACTTACTGTAATAATTATAGGTGTTTTCATCTACACTAATGGCTGAGGGTTTGATGCTGTGGAACGTTGGTGTCCTCGCTGCTCCTTGTTCCCACGTTACTCCCAGGTATTGCTCTTGCTGACACGACACCTTTCATAACGTCTGTCAGATTGTGGCTGATAATGGGCTGAGATGAGCTTTGCTTTTGCCCTCCAGTAGGGGATTCGCAGGAGCATACCTGAACAGTGTGAAGCAGGTGCGTTCTCAGCCATCACAGGGACATAACTCAGGGAGCTGTCAGTGATGCCAAAAGTGCAAATGCAACAAATTTCAGATAAGTGGCTGCCCTGGGATTGAAGATAACTCTGTGTCAGGTGTCAGAACACTGAATTTCTGAAGTAAAAGATCCCAACCTATCTATGCTGCATTGGAGCCAAGCCGTGCGCTACTTCCCTACTGATGTACCGCAAAGGTTATTAAAGGGCAACTCCAGCGAGTTTAACTGGTGTCAAAAAAGTGTAATTTACTTTTATTATAAAATCCCCAGTCTTCCAGTACTTATCAGCTGCTGTATGTCTTGCAAGAAGTGGCGTAATCTCTCCAGTCTGACACACTGCTTTCTGCTGCCACCTCTGTCAGGACCTGCGCAGAGCCGGAAAGGTTTTCTATGACATGGACAGAGGTGTCAGCAGAGAGCAGTGTCAGACTGGAGAAAATACACCACTTTCTGCAGGACATACAGCAGCTGATAAGTACTGGAAGACTGGAGATTTTTTAATTGAAGTAAATTATAAGTCTCTGGTACCAGTTGATTCAAACTTTTTCCCTGCTGGAGTACTGCTTTACACATCCGCCATTGCACCATGTGTATACATGCCAGCCCATCTTCTGCTTATAGGGCTTCTGTCCCTGGTCAGTGCTTTCCCAGCTAGAACCTCAGCTCTGAGCCTGCAGTTTACATTATATCAGACAGTATGTGGCCTCCGCTCATTATGATAAATGGAGGTGACAGGAAAAGTCCATTAGTTCCCGATGATTTATTTCTTTTTGCTTTTGTGGGTATTTTTAGAAACTATTGAAAAATAAACCGTTTTTAGGATAAATCCTATTTATAAACGGGGAGTTCAGACTTGGAGGATGATGAGGGACGCAGCTGTTCTCGCAGTACATGTGAAGTCGTCTCTCCCTCATGTAGCGGCTGGGTGACAGCAGAGAAGTCCCATAACAAGGCCTGCACCTCGGGATGTCAGCTCTTATTCATATCACATTCTTCTATGGGAATCTGGCAAATCCTTCACCCCACTGGACACCCCCTTTTCTTTCCCAAGGATTCAGGGAAAAGCAAAGTAAACTAGCAGTTCCAAGGCATTCTCCGCTCCTGACCTTGGCCTTGGTGGATGAGTTGCCAGCTTCCCTGGGAAATCTCATGTTGCAGAGAAAATTGCATCTGCAGATCCCAGGCAGAAAATGAAACCTCCACAATAGAAATCCCCAACCTTGTTGGTCTCCAGCTGTTGCAACACTATGGCTCTAAGCATGCTGGGAGTTGAAATTTTGCAACAGGTAGGCTGGATTAGCTGCAAAGGAGCACGGGAAGGAAAAGGAACCCACTCAGCCAGCGTCAGACCACAAATCCTCCAGTGTCCTCCAATGTTTGTGCAGACCTGTAAGGCCCTCCAAGGAATACAGGACACAATCGAGATACCCGGGTGAAAATAACATTTCAACTGTGTGTGCGTCTTTAAAAGCACACACAGTTGAAGTAACAGAGGTTGTCTGGGACTTCCAGTGCAGGCATCTCAATGCTGCCTTTGCCAGAAGCTCATAGAGAGAGGAGGAGCTGGACAGCTAGGTGGGGGAGTAGTGCGGCAGGTGTGTTTTTTTTCTCCATTGTTCTGTTTGGGACAAAGGGGGGATGGCTTCACACTATATGGGGGCCACATAGAGGAAGACTATATACTGTATTAGATTTTTGAAGAGGCCTAACTGCTATTTGTTGGTACAGAAGGGGCCTAACTGCTATACTGGGGTACAGAAAAGGCCTAATAGTTTATGGGTCCTAACTACTATAGGGGGGCTCAGGGGAATCCTAACTACTACACAGGCATTGAGAGAGGGCCTAACGCTGCACGGGGGGCACAGAGGAAGATTCTTTCCTTAGCGCCCTCTGCTGTCTGTGCCAGTCTCTGGCCACAGTGTCTATGTGTAAGGGGTTGGGGCCAGGCAGAGAGTGGCTGTGTCATTACTAGGGGCCACATTAAAGGTAGAGCCTATGTCTTAGTACTCTAGCCCACAGCTAGCCATTGTGATCTGCTGGTTGTAGGGTTTTTGCTATAGCTGCAGAGCTCAGATTGGAGCCGCCTGATCATGAGGACAGACCCCTCATTCACTGCACCTTTTCTTCTTAACTAGAAAATCAATTTTATTGTTATAACCCAAATAACTATTGACCTATTATGTCCCTGGATCAGAGCAGCACATTGTTTACAGTGAAATCTCCACACTGGTCTGGATCAAGTATATACTCTTTGTATGAGTGATTTGGCCCCTGAGCTCCTATCTGATAAGCGTGAGCAGAGTTTTTCCCATGCTCACTATTGGTGAATCACCTGAAAGCACGGGATTGTACCATTTCTTTTATCAACTTTGAAACAGAAATAATTCTGTTTGCCGCCTGCCGCTTATCTGTGTTTGCCTGACATGTGGATATAAAATAAGGACGTGCCAAGATCCTGCAGCAGCAGAGATGGATTCCATGCAGCGCAGGCATGATGACTATGGACACATCCTGGGATGGTTGGCTGCTGCCTATGAACACATGCTGGGATGGTTGGCTGCTGTCTATGGACACATGCCGGGATGGTTGGCTGCTGCCTATGGACACATGCGGGGATGGTTGGCTGCTGTCTATGGACACATGCTGGGATGGTTGGCTGCTGTCTATGGACACATGCCGGGATGGTTGGCTGCTGCCTATGGACACATGCGGGGATGGTTGGCTGCTGTCTATGGACACATGCAGGGATGGTTGGCTGCTGCCTATGGACACATGCTGGGATGGTTGGCTGCTGCCTATGAACACATGCTGGGATGGTTGGCTGCTGCCTATGGACACATGCTGGGATGGTTGGCTGCTGTCTATGGACACATGCGGGGATGGTTGGCTGCTGTCTATGGACACATGCTGGGATGGTTGGCTGCTGTCTATGGACACATGCAGGGATGGTTGGCTGCTGCCTATGGACACATGCTGGGATGGTTGGCTGCTGCCTATGGACACATGCTGGGATGGTTGGCTGCTGCCTATGAACACATGCTGGGATGGTTGGCTGCTGCCTATGGACACATGCTGGGATGGTTGGCTGCTGTCTATGGACACATGCGGGGATGGTTGGCTGCTGCCTATGGACACATGCAGGGATGGTTGGCTTCTATTACTCATTGGTTTCCTGGATTCAACCTTCTAAATTACCTTCACTAACCTTCTCCCAGAGTTTTGCATCTGCTTAGATAACAGAAATAGGTCAGGTGGCATATGTTATTATTATTATTATTTATTTATTTATTTATTTATAGAGCGCACTTAATTCCAGAGCGCTATACAGGCTACAGGGGTAACAAACAAGAACATTACAAGATCAAAACACATTACATGAAGGCAGATGGCAGACTGATACATGGGGAAGAGGACCCTGCCCGCGAGGGCTCACAATCTATAAGGTAATGGGAGAGAAACAGGAGGTAAAGTGCAGCCAGTCACAGTGTGATGCAGAGTTATTATAGGTTGTAGCCTAGTGTGAAGAGATGGGTTTTCAGGTCACTTTTGAAGGACTTGATGGTGGACGAGAGCCGGATGTGTCGGGGTAGTGAGGGCCGGATGTGTCGGGGTAGTGAGAGCCGGATGTGTCGGGGCAGTGAGAGCCGGATGTGTCGGGGTAGTGAGAGCCGGATGTGTCGGGCAGTGAGAGCCGGATGTGTCGGGGCAGTGAGAGCCGGATGTGTCGGGGTAGTGAGAGCCGGATGTGTCGGGGTAGTGAGTTCCAGAGTATGGGGGAGGCTCGGGCAAAGTCTTGGAGGCGGTTGTGCGAGCTAAGAACAAGGGGGGAGCGCAGAAGGAGGTCACTGGAGGATGGAAGGTTGCGTGAGGGACGGTAGCGGGATATCAGGTTGGAGATGTATGGAGGGGACAGGCTGTGGATGGCCTTGTACGTCATGGTCAATAATTTAAAGTGAATACGTTGGGCAATGGGGAGTTAGTGGAGGGATTAGCAGAGGGGAGAGGCAGAGGCAAAGGGAGGGGATAGGTTGATTAGTCGGGCAGCAGAGCTAAGGATAGACTGGAGGGGAGTAAGGGAGTTAGATGGAGGCCAGAGAGGAGGATGTTACAATAGTCCAAGCAGGAAATAATGAGAGCATGTACCAGCAGTTTGGTGGAGTCAGGGGTGAGAAAAGGTGAAAGTGGCAGGAGGTGGTCAGGGCCTGAATAAGCGGTTTAAAAGACAGGGCTGAATCAAAGGTGACCCCCAAGGCAGTGGACTTGGGGGACAGGGGACAGAGTGCAGCCATTGATATCAGTATGACATCAGTATGAGGGTGTATACTGTGGCGTACCTCTGCTGGGCCTTCGCAGGTTTTTGCGCATCTATGGCCCAGACTTATTACAACTATTCTTACATAGTGTAACGTTACACTAGACTGAGAATGTGGCGTGTTTATCATACTAAAACAGCTGCTGTATTGTCTCGTCTATAGAGAGTGACTGGTACTTATTTTATACTGCACCAGATTGTTAGACCACATTATCGAGGTCGCATTACACCTTTTATTAGATGCGGAGGAAGAGTGTCTAAAACTCCTAAAAAGAGTGGTACAACCTGATAAGACAGCAGAGGTCTGGCACATTGGTAAAAATAAATCTGTCCGGGTGATGGTCCACAGAGCAGTCGCTGTGAGTATTGGAGAGTCACGCGAGCCGGACAGTGAGTGGGGATGGATCAGCATGATATTGTGGTAATAAAGCTGCCTGGTGAGAGAAGGATCAGTGTGGTGGTATAACCATAGCATGAGTATGTATAGTTAGAGCAAGTACTGGTGGTGTAGCTAGACTATGTATTGGCGGTATGGCTAGAGCATGTACTAGTGTAGTGGTGTAGTTAGAGCATGTACTAGTGGTGTAGTTAGAGAATGTACTGGCGGTATGGCTAGAGCATGTACTAGTGGTGTAGTTAGAGAATGTATTGGCGGTATGGCTAGAGCATGTACTAGTGGTGTAGTTAGAGAATGTATTGGCGGTATGGCTAGAGCATGTACTAGTGGTGTAGTTAGAGAATGTATTGGCGGTATGGCTAGAGCATGTACTAGTGGTGTAGTTAGAGAATGTATTGGCGGTATGACTAGAGCATGTACTAGTGGTGTAGTTAGCGCATGTATTGGCGGTATGACTAGAGCATGTACTAGTGGTGTAGTTAGAGAATGTTCTGGTAGTATGACTAGAGCATGTACTAGTGGTGTAGTTAGAGAATGTATTGGCGGTATTACTAGAGCATGTACTAGTGGTGTAGTTAGCGCATGTATTGGCGGTATGACTAGAGCATGTACTAGTGGTGTAGTTAGAGAATGTATTGGCGGTATGGCTAGAGCATGTACTAGTGGTGTAGTTAGAGAATGTATTGGCAGTATGACTAGAGCATGTACTAGTGGTGTAGTTATAGCATATATTGGCGGTATAGCTAGAGCATATACTGATGGTGTAGTTATAGCATATATTGGCGGTATGGCTAGAGCATGTACTGATGGCGTAGTTATAGCATATATTGGCGGTATAGCTAGAGCATGTATTGATGGCGTAGTTATAGCATATATTGGCGGTATAGCTAGAGCATGTACTGATGGTGTAGTTATAGCATATATTGGCGGTATGGCTAGAGCATGTACTGATGGTGTAGTTATAGCATATATTGGCGGTATAGCTAGAGCATGTACTGATGGTGTAGTTATAGCATATATTGGCGGTATAGCTAGAGCATGTACTGATGGCGTAGTTATAGCATATATTGGCGGTATAGCTAGAGCATGTACTGATGGCGTAGTTATAGCATATATTGGCGGTATAGCTAGAGCATGTACTAGTGGTGTAGTTATAGCATATATTGGCGGTATAGCTAGAGCATGTACTGATGGTGTAGTTATAGCATATATTGGCGGTATAGCTAGAGCATGTACTAGTGGTGTAGTTATAGCATATATTGGCGGTATAGCTAGAGCATGTACTGATGGTGTAGTTATAGCATATATTGGCGGTATGGCTAGAGCATGTACTGATGGTGTAGTTATAGCATATATTGGCGGTATAGCTAGAGCATGTACTGATGGTGTAGTTATAGCATATATTGGCGGTATAGCTAGAGCATGTACTGATGGCGTAGTTATAGCATATATTGGCGGTATAGCTAGAGCATGTACTGATGGCGTAGTTATAGCATATATTGGCGGTATAGCTAGAGCATGTATTGATGGCGTAGTTATAGCATATATTGGCGGTATAGCTAGAGCATGTACTGATGGTGTAGTTATAGCATATATTGGCGGTATAGCTAGAGCATGTACTGATGGTGTAGTTATAGCATATATTGGCGGTATAGCTAGAGCATGTATTGATGGCGTAGTTATAGCATATATTGGCGGTATAGCTAGAGCATGTACTGATGGTGTAGTTATAGCATATATTGGCGGTATAGCTAGAGCATGTATTGATGGCGTAGTTATAGCATATATTGGCGGTATAGCTAGAGCATGTACTGATGGTGTAGTTATAGCATATATTGGCGGTATGGCTAGAGCATGTACTGATGGCGTAGTTATAGCATATATTGGCGGTATAGCTAGAGCATGTATTGATGGCGTAGTTATAGCATATATTGGCGGTATAGCTAGAGCATGTACTAGTGGTGTAGTTATAGCATATATTGGCGGTATAGCTAGAGCATGTATTGATGGCGTAGTTATAGCATATATTGGCGGTATAGCTAGAGCATGTACTGATGGTGTAGTTATAGCATATATTGGCGGTATAGCTAGAGCATGTATTGATGGCGTAGTTATAGCATATATTGGCGGTATAGCTAGAGCATGTACTGATGGTGTAGTTATAGCATATATTGGCGGTATAGCTAGAGCATGTACTAGTGGTGTAGTTATAGCATATATTGGCGGTATAGCTAGAGCATGTACTGATGGCGTAGTTATAGCATATATTGGCGGTATAGCTAGAGCATATACTGATGGTGTAGTTATAGCATATATTGGCGGTATAGCTAGAGCATGTACTGATGGTGTAGTTATAGCATATATTGGCGGTATTACTAGAGCATGTACTAGTGGTGTAGTTAGAGAATGTATTGGCGGTATGACTAGAGCATGTACTAGTGGTGTAGTTAGCGCATGTATTGGCGGTATGACTAGAGCATGTACTAGTGGTGTAGTTAGAGAATGTATTGGCGGTATGGCTAGAGCATGTACTAGTGGTGTAGTTAGAGAATGTATTGGCGGTATGGCTAGAGCATGTACTAGTGGTGTAGTTAGAGAATGTATTGGCAGTATGACTAGAGCATGTACTAGTGGTGTAGTTATAGCATATATTGGCGGTATAGCTAGAGCATATACTGATGGTGTAGTTATAGCATATATTGGCGGTATGGCTAGAGCATGTACTGATGGCGTAGTTATAGCATATATTGGCGGTATAGCTAGAGCATGTATTGATGGCGTAGTTATAGCATATATTGGCGGTATAGCTAGAGCATGTACTGATGGTGTAGTTATAGCATATATTGGCGGTATGGCTAGAGCATGTACTGATCGTGTAGTTATAGCATATATTGGCGGTATAGCTAGAGCATGTACTGATGGTGTAGTTATAGCATATATTGGCGGTATAGCTAGAGCATGTACTGATGGCGTAGTTATAGCATATATTGGCGGTATAGCTAGAGCATGTACTGATGGCGTAGTTATAGCATATATTGGCGGTATAGCTAGAGCATGTACTAGTGGTGTAGTTATAGCATATATTGGCGGTATAGCTAGAGCATGTACTGATGGTGTAGTTATAGCATATATTGGCGGTATAGCTAGAGCATGTACTAGTGGTGTAGTTATAGCATATATTGGCGGTATAGCTAGAGCATGTACTGATGGTGTAGTTATAGCATATATTGGCGGTATGGCTAGAGCATGTACTGATGGTGTAGTTATAGCATATATTGGCGGTATAGCTAGAGCATGTACTGATGGTGTAGTTATAGCATATATTGGCGGTATAGCTAGAGCATGTACTGATGGCGTAGTTATAGCATATATTGGCGGTATAGCTAGAGCATGTACTGATGGCGTAGTTATAGCATATATTGGCGGTATAGCTAGAGCATGTATTGATGGCGTAGTTATAGCATATATTGGCGGTATAGCTAGAGCATGTACTGATGGTGTAGTTATAGCATATATTGGCGGTATAGCTAGAGCATGTACTGATGGTGTAGTTATAGCATATATTGGCGGTATAGCTAGAGCATGTATTGATGGCGTAGTTATAGCATATATTGGCGGTATAGCTAGAGCATGTACTGATGGTGTAGTTATAGCATATATTGGCGGTATAGCTAGAGCATGTATTGATGGCGTAGTTATAGCATATATTGGCGGTATAGCTAGAGCATGTACTGATGGTGTAGTTATAGCATATATTGGCGGTATGGCTAGAGCATGTACTGATGGCGTAGTTATAGCATATATTGGCGGTATAGCTAGAGCATGTACTGATGGTGTAGTTATAGCATATATTGGCGGTATAGCTAGAGCATGTATTGATGGCGTAGTTATAGCATATATTGGCGGTATAGCTAGAGCATGTACTAGTGGTGTAGTTATAGCATATATTGGCGGTATAGCTAGAGCATGTATTGATGGCGTAGTTATAGCATATATTGGCGGTATAGCTAGAGCATGTACTGATGGTGTAGTTATAGCATATATTGGCGGTATAGCTAGAGCATGTATTGATGGCGTAGTTATAGCATATATTGGCGGTATAGCTAGAGCATGTACTAGTGGTGTAGTTATAGCATATATTGGCGGTATAGCTAGAGCATGTACTGATGGTGTAGTTATAGCATATATTGGCGGTATAGCTAGAGCATGTACTAGTGGTGTAGTTATAGCTTATATTGGCGGTATAGCTAGAGCATGTATTGATGGCGTAGTTATAGCATATATTGGCGGTATAGCTAGAGCATGTACTAGTGGTGTAGTTATAGCATATATTGGCGGTATGGCTAGAGCATGTATTGATGGCGTAGTTATAGCATATATTGGCGGTATAGCTAGAGCATGTACTGATGGTGTAGTTATAGCATATATTGGCGGTATAGCTAGAGCATGTACTGATGGCGTAGTTATAGCATATATTGGCGGTATAGCTAGAGCATGTACTAGTGGTGTAGTTATAGCATATATTGGCGGTATAGCTAGAGCATGTATTGATGGCGTAGTTATAGCATATATTGGCGGTATAGCTAGAGCATGTACTAGTGGTGTAGTTATAGCATATATTGGCGGTATAGCTAGAGCATGTACTGATGGCGTAGTTATAGCATATATTGGCGGTATAGCTAGAGCATGTACTGATGGTGTAGTTATAGCATATATTGGCGGTATGCCTAGAGCATGTATTGATGGCGTAGTTATAGCATATATTGGCGGTATAGCTAGAGCATGTACTGATGGTGTAGTTATAGCATATATTGGCGGTATAGCTAGAGCATGTATTGATGGCGTAGTTATAGCATATATTGGCGGTATAGCTAGAGCATGTACTGATGGTGTAGTTATAGCATATATTGGCGGTATAGCTAGAGCATGTACTGATGGTGTAGTTATAGCATATATTGGCGGTATAGCTAGAGCATGTACTGATGGTGTAGTTATAGCATATATTGGCGGTATAGCTAGAGCATGTATTGATGGCGTAGTTATAGCATATATTGGCGGTATAGCTAGAGCATGTATTGATGGCGTAGTTATAGCATATATTGGCGGTATAGCTAGAGCATGTATTGATGGCGTAGCTAAAGCATGTACTGGCGGTATAATTGGCGCATGTACTGGCCAGCTGTCAAGTTGTTTTGCCCTGAGCGCTGCTTTCCCTCCAGTTAATAATAAAATCTCCGACCTCCAGCAGCGTATAATGGGAGTTATCATTATGTGTCATTTAGATAATTGTCTTTTTGCTACGTTCTTGTTGCTGGGATGTAAAGGGATCGGCTGCAGGAAGAGGCCCTGGTATGGATGGCGGGGGACGTCCTGGCTCTGCTCTCTGCTCCATCATGATGAAATCACCTCAATAATAAGAGGTAAATAAACCCGAGAATAATTATTTTTTGTTGCATCACCAGAAACTGGATTAAGTAGACTTCAGGTTCCAACCTGCTTATGGTTCCTCCAGAATCTGCTTTCCCACGATTCCTCTACATTCATCATGACTAATAGAAAAGAGGCTGTATGTAAACAGTGAGTGCCGGGGCTTGTCTCCATGATTCATAGCCTGGGCCCAGGGAGCAGCAGGTGCCCAGCTTCCTCTCCCCTCATTCACTGGTGACCAGACGCCGGCTATGATCACCCCTCTGCCCTGTGGGATTCTGGGTAATGCCCACTGACATGAAGTTTATAGCACTTCCCTCATCTCTGGGGTTGTTTGATATGATATAGTTATTGTGGACTGGCCCGCCCGCAGGCTTTTATCTATTTAGATGCCATTGATAGTATCTGTATCGTTGCTGTCCTGTCTCTGGTGACATTTTTGAATATTAGGAAAATGTAAAATATGAAAATCTTCGGAATAGTGAGAGTTGTATGTTCCTGTAGATTGATCTTCCCCAGCCTGATGAGGGTTGTGGTTGCGCTGTACCTGGAGACTACAGGTTACTACTGTAGACTGAGGCTGGACTTCACGTTAGACCTGGCATGGGTCTACAACTCTCCTCCATAATATACTGTAGCTTACACACAGGTTCTATGCATGAGGCGTAATGGGAGGCCTGGGATCGAGCTGTACCCCTACATGCCTCTATAGGGTTTCTATAGGAGGGGGCTGCTTATACTGGGCTTTTATCATGACTGTAAGTAAATCATGGCATCACTGAACACATTTAGGTAAATTATTCCTCCACCACTCAATAGAGCGGCATACAGCAGGACACAGAACCCCCTCCTCTACACAGCCTTGCAGGTGAGGCCACACGTGAGTGGCAGTCAGTGTACATGGAGTCACTAGTGTTCAGCATTACAGGTGCTGTCATGTGTGGGCTCTGTTAGGTCTGCACACATATGTCTGGGGATCCGTAGCCGCTCCCTGTGGAAACACACTGCATCCATTGCATCTGGTGCTGGTAGCTGAAGTGGGGCCTGATACTGAAACAAATGGAAATCTCATCTGCAAAGGTTTCCCTTTGTGCAGAGCCCTATGCATCACTTTTTGGTCGAATGGTAATTATGCCAGATTGTGGAACATGTTAACCAGGACACTCTGTGCTTTCAGAAGATAAAGAGAGGGGGGTCTGTCACAGATCAGGCAATGGGATATGACATCTTTCAGAAGGCCTCTGTATGAATCATGTACAGTATAAACTTGCTCTATTACAGACCTGCGTCTCTCATACAGATGTAGAGATGTGCTTGGAGTTGTAGTTCAGCATGCATCTCATACAGATGTAGAGACGTGCTTGGAGTTGTAGTTCAGCATGCATCTCTCATACAGATGTATATACATGTGCTTGGAGTTGTAGTTCAGCATGCATCTCTCATACAGATGTAGAGACGTGCTTGGAGTTGTAGTTCAGCATGCATTTCTCATACAGATGTATATACATGTGCTTGGAGTTGTAGTTCAGCATGCATCTCTCATACAGATGTATATACATGTGCTTGGAGTTGTAGTTCAGCATGCATCTCTCATACAGATGTATATACATGTGCTTGGAGTTGTAGTTCAGCATGCATCTCTCATACAGATGTATATACATGTGCTTGGAGTTGTAGTTCAGCATGCATCTCTCATACAGATGTATATACATGTGCTTGGAGTTGTAGTTCAGCATGCATCTCTCATACAGATGTATATACTTGTGCTTGGAGTTGTAGTTTAGCAGCAATAAGAGCATAACCCTTGTGTCCTGTTCCTCCTCATTGTATCCCATGAAGCTCCCATTGCCTGCTGGGCTCTGGTCCTGACATGATGTGTGTGGGTTGTAATGAAGCATTAGATGGAGCTTGCCATCAGCTCCTGTTTGTTTTACATTCTTACAACCAGACGTACAGGTAAAGCCAGATATGTGGGACCTGCACTTTCCCAGGCTCTGTCACATCAGCTGCTGTCACTGTATGACTGTGATGCAACCCTGGAGCCGCTGTCATTGGTGTGAACTGTGCATCCCTTCCTCATCCCTTCCTCATCCCTTCCTCATCCTCCCGGCTGGATACACACCGATCTGGATACAGTGTGCTCAGCACCAGCAAGCTCAGCTCCTTCCGGACAGTTTTTATATTCTAGAGGATTTTTCTTATTACATACATTTTTAATTTACACTTTTTTTTGGCATGTAAAATATTTAATTTAGTTTTATTTATTTAATTTTTTTTTACAAATGGGGATTTAAGGCAAGAAGACATTGAGGAGCGTGTTGTATATTGCTGGAGCCTGGATTATACTGCATGGGATATGGGCCCAGGACAGAGGCCGATCTGGATGGAGACACCTGCAGGAAAGATGCCACTGCCCGATTAGGAGTTTTTAAGAATCTTTAAATTTGTTGTTGAAGAAGCCGTCTACCATATGGACGACCTATACTGAGACGTCTTAGGTTCTGGGGGACATTTGCTTTGTTCAGAGGGTTTTTTTCTACTGAAATTTAATGGATAATCTGATTTCTAACATTTTTTTTATATCAGTGTATAGATTGTGTATAGATTCACCTTTACGGTACTGATCTATACGATTATTTCACTGTGACTTCTTAATACAGACAAAGGGTCCATTTACACAGAAAGATTATCTGCCAAAGATTTGAAGCCAAAGCCAGGAATGGATTTGAAAAGAGGAGAAATCTCAGGTTTTCTTTTATGACATGATCTCTGTCTGTTTCTGGCTTTGGCTTCAAATCTTTGGCAGATAATCTTTCTGTGTAAACGGACCCTTAGGCTATGCTCACACACAGTATTTTTGCTCAGTGTTTTGCAATAACTAATTATTTGCTGTTAAATGGCGGCCATTTCAACAGTGTGTGAACATAGCCTTATTGTAAATCTTATTAACTTATTTTCACTAGCCATTCCCTAATAACTGCAGCCAGATCCAGAGACCTGTCTATGGAGAGAGTGGACTACAATCTTTTACTCTCTGTTATCAGCCATGCCAGGCTGTGGGGGGGGGGGGAGGTGACTAGGACAGGTATATACAATCTATTACTCTCTAGTATCAGCCATGTCAGGCTGGGGGGGTGTAGGACAGGTATATACAATCTATTACTCTCTGGTATCAGCCATGTCAGGCTGGGGGGGGAGGGGTGACTGTAGGACAGGTATATACAATCTATTACTCTCTGGTATCAGCCATGTCAGGCTGGGGGGGGGGGTGACTGTAGGACAGGTATATACAATCTATTACTCTCTGGTATCAGCCATGTCAGGCTGGGGGGTGGTGACTGTAGGACAGGTATATACAATCTATTACTCTCTGGTATCAGCCATGTCAGGCTGGGGGGGGAGGTGACTGTAGGACAGGTATATACAATCTATTACTCTCTGGTATCAGCCATGTCAGGCTGGGGGGGAGGTGTAGGACAGGTATATACAATCTATTACTCTCTGGTATCAGCCATGTCAGGTTGGGGGGGGGGAGGTGACTGTAGGACAGGTATATACAATCTATTACTCTCTGGTATCAGCCATGTCAGGCTAGGGGGGGAGGTGTAGGACAGGCATATACAATCTATTACTCTCTGGTATCAGCCATGTCAGGTTGGGGGGAGAGGTGACATGGCTGATAACAGGGCTGCCGTATTTTGGGTTATTGGCCCTTTAAGTGGATTTGTCCTGTAATCTACATTGTTGCTATACAGAAGCTGGTTACATTGTTACAATCTGGTGAATCGTTGCCTTTTTGTTCTGTTTACCTATAAACATCCAGAAGCTTCTCCAGGGGAAAGTTGTTGGCCTGGTATGTAGATAAAATTCATTTTTACAATTCACACTTGACCTGTGTAAAGTTCCTGTGTTTATATGTACACAGTAGTAAAGGAGACCGGACCCGGGCGGATCCTGCTGCTCCGGGTGCTGTCTGTATGTGCAGTTTTGCATATATAGAGTTTGGGTATAGAGTTTTGGGTCAGTATCAGAGAAAATCATTGCATCTTTGAGTGCTGCTCGGGGAGAGGTCCTAGTGCCCCCCCTCCTGTGCTGTGACTATAAGTGCTGTAGAGACCTTTACATGTATTTATTTAATATTGTATAAGGATTATAGTGAAAGAACATTCTCCCGTAAGTCTTTTACTCCATTTGTTCTGCTTCAGACTCCTATGTAGAGACCTGCCCCATGGCTTCTCTCTCTTTCTCCTCGTCTGGATTGGCGATAGGAGAGATATAGGCTGGAGATGTCCATGGTCTTTGAGATTAAAGGTCCCAGCACAATTTATACTTCTATTGGCTTAATCTGAGGTGTATGGCGGTCACCAGAGAGTCAGATTATGTCAGTGGAGATAGGGGCAGGCATGATGGAAAAATCACTGCCATACACCTTTGTTTTGGGAAAGAAAAGTGTCAGCCAGAGAAGTCATTATCCCACTGCTCCCCATAGAACACAGGAACACTCAGCTGTGCAGTGTATGGGGAGAACTGGGAAGATAATTGAAGGTGTATAGAGACCTCAGGTTCTGCACTTGGCCCACTGCAGGTGGAAATTCTGGTCTCCATGGCTACGGACTTGAGAGGGACCATGATGCCTGTAAACCCTATTCTTTTTTTTTTTTTAATTATATTTAAAAGTTTTTATAAAATTTTTACACACAAATTGAGTAAAAATTTAATAAAAACATTTAAATATAATAATAATAATAAAAAAAAAGAATAGGGCTTACAGGCATCATGGTCCCTCTCAAGTCCGTAGCCATGTAAGCCCTATTCTAATCCACTAGGGGTCACGGGCATTATGGACTCCCGCCTGCAGTGTGGACTTCACCGCTAATCCGGCAGCAGTCCTGATGACAGGCACACTTTAATTTAGGGTCATATTAAAATTGAAGCACTTTTTAACGATTATCGTAAAATGTTCACAAACTAGATGGTTTATCGTTAACCTAAATTCATTCCCCATATTACACAAAACGATAGTCATTACCACGATCATTTACTTCATCTGATCTCAGCAAAGCAAGGAACAATGCGGAATTACAGAGATCAGTGACAGAATGCAGAATTACAGAGAACGATCAGTGACAGAATGCGGAATTACAGAGAACGATCAGTGACAGAATGCGGAATTACAGAGAACGATCAGTGACAGAATGCGGAATTACAGAGAACGATCAGTGACAGAATGCGGAATTACAGAGAACGATCAGTGACAGAATGCGGAATTACAGAGAACGATCAGTGACAGAATGATATAAGTGTCAGCACCAAACAAACGATGAACAATTTTTTTATTGGTCATTTGACCTTTGCCTGCATGTACACAAAACGATTATTGTTTAAATTCAGACGATATAACGGTAACTTGCATAATAATCGTCCTGTGTAATAGGGCCCTTAGTGGTATTGCAGAGTATTGTCTTGTTAGGAGCTGAACGCCTCCGTCACGGTTATTCTGATGTGTGGACAGTGATAAATGTCTTACTATAGGAAAGTCACTGAATGGAAGAAAAAGCCGACTCTAGGAATCTGCGAAGAGATCAGCAGCACCTGGACTCCTGTATATACAGAGCAGAAGAAAGCCATGGAGGGAAGCTGACATTACATGGTGGGGATGGATGGCCATTGTCAGCAGGACTCCTGTGCTCTGCGTGTTATATCTACACACGTGTACGTTCATGTCTAGAGCGGGTGACAGCTCGGCATTACACTCCTCACCGCCGGTGTAGGCAGGTGCACCTTCTCAGGTCACGTCAGGCTCTTATCACCAGCCAGATCCCGCTTCACGTCGCGACATGAACTGCAAACACTTTATTTCTAAATTTGCTCAACAACATCTGGCACGGAGATAAAAGATTTGCCCCCTCCCCTCCTCTCCCAGTGCATCCAAGGGGCAGAATTTTCCCAGCATTGAATGTTCCTTATCTAAGTCAAGACTAAGAAAAGGTGGCACTAGTCCTAAATGAAGGTATTTCTGAGGCATTGGGATATGCAAAACAAGAGTCCGTGGAGTCTCGGTTGCGAGTCTCAAAACACGGGATAGCCAGATATCTCTAGCCTGTTGCCACGGGGTGCCTCCATGATGGGGAGAGCACCACACCACCCTGATAAATAGCCCCTTAAGTCCCACTCGGTTGCGAGTATTGGAACATAAACAGGGAAATACCAGGGTGGCCCCTTATTGTCAATGTCTAACTTAAGGTATGAGTATTGCAATCATGACAAGGGCTTGCCAAGGCAGGCATCCATCCACAGACAGCCGTTTTAGGGTATTTGCCCCTTGTCAGTGTGGAGTAGGATTCTGGCTAGTTGGGGCAATAACAAATCGCAATACTCGCACCTTGAGTTAGACATTGACAATAAGGGGCCACCCTGGTATTTCCCTGTTTGTGTTCCAATACTCGCAACCGAGTGGGACTTAAGGGGCTATTTATCAGGGTGGTGTGGTGCTCTCCCCATTATGGAGGCACCCCATGGCAACAGGCTAGAGATATCTCTCTATCCCGTGTTTTGAGACTCGCAACCGAGACTCCACGGACTCCTGTTTTGCATATTTAAATTTTGGGGGGACTCTTGATTGAGTACTTCATTGGAGTTTTTTTCACTGTTCTCCTTGAGTTCAGTGATTACTGTGTTTTGTGAGGCATTGGGATGTCAGGGGTTAATACTCCCTACATTGTATCCTTCACGTGGATATAACTCATGAGAATGTGATATTGTGTGCCCTCTGTTATCTGGGCTCACAATGCTCTGTAACCACTTCTCAGCCAGGAACACATCGGAATAGGAATCTGTTATTTCTGCTCGGGATTGTTATTATATGCTGCGTATTAGCCTGTGACCAGGGTGGGACGCCTAGGGGAGCGTAGCCCTGGAACTAATGCCTGCACCAGTGTGGGGGGTTGTGTTCTTATAGGTGTCGGGGCCCCTGTGTAGGGATGTGTTCTTATAGGTGCGGGGGCCCTGTGTAGGGATGTGTTCTTATAGGTGTGGGGGCCCCTGTGTGGGGATTTGTTCTTATAGGTGCGGGGCCCCTGTGTAGGGATGTGTTCTTATAGGTGCGGGGGCCCCGTGTAGGGATGTGTTCTTATAGGTGCGGGGGCCCTGTGTAGGGATGTGTTCTTATAGGTGCGGGGGCCCTGTGTAGGGATGTGTTCTTATAGGTGCGGGGGCCCCGTGTAGGGATGTGTTCTTATAGGTGCGGGGGCCCCGTGTAGGGATGTGTTCTTATAGGTGGGGGCCCCTGTGTAGGGATGTGTTCCTATAGGTGGGGGCCCCTGTGTAGGGATGTGTTCTTATAGGTGGGGGCCCCTGTGTAGGGATGTGTTCTTATAGGTGCGGGGGCCCTGTGTAGGGATGTGTTCTTATAGGTGGGGGCCCTTGTGTAGGGATGTGTTCTTATAGGTGTGGGGGCCCTGTGTAGGGATGTGTTCTTATAGGTGGGGGCCCTTGTGTAGGGATGTGTTCTTATAGGTGCGGGGGCCCCTGTGTAGGGATGTGTTCTTATAGGTGTCAGGGCCCCTATGTAGGGATTTGTTCTTATAGGTGGGGGCCCTTGTGTAGGGATGTGTTCTTATAGGTGCGGGGGCCCTGTGTAGGGATGTGTTCTTATAGGTGGGGGCCCTTGTGTAGGGATGTGTTCTTATAGGTGTGGGGGCACTGTGTAGGGATGTGTTCTTATAGGTGCGGGGGCCCCTGTGTAGGGATGTGTTCTTATAGGTGCGGGGCCCCTGTGTAGGGATGTGTTCTTATAGGTGGGGGCCCCTGTGTAGGGATGTGTTCTTATAGGTGGGGGCCCCTGTGTAGGGATGTGTTCTTATAGGTGTGGGGGCCCTGTGTAGGGATGTGTTCTTATAGGTGGGGGCCCTTGTGTAGGGATGTGTTCTTATAGGTGCGGGGGCCCCTGTGTAGGGATGTGTTCTTATAGGTGTCAGGGCCCCTATGTAGGGATTTGTTCTTATAGGTGCGGGGCCCCTGTGTAGGGATGTGTTCTTATAGGTGGGGGCCCCTGTGTAGGGATGTGTTCTTATAGGTGGGGGGGCCCCTGTGTAGGGATGTGTTCTTATAGGTGCGGGGGCCCCGTGTAGGGATGTGTTCTTATAGGTGGGGGCCCCTGTGTAGGGATGTGTTCCTATAGGTGGGGGCCCCTGTGTAGGGATGTGTTCTTATAGGTGGGGGCCCCTGTGTAGGGATGTGTTCTTATAGGTGCGGGGGCCCAGTTTAGGGATGTGTTCTTATAGGTGTCGGGGCCCCTGTGTAGCGATGTGTTCTTATAGGTGGGGGCCCCTGTGTAGGGATGTGTTCTTATAGGTGTCGGGGCCCCTGTGTAGGGATGTGTTCTTATAGGTGCGGGGGCCCTGTGTAGGGATGTGTTCTTATAGGTGCGGGGCCCCTGTGTAGGGATGTGTTCTTATAGGTGCGGGGCCCCTGTGTAGGGATGTGTTCTTATAGGTGCGGGGGCCCCGTGTAGGGATGTGTTCTTATAGGTGCGGGGCCCCTGTGTAGGGATGTGTTCTTATAGGTGCGGGGGCCCCGTGTAGGGATGTGTTCTTATAGGTGCGGGGCCCCTGTGTAGGGATGTGTTCTTATAGGTGGAGGCCCCTGTGTAGGGATGTGTTCTTATAGGTGCGGGCCCCTGTGTAGGGATGTGTTCTTATAGGTGGGGGCCCCTGTGTAGGGATGTGTTCTTATAGGTGGGGGCCCCTGTGTAGGGATGTGTTCTTATAGGTGGGGGCCCCTGTGTAGGGAAGGTTATAGTTATCTGCGTTCCGGCGTGCTGGCTGACTACTCTAGGCCTTGTATATGAGAGGATAATACAGGAGAGTAGGCGTTGGTATAATATACCTTTCAGATCCAGATTCTGTGTGCCTGTCCTGCGGTGATGACATCACGTACATGAATGCTGCAGCCAATGAATGCGTGTGCTGTACATGCTAGCATCACCACTAAAGCCAATGATTGGCCACAGGGGTTACTGGGTAACGTGATGTCATTGATGCAGGACAGGAAAGCAATGATTGACATTGACCGTGGAGGGCTCAGCAAGGGATGGGGAAGCCGGATAACAACCTGTATTCTAAAGGCCCTTTTACACAGAAAGATTATCTGACAGATTATCTGCCAAAGATTTGAAGCCAAAACCAGGAACAGACTATAACCAGAGATCAGGTTATAAACGAAAGCCTGAGATTTCTCCTCTTTTCAATTCCATTCCTTGCTTTGGCTTCAAATCTTTGGCAGATAATCTGTCAGATAATCTTTCTGTATAAAAGGGCCCTAACCCTTTGTAAGGATGGCGTGAGGTCGCAAAACTACAACTCCCAGCATGCCCTGACAACTTGCAGTTACAACTGGAGCATCTCAAATAGTTGAATACCAGATGATAGCTCTTTAGATGTGACTCAACTACAACTCCCAACATGCCCTGACAGCGTATGGATGCAAACTGCGGATGTTGGAGCAGCCATGGCTTCAGCTGTCAGTGCATGGTGGGAGTTTTCCAGTATGTTGAGTGTTTTCTGTCATGTGGAAGATGGATTCAAGGGAGAACTCCTGCCCTTATACAAACCAGCAGACAATAAATCTGTATTGTTCCGGGGATTTGCAGTGAATTTTGCTTGTATGTAAAGGGCTTTGTGTAACAGGTTTCGTTCCTGGGACATGTCTGGACATAAATCCTCCCTACAGTTCTCTATGAGTATAGATGTTTATGGTGTAGAGCATGATCTGAGTGATGAGGAGCACCAGACCCCACTGGAAATTTATACCTACGTGTTCAGATTCCACTTTACCATGCCCGGAATCAATAGCCTTATTGTAGTTTTCATCAACATTTTCTAGCAAACAAGCAAAATGACGTTGTCCCAAAACGCGTCACACTGGGCTCCAGTGACCTTATGGTGCTGCAGTGTCGGGATTACCGTGACTGAATTGTACACTGATGTTTCCCTATAGACCACAGTATTACCATGTAAGGCTATGTGCACACTGAGCAATTCTCGAGGAATTGTAGCTGAAAGTTTTCAGGCAGAATTCAAGCAGAATTTAAGCCCCCCATTGACTACTATAGGATTCCTCTAGCAGATCTACAGCAGAAAATTCTGCTTGGAAATTCTGCTGTGTGAACAACAGAGCAGAAAACCCATTGAACACAATGGGACTTTGCTCTGTACATATTTTACGAGAGGAATTTCAAGCTGAAATTCCTCTTCAATTCCTCACCTAATTCCTCGCCTTTTCCTCAGTGTGCACATAGCCTTATGCTGAGGTGGCGTAGACCCTAATAAAATATCTTATGGTAATATCATTGGGTTAAGTGACGTCACAAAAGAATCCATCACATTTGGAGCAACAGTAAAGGTGCCATCTGGTTGGCGAGTGTAGACATTAGCATGTGGCTCTGCAGCAAATGTACAGGCGAACCCGGATAAGACATAAGAGGAAAGCATTGGTGCATCCATTGCAGGTCCTGCCTCGCTGTCAGCTTTGGTCATCAGAGTGGTGGTCAGGCTGGGATGTGGATGTAATATGGCTCCAGAAGTGTTTGCATATAATGCATGTGTGACCGCACCATGTGGGACCTCTATAATGCCCCAATAGATGAAGGCCCTTTACACATGATAACGCTGTGTGTACGGGACCTGTATGGCAGCGTATGGAGTCCTTACACGCAGGGCTGTGAAGATGACCCTACTGCCAGAGGTTAGGCCTTGTTCACATTTATGTCCACCATAATATATGCTTGGGCAAGCTCACATTATTTAACTTAGGCCATGACCCATAAGGAACCATTGTAGAAATTTTTTTTTACTTATTTACTTTATTTTTTTGTAATTTTCCCTCCCTGGATATCGTTGTATGGAGCAGCAGCATCTACTTTGTGGAGGATAGATGGCTGGATAGATGCCTTTTGGCCCTTGTCTGACAGCGGGCCCCTATGGGCACAGCGTGTACACTGGAAGTTCTTCTGTCATATACAATGAACATAGAAGAAGTCTGTAATGTGAGGAGGGCTCTGTATAAGTAAATCTCTCTGCGTCCTGTCCTTGTCATGTGGTCAGACCGGGAAACATATAATAAAAAATTCACTCTACTAAAGACTGTATCTCAGCTGATACCTGCTTGGACTTGTGGTTCTTCTGCAGGTTGTGTAGAAAGGCATCCTGCGGCATTGCACTGTGTCCCTGGCAGCTGTAGGGTGCAGCACCCTGCGGGACACAGATCTCTATCTAGCCTCCACGCTTGGTGGCTACAGGTTGGTATTTTTCTCACGCTCTGGATATTGGCACGGGACACGGCGCTCTGTCTCGACTTGCCGCTCAGGCAGTGAAATGATTTCCAGCAGTTAAAGGGCAGAATTTCATGTAGAAACAGAGCAGCTCTCATCATAGCGTCATTGCAAAACAGGTTGATGTTCTGCCCCGGGCTCTTTCCCACACAGTATTGTGAACAGAAAAAAGTGTCAGCTGGGCTCGTCCTGCGGATACTGATCTGAGCAACCTCTAGTAGTGTGATTTATTCTTCATCTGGAGCCGTGCTTCACCAAGTAACCAGAAATATCCCGTTATTTATTATCCTGCATGGGTGTCCGGTACCATATGGCAGCACGTTAGATCATTTAAGAAAGCAGTTCAGATCTTACACCACTTTACGAAGAACAATGTTTCTCCACCTGCACCTTTAAATTGTTGCAAAATCTATAACTCCCAGCATTCCCTGGCAACCTTTGGCTGCAATTGCATCATCTAGTGCAGTGTCCCCCAGCCTGTGGATCCCCAGCTGTTGCAAAGCTACAACTCCCAGCATGCCCTTACAGTTCTGGGGTTTTAATCGCAGTGTCTTCGTTAGTTTTCCATCCGTTGCAAAACTAGGTATTTAGAGTAAAGCCTTTATAGCACACAGATCCACAGGAATATGTCACGTGTGAGCACAGCCTGATATTACAATCCTTCTGCTGCCATTTGCTAGGCTATATAGCCACCGAACTTATGATGATGCCAGGATCACTGTCCGTCTAGAATGGTTTGTCTAGATCAGGCATGTCCAAAGTCCGTCTGGAGGGCCATTTGCGGCCCGCATTCCGAACTTTTACGGCCCCCCAGGTATCCAGCTTGCTATTATCTGCCTGTGTTATAAAGCATATAGCATGTAGCATGTAAAATGGTCGGCCCTCGCACATGTTCACTTCATCAAATTTGGCACTCTTCGAAAAAAGTTTGGACATGCCTGGTCTAGATAGTAAGAGGCCTGATGGCGCAGTGTGACAGACAAGTGCACAGCATGGTATACTGTCGTTTATACCCAGAAAGATGGCATCTTAAATCAGATCACAGCCCAGACATGTATATACTGAAAGGTTCCCTCGCCTTCCATGCATGGTGCTCATGCTGCTCAGTGCCTGGTTCCTGTGCAGGTACCCACTATAGTCATGCCTGATACAATGCCCACCTCTAATAGGCAGGTGTGTGAGGTCTGGATGTGGCCTGTACCCTGCTGTACACCATAGATACCAGTTTATATTTTGCACCTTTCTATAGTTTTCAGGTAGATGGCGATCGAAGATTTAAATTAACATTTACACGTGTACACTTTTTGCTCTCTACTGCCACCTCTTGTGAACAACATTAATGTTCTTACTAGAACTCCCCAGAACCTTCTAGTAAAAGGGAAGTAACCATCTGGTCACTTATACCCCAGGACTAAGGATGCTATTACACAGCCCGATATTAAGGAGCAAGCGAGCACCGACCTGTTGTGTGAACGTTTGCTTGTCCCTCATTCCCTGCTCGCTGTCTGTGCTATGCTGTCCCGCTGTAGCTGCGGGAGGGGCCGCCTGGGTAGCGGTGCTCTGTTGCTGCCCCTCCTATTACACAGAGTGCCGGCCAGCAGACCGTTGGTATCATTGTCGTTCTTTTTAAACATATTCAAAGACAAGGACATTGTTTATGTCGGCTGATCGTTGCCTTTGAGCACGAGCTATTACACCAAACGATTATCGGCTGGTAATTGGCCACTTACGGCCTATAATCGTTTTGTGTATTAGGACATTAAAGCCAATCTCAGGCAGACTTCAATAATGCCAGAGTAGGGAGTGTGTATATCACAGACTTTATATAATCTCTTGGTCTCAGGCTCAGGGAGTTTACAGTAGTTGCTAAAAGCTGAGCAGACTACCGCACAGAAGCTTTAAGAGGTACTTCGGTGGACATCTTTTTCTTTCAAATCAACTGGTTTCAGAAAGTTATATAGATTGGTAATTTACTTCTACTTAAACATATTTCCAGTACTTACCAGCTGCTGTATGTCCTGTAGAAGTGATGTATTCTTCCCAGTTTGACACAGTGCTCTCTGCCATGTCAGGAACTGTCCAGAGCAGGAGAGGTTTTCTTTGGGGATTTGCTGCTGCTCTGGACAGTTCCTGACATGCACAGAGGGGGCAGCAGAGAGCACTGTGTCATGGAGACTGGAGAGAATACACCACACCCTGCAGGACATACAGCAGCTGATAATTACTGGAAGATCTAGAAATGAATATAACTTTCTGAAACCAGTTAATTAAAAGTAAAAATAAATTGCTGGCGTTCCACTTTAACAAATCCTGTGTCCAAACTTTTACCCTGACCTGAGGGAATTTCTTAGGGTCAAGCTAAGAAAAAAGAGGTTTTTGCCTCAGTGCCATTCTCTGCTGTCCGATGTGAGGCACGTGCGAGGAGGTGATCACTTTCTTTCTGATATTTGCTGATGCTCTGACCTGACATAAAACCCAGCAGCAGTTTCTCCCCAGATAGATGTTATTGTATAGCGTCTACGAGGGATTTCTTACACACATATGAGGAAATATTCCTGGACTTACTGCTCACCCGCCAGCTCATCCTTCTTTATAAGCGTTTCTTTTTTTAGAGAAGTAACTGGACGCTGTGAGATTCCAGGTAAAAGCGGCTGAGGGGGCGAGGTGGGCACGACAGGGAAGTGTGAGGAGCCCCATACGAGACGCGTGCGATGGCTGGTCACTGCACATTTTCCACACAAATCATGGACATGTTCCTACACGTGCCCCTAAAAAATCCTAAAAACATAGCATGTTCATTGCACAAGGTTTTGGTACATGTATTTGTGTTGTATGCATGCATTTCAAAAACCCTGCAGCCTGGATGTATTTTGCTGTGGTGTTTTTCGGGGCTGTTTGGTGTTTTCCTTGCATTCGCAGTTTTATGAAATCAAGGCAAGGCCTGTGCTCTGAGTTTTTGACAATAATGTTGGCGTAGGCTTCTACAGGAGGTGTGTGGCGGGGGGGGGGGAGGGGGGGTGTTCTAATTCATTAATAGAAAACCTGGAATTACTTAATAAAGAATAACATGACTTTTACTGGAAAAAAAAAACAAAGGAGATAAGATGCCAGAGAAAAAACAGTATTCTATTCTAAGATGAGAAAAGTGCCAGAAAAAAATGCAGAAAAGCTGGAAAAACTTCTCTTTTTAGATGCGTCCTGTGGCATCTTTTCAGCCCATAAAAAAAATGTCCTGGGGACGTGCCTTGTATGTTTCATACACACAGAAGAATGTCCTAAGGACAAGTACTAAAATGTCTCGTACGCACAGAAGAACGTCCTGGGGACAAGGCCTAAGGTGCCTCATACACACTGGAGAATGTCCTGGGGATAAGGCCTAAGATGCCTCATACACACAGGAGAATGTCCTTTGGATAAGGCCGAAGATGTCTCATACACACTGGAGAATGTCCTGGGGATAAGGCCGAAGATGTCTCATACACACTGGAGAATGTCCTTAGGATAAGGCCGAAGATGCCTCATACACACTGGAGAATGTCCTGGGGATAAGGCCGAAGATGTCTCATACACACAGGAGAATGTCCTTTGGATAAGGCCTAAGGTGCCTCATACACACTGGGGAATGTCCTGGGGATAAGGCCGAAGATGCCTCATACACACAGGAGAATGTCCTTTGGATAAGGCCGAAGATGTCTCATACACATTGGAGAATGTCTTGGGGATAAGGCCGAAGATGTCTCATACACACTGGAGAATGTCCTGGGGATAAGGCCGAAGATGTCTCATACACACAGGAGAATGTCCTGGGGATAAGGCCGAAGATATCTCATACAAACAGGAGAATGTCCTTTGGATAAGGCCGAAGATGTCTCATACACACTGGAGAATGTCCTGGGGATAAGGCCGAAGATGTCTCATACACACTGGAGAATGTCCTGGGGATAAGGCCGAAGATGTCTCATACACACTGGAGAATGTCCTGGGGATAAGGCCGAAGATGTCTCATACACACTGGAGAATGTCCTGGGGATAAGGCCGAAGATGTCTCATACACACTGGAGAATGTCCTTTGGATAAGGCCGAAGATGTCTCATACACACTGGAGAATGTCCTGGGGATAAGGCCGAAGATGTCTCATACATGAACGTCCTGGGGACAAGGCCTCAGATTCCTCATACGCACAAAAGAACATCTTGGGAACAAGGCCTGAGATGTCTCACACAGAAGAGTACCCTGAGGACAAGGCCTAAAAGCCCTATTCCACGTAACTGCCGATAACCGTCCCGTAAAATAGAAGGCAACGATCAGCCGACATTGTTCATGATACACTGATACAGCAACGATCTGCTGCATTCGCTCCGTGGAATAGGGCCATAAGATGCCTCATACAGAAGAATACCTTGAGGACAAGACCTGAGATGCTTTAGGTAGAGGAACTTCCTGGGGACAAGGCCTGAGATGTCTCATACACACAGGAGAACGCCCTGAGGACAAGGCCTAAGATGCCTCATACAGAAGAACGTCCTGGGGACAAGGCCTGAGATGTCTCATATAGAAGAACGTCCTGGGAACTAGGCCTGAGATGTCTCATACAGAAGAACGTCCTGGGGACAAGGCCTGAGATGTCTCATACAGAAGAACGTCCTGGGGACTAGGCCTGAGATGTCTCATACAGAAGAACGTCCTGGGGACTAGGCCTGAGATGTCTCATACAGAAGAACGTCCTGGGGACTAGGCCTGAGATGTCTGATACACACAAGAATGTCCTGGGGACCAGACACTTCTGCAGGCTCCCCATATACACTATATGTTATAGCAGGTTAGTACACCATTGCTCTCTGTTATCAGCCACTTCTGCAGGCTCCCCATATACACTATATGTTATAGCAGGTTAGTACACCATTGCTCTCTGTTATCAGCCACTTCTGCAGGCTCCCCATATACACTATATGTTATAGCAGGTTAGTACACCATTGCTCTCTGTTATCAGCCACCTCTGCAGGCTCTCCATGTACACTATATGTTATAGCAGGTTAGTACACCATTGCTCTCTGTTATCAGCCACTTCTGCAGGCTCCCCATGTACACTATATGTTATAGCAGGTTAGTACACCATTGCTCTCTGTTATCAGCCACTTCTGCAGGCTCCCCATATACACTATATGTTATAGCAGGTTAGTACACCATTGCTCTCTGTTATCAGCCACTTCTGCAGGCTCTCCATGTACACTATATGTTATAGCAGGTTAGTACACCATTGCTCTCTGTTATTAGCCACTTCTGCAGGCTCCCCATGTACACTATATGTTATAGCAGGTTAGTACACTATTGCTCTCTGTTATCAGCCACTTCTGCAGGCTCTCCATGTACACTATATATTATAGTAGGTTAGTACACCATTGCTCTCTGTTATCAGCCACTTCTGCAGGCTCTCCATGTACACTATATGTTATAGCAGGTTAGTACACCATTGCTCTCTGTTATCAGCCACTTCTGCAGGCTCTCCATGTACACTATATGTTATAGCAGGTTAGTACACCATTGCTCTCTGTTATCAGCCACTTCTGCAGGCTCCCCATGTACACTATATGTTATAGCAGGTTAGTACACCATTGCTCTCTGTTATCAGCCACTTCTGCAGGCTCTCCATGTACACTATATATTATAGCAGGTTAGTACACCATTGCTCTCTGTTATCAGCCACTTCTGCAGGCTCTCCATGTACACTATATATTATAGCAGGTTAGTACACCATTGCTCTCTGTTATCAGCCACTTCTGCAGGCTCTCCATGTACACTATATATTATAGCAGGTTAGTACACCATTGCTCTCTGTTATCAGCCACTTCTGCAGGCTCTCCATGTACACTATATGTTATAGCAGGTTAGTACACCATTGCTCTCTGTTATCAGCCACTTCTGCAGGCTCTCCATGTACACTATATGTTATAGCAGGTTAGTACACCATTGCTCTCTGTTATCAGCCACTTCTGCAGGCTCTCCATGTACACTATATGTTATAGCAGGTTAGTACACCATTGCTCTCTGTTATCAGCCACTTCTGCAGGCTCTCCATGTACACTATATATTATAGCAGGTTAGTACACCATTGCTCTCTGTTATCAGCCACTTCTGCAGGCTCTCCATGTACACTATATGTTATAGCAGGTTAGTACACCATTGCTCTCTGTTATCAGCCACTTCTGTAGGCTCTCCATGTACACTATATGTTATAGCAGGTTAGTACACCATTGCTCTCTGTTATCAGCTGTTTCTGCAGGCTCTCCATGTACACTATATATTATAGCAGGTTAGTACACCATTGCTCTCTGTTATCAGCTGTTTCTGCAGGCTCTCCATGTACACTATATGTTATAGCAGGTTAGTACACCATTGCTCTCTGTTATCAGCCACTTCTGTAGGCTCTCCATGTACACTATATGTTATAGCAGGTTAGTACACCATTGCTCTCTGTTATCAGCCACTTCTGCAGGCTCTCCATGTACACTATATATTATAGCATTGTTTTCCCGGATGCCTGGAATTTACTGTATTTCTCTTTCCATAAGTGATAATGGAGAGAAGGCGGCTCAGCACGCAGGGAATGCGATGGAGTTCTGCCAGGGGCACTTGTTCAATTATCACAGGAAGCAGTGATCACCTGCTCCATTGTCCACACAGCTATGTGGGCGCACATTAACCCCTGCTGGGCATTAGGGTGGAAGAAGTGACCTGTGCCTGGTACACAGTGGAGGCACATTAGGTGTCACTAGTCAGAAGAAATGAGCAGGCCCATCCAGGGTAGATTACATGCGTCGGTCCGGTGTCAGCAATCATGGGGGGGGGGGGGGGGGGGGGGGGGCTGACTTTGAGCACATTCACACCCTTCACAGAGATCCAGAGATCTGCACTTAAGGCCCCCATTATACGAAACGATTATCAGTCCCTATTCTGTCAACATCTGCCATTATAACCGATAATCGTCTTTTGTAATAGAAGACAATGATCAGCCGACATGAGGATGAAGCATGTAACCTGGTGATATCTCCCTATAAAGGGGGGGGGGAGGAGCTGAGGATGAAGCATGTAACCTGCTGATATGTCCTATAGAGGGGGGGGGGGGGGGAGGAGCTGAGGATGAAGCATGTAACCTGCTGATATGTCCTATAGAGGGGGGGAGCAGAGGATGAAGCATGTAACCTGCTGATATGTCCTATAGAGGGGGGGGGAGCTGAGGATGAAGCATGTAACCTGCTGATATGTCCTATAGAGGGGGGGGGGAGGAGCTGAGGATGAAGCATGTAACCTGCTGATATGTCCTATAGAGCGGTGGGGGAGCTGAGGATGAAGCATGTAACCTGCTGATATGTCCTATAGAGCACGGGGAGCTGAGGAGGAAGCATGTAACCTGCTGATATGTCCTATAGAGCACGGGGAGCTGAGGATGAAGCATGTAACCTGCTGATGTGTCCTATAGAGGGGAGGAGCTGAGGATGAAGCATGTAACCTGCTGATATGTCCTATAGAGGGGGGGGGGGGGAGGAGCTGAGGATGAAGCATGTAACCTGCTGATATGTCCTATAGAGGGGGGGGGGGGAGCCGAGGATGAAGCATGTAACCTGCTAATATGTCCTATAGAGCACGGGGAGCTGAGGATGAAGCATGTAACCTGCTGATATGTCCTATAGAGCACGGGGAGCTGAGGATGAAGCATGTAACCTGCTGATATGTCCTATAGAGGGGGGGGGGAGCTGAGGATGAAGCATGTAACCTGCTGATATGTCCTATAGAGGGGGGAGCTGAGGAGGAAGCATGTAACCTGCTGATATGTCCTATAGAGCACGAGGAGCTGAGGATGAAGCATGTAACCTGCTGATATGTCCTATAGAGCACGGGGAGCTGAGGATGAAGCATGTAACCTGCTGATATGTCCTATAGAGGGGGGGGGGAGCTGAGGATGAAGCATGTAACCTGCTGATATGTCCTATAAAGCATGGGGAGCTGAGGATGAAGCATGTAACCTGCTGATATGTCCTATAGAGCACGGGGAGCTGAGGATGAAGCATGTAACCTGCTGATATGTCCTATGGAGGGGGGGGGGGGAGCTGAGGATGAAGCATGTAACCTGCTGATATGTCCTATAAAGCATGGGGAGCTTAGGATGAAGCATGTCACCTGCTGATATGTCCTATAGAGGGGAGGAGCTGAGGATGAAGCATGTAACCTGCTGATATAGAGCACGGGGAGCTGAGGATGAAGCATGTAACCTGCTGATATGTCCTATAGAGGGGGGGGGGGAGGAGCTGAGGATGAAGCATGTAACCTGCTGATATGTCCTATAGAGGGGGGGAGCAGAGGATGAAGCATGTAACCTGCTGATATGTCCTATAGAGGGGGGGGGAGGAGCTGAGGAGGAAGCATGTAACCTGCTGATATGTCCTATAGGGGGGAGCTGAGGATGAAGCATGTAACCTGCTGATATGTCCTATAGAGCACGGGGAGCTGAGGATGAAGCATGTAACCTGCTGATATGTCCTATAGAGGGGGGGAGCTGAGGATGAAGCATGTAACCTGCTGATATGTCCTATAGAGCGAAGGGGGGGCTGAGGATGAAGCATGTAACCTGCTGATATGTCCTATAGAGCACGGGGAGCTGAGGATGAAGCATGTAACCTGCTGATATGTCCTATAGAGGGGGGAAGCTGAGGATGAAGCATGTAACCTGCTGATATGTCCTATAGAGAGGGGGGGGCAGCTGGGGATGAAGCATGTAACCTGCTGATATGTCCTATAGGGGGGAGCGGAGGATGAAGCATGTAACCTGCTGATATGTCCTATAGAGCACGAGGAGCTGAGGATGAAGCATGTAACCTGCTGATATGTCCTATAGAGCACGGGGAGCTGAGGATGAAGCATGTAACCTGCAGATATGTCCTATAGAGGGGGGGGGGGAGCTGAGGATGAAGCATGTAACCTGCTGATATGTCCTATAGAGGGGGGGGAGCTTAGGATGAAGCATGTAACCTGCTGATATGTCCTATAGAGGGGGGGAGCTGAGGATGAAGCATGTAACCTGCTGATATGTCCTATAGAGGGGGGGAGCTGAGGATGAAGCATGTAACCTGCTGATATGTCCTATAGAGCACGAGGAGCTGAGGATGAAGCATGTAACCTGCTGATATGTCCTATAGAGCACGGGGAGCTGAGGATGAAGCATGTAACCTGCTGATATGTCCTATAGAGGGGGGGAGCTGAAGATGAAGCATGTAACCTGCTGATATGTCCTATAGAGCACGGGGAGCAGAGGATGAAGCATGTAACCTGCTGATATGTCCTATAGAGGGGGGGAGCTGAAGATGAAGCATGTAACCTGCTGATATGTCCTATAGAGGGGGGGAGCTGAAGATGCAGCATGTAACCTGCTGATATGTCCTATAGAGGGGGGGGGAAACTGAGGATGAAGCATGTAACCTGCTGATATGTCCTATAGAGAGGGGAGCTGAAGATGAAGCATGTAACCTGCTGATATGTCCTATAGAGGGGGGGGAGCTGAGGATGAAGCCTGTAACCTGCTGATATGTCCTATAGAGGGGGGGGGGAGCTGAGGATGAAGCATGTAACCTGCTGATATGTCCTATAGAGGAGGGGGCTGAGTATGAAGCCTGTAACCTGCTGATATGTCCTATAGAGGGGGGGGGAGCTGAGGATGAAGCATGTAACCTGCTGATATGTCCTATAGAGGGGGGAGCTGAGGATGAAGCATGTAACCTGCTGATATGTCCTATAGAGGGGGGGAGCTGAGGATGAAGCATGTAACCTGCTGATATGTCCTATAAAGCACGGGGAGCTGAGGATGAAGCATGTAACCTGCTGATATGTCCTATAGAGGGGGGGGAGCTGAGGATGAAGCATGTAACCTGCTGATATGTCCTATAGAGCACGGGGAGCTGAGGATGAAGCATCTAACCTGCTGATATGTCCTATAGAGGGGGGGAGCTGAGGATGAAGCATGTAACCTGCTGATATGTCCTATAAAGCACGGGGAGCTGAGGATGAAGCATGTAACCTGCTGATATGTCCTATAAAGCATGGGGAGCTTAGGATGAAGCATGTCACCTGCTGATATGTCCTATAGAGGGGGGGGAGCTGAGGATGAAGCATGTAACCTGCTGATATGTCCTATAGAGGGGGGTCTGAGGATGAAGCATGTAACCTGCTGATATGTCCTATAAAGCATGGGGAGCTTAGGATGAAGCATGTCACCTGCTGATATGTCCTATAGAGGGGGGGGGGGGCTGAGGAGGAAGCATGTAACCTGCTGATATGTCCTATAGAGGGGGGGGGGAGCTGAGGATGAAGCATGTAACCTGCTGATATGTCCTATAGAGGGGGGGGGGAGCTGAGGATGAAGCATGTAACCTGCTGATATGTCCTATAGAGGGGGGGAGCTGAGGATGAAGCATGTAACCGGCTGATATGTCCTATAGAGAGGGGGGGAGCTGAGGATGAAGCATGTAACCTGCTGATATGTCCTATAGCGCATGGGGAGCTGAGGATGAAGCATGTAACCTGCTGATATGTCCTATAGAGAGGGGGGGAGCTGAGGATGAAGCATGTAACCTGCTGTTATGTCCTATAGAGCACGGGGAGCAGAGGATGAAGCATGTAACCTGCTGATATGTCCTATAGAGGGGGGGGGGAACTGAGGATGAAGCATGTAACCTGCTGATATGTCCTATAGAGCACGGGGAGCTGAGGATGAAGCATGTAACCTGCTGATATGTCCCTTAGAGCACGGGGAGCTGAGGATGAAGCATGTAACCTGCTGATATGTCCTATAGAGCACAGGGAGCTGAGGATGAAGCATGTAACCTGCTGATATGTCCTATAGAGGGGGGAGCTGAGGATGAAGCATGTAACCTGCTGATATGACCTATAGAGCACGGGGAGCTGAGGATGAAGTATGTAACCTGCTTATATGTCCTATAAAGCACGGGGAGCTTAGGATGAAGCATGTAACCTGCTGATATGTCCTATAGAGCACGGGGAGCTGATGATGAAGCATGTAACCTGCTGATATGTCCTATAGAGGGAGGGGAGCTGAGGATGAAGCATGTAACCTGCTGATATGTCCTATAGAGCACGGGGAGCTGAGGATGAAGCATGTAACCTGCTGATATGTCCTATAGAGGGGGGAGCTGAGGATGAAGCCTGTAACCTGCTGATATGTCCTATAGAGGGGGGGAGCTGAGGATGAAGCATGTAACCTGCTGATATGTCCTATATGGGGGGGGGAGCTGAGGAGGAAGCATGTAACCTGCTGATATGTCCTATAGAGCACAGGGAGCTGAGGATGAAGCATGTAACCTGCTGATATGTCCTATAGAGGAGGGGGGAGCTGAGGATGAAGCATGTAACCTGCTGATATGACCTATAGAGCACGGGGAGCTGAGGATGAAGTATGTAACCTGCTGATATGTCCTATAAAGCACGGGGAGCTGAGGATGAAGCATGTAACCTGCTGATATGTCCTATAGAGCACGGGGAGCTGATGATGAAGCATGTAACCTGCTGATATGTCCTATAGAGGGGGGGCTGAGGATGAAGCATGTAACCTGCTGATATGTCCTATAGAGGGGGGGGAGCTTAGGATGAAGCATGTTACCTGCTGATATGTCCTATAGAGCACGGGGAGCTGAGGATGAAGCATGTAACCTGCTGATATCTCCTATAGAGGGGGGAGCTGAGGATGAAGCATGTAACCTGCTGATATGTCCTATAGAGAGGGGGGGGGTCTGAGGATGAAGCATGTAACCTGCTGATATGTCCTATAGAAGGGGGGGGAGCTGAGGATGAAGCATGTAACCTGCTGATATGTCCTATAGAGCACGGGGTGCTGAGGATGAAACATGTAACCAGCTGATATGTCCTATAGAGGGGGGGGGGGGGGAGCTGAGGATGAAGCATGTAACCTGCTGATATGTCCTATAGAGGGGGGGAGCTGAGGATGAAGCATGTAACCTGCTGATATGTCCTATAGAGGGGGAGCTGAGGATGAAGCATGTAACCTGCTGATATGTCCTATAGAGGGGGGGGGAGGAGCTGAGGATGAAGCATGTAACCTGCTGATATGTCCTTTAGAGGGAGGGGGAGCTGAGGATGAAGCATGTAACCTGCTGATATGTCCTATAGAGGGGGGGGGGCTGAGGATGAAGCATGTAACCTGCTGATATGTCCTATAGAGGGGGGGGGAGGAGCTGAGGAGGAAGCATGTAACCTGCTGATATGTCCTATAGAGCACGGGGAGCTGAGGATGAAGCATGTAACCTGCTGATATGTCCTATAGAGCACAGGGAGCTGAGGATGAAGCATGTAACCTGCTGATTTGTCCTATAGAGGGAGGGGGAGCTGAGGATGAAGCATGTAACCTGCTGATATGTCCTATAGAGGGGGGGGGGCTGAGGATGAAGCATGTAACCTGCTGATATGTCCTATAGAGGGGGGGGAGGAGCTGAGGAGGAAGCATGTAACCTGCTGATATGTCCTATAGAGCACGGGGAGCTGAGGATGAAGCATGTAACCTGCTGATATGTCCTATAGAGCACAGGGAGCTGAGGATGAAGCATGTAACCTGCTGATTTGTCCTATAGAGGGGGGGCTGAGGAGGAAGCATGTAAGCTGCTGATATGTCCTATAGAGGGAGGGGGAGCTGAGGATGAAGCATGTAACCTGCTGATATGTCCTATAGAGGGGGGAGCTGAGGATGAAGCATGTAACCTGCTGATATGTCCTATAGAGGGGGGAGCTGAGGATGAAGCATGTCACCTGCTGATATGTCCTATAGAGGGGGGGGAGCTGAGGATGAAGCATGTAACCTGCTGATATGTCCTATAGAGGGGGGGGGAGCTGAGGATGAAGCATGTAACCTGCTGATATGTCCTATAGAGCACAGGGAGCTGAGGATGAAGCATGTAACCTGCTGATATGTCCTATAGAGGGGGAGGAGCTGAGGAGGAAGCATGTAACCTGCTGATATGTCCTATAGAGCACAGAGAGCTGAGGATGAAGCATGTAACCTGCTGATATGTCCTATAGAGCACGGGTGGCTGAGGATGAAGCATGTAACCTGCTGATATGTCCTATAGAGGGGGGGGGGGAGCTGAGGATGAAGCATGTAACCTGCTGATATGTCCTAAAGAGGGGGGGAGCTGAGGAGGAAGCATGTAACCTGCTGATATGTCCTATAGGGGGGAGCTGAGGATGAAGCATGTAACCTGCTGATATGTCCTATAGAGGGGGGGGGGAGCTGAGGATGAAGCATGTAACCTGCTGATATGTCCTATAGAGGGGGGGGGGGGGCTGAGGAGGAAGCATGTAAGCTGCTGATATGTCCTATAGAGGGGAGCTGAGGATGAAGCATGTAACCTGCTGATATGTCCTATAGAGCACGGGGAGCTGAGGAGGAAGCATGTAACCTGCTTTTATGTCCTATAGAGCACGGGGAGCTGAGGAGGAAGCATGTAACCTGCTGATATGTCCTATAGAGGGGGGGGGGGAGCTGAGGAGGAAGCATGTAACCTGCTGATATGTCCTATAGGGGGGGGGAGCTGAGGATGAAGCATGTAACCTGCTGATATGTCCTATAGAGCACGGGGAGCTGAGGATGAAGCATGTAACCTGCTGATATGTCCTATAGAGGGGGGGGGGAGCTGAGGATGAAGCATGTAACCTGCTGATATGTCCTATAGAGGGGGGGGAGCTTAGGATGAAGCATGTAACCTGCTGATATTTCCTATAGGGGGGAGCTGAGGATGAAGCATGTAACCTGCTGATATGTCCTATAGAGCACGGGGAGCTGAGGATGAAGCATGTAACCTGCTGATATGTCCTATAGAGGGGGGGGGGAGCTGAGGATGAAGCATGTAACCTGCTGATATTTCCTATAGGGGGGAGCTGAGGATGAAGCATGTAACCTGCTGATATGTCCTATAGAGGGGGGGAGCTGAGGATGAAGCATGTAACCTGCTGATATGTCCTATAGAGCACGGGGAGCTGAGGATGAAGCATGTAACCTGCTGATATGTCCTATAGAGGGGGGGGGGGAGCTGAGGATGAAGCATGTAACCTACTGATATGTCCTATAGAGGGGGGGAGCTGAGGATGAAGCATGTAACCTGCTGATATGTCCTATAGAGGGGGGGGGGAGCTGAGGATGAAGCATGTAACCTGCTGATATGTCCTATAGAGGGGGGGGGGGCTGAGGATGAAGCATGTAACCTGCTGATATGTCCTATAGAGGGGGGGGGCTGAGGATGAAGCATGTAACCTGCTGATATGTCCTATAGGGGGAGCTGAGGAGGAAGCATGTAACCTGCTGATATGTCCTATAGGGGGGGGGGGGGAGCTGAGGATGAAGCATGTGACCTGCTGATATGTCCTATAGAGGGGGGGGAGCTGAGGATGAAGCATGTGACCTGCTGATATGTCCTATAGGGGGGGGGGGGCTGAGGATGAAGCATGTAACCTGCTGATATGTCCTATAGAGGGGGGGGCTGAGGATGAAGCATGTAACCTGCTGATATGTCCTATAGGGGGGGGGGAGCTGAGGATGAAGCATGTGACCTGCTGATATGTCCTATAGAGGGGGGGGAGCTGAGGATGAAGCATGTGACCTGCTGATATGTCCTATAGGGGGGAGCTGAGGATGAAGCATGTAACCTGCTGATATCTCCCTATAGAGGATGGGGATCTGAGCCAGCTTCTTTATAGTTGTTTTCATTGTACCAGCCCACTATATGGATATGTAGGGGGTGTATTTTATTAATGTCTCAGTTACATCATCTTAGCTGTTAGTTTCCTCTTCATTTTGCAGCAGAAAATATAATTTTATATGACAGCGCAACCAGACGTCGCTTCTGACCTCTGATCTTCCATTGTCCAATGCAACAAGCATCATAGGCTGAGCTAATACGATAAGAAGGGGAGCAGCGAGAGGCAGGATGCAGGGTGTGATGGATGTGCCGGAGAGGTCAGAGTGATGGAACGCGTCATCTGTGTGTGGTGGTTGTTTGAGGATGCAACAATACTGTATAGAGGGATAAATGTACCAGTTCACCTTCTGAAGACTCAACGGGCAGATTTATACTGTTAAATACGTAGAGCAATTTTTACCAATCGGCAGCTTACTAGCAAAACTACAACCCCCATCATGCCTTGGAATAGCCCCTCAGCATTGAAGTCCTTAATTCCTGGTCCTCCGGTTGCCGTAATGTGGCCATGAACCTTGAAGTGTCATTGTGGCTAATAAGAACAAAGGCAGATTTAGATTTGTTGCCAGGTTCATCACCTGCACCAACTTTTGCTATAAATGGGCACTGTCAGATGTCACACGTTCTCATCGGTCGGTGTCTGGTCAGACCGTGACCGATCAAGAGACTGAGTCGTAAGAAGTCTGCGTGCCGCAGTTTGATGAAATCCCTTCTCCGGTTTCAGGCTCCTTTCCAATATGTTGCTTCCATATTTCCACCCTCATCTGATAGGGAAGTGTTTGTGGATCCCACTTAGCGGGGAGCAGAGACCTCCCGTCTGGGATGTTCAGTATCTTACACTGTCAGAGGCCTAATGTGTTGGATAAAGCTTTCCTTGGCTTCTCTTTGATGCATCATTGGGCCCTGATAATAGTAAATAATCTTCATGGCCACCCTGCGGATAGCGTGCCAGCCCTCCACCCCTCCAGCAGGGCCGCCAGGACTCCTTGTTGAGTTAATCTCAATTACTTGACATGAGGCTGAAGCTGAATGCAGGATCTGGATAGCGCTGGAATGCCTCGTAATACCAGCACCAAGGACGAGAGACAAAAGTGGGTGCCGTGAGCTGAGCTGACACCGGAGATTGCCCACCAGTCCAGCACCCACTTCAGCTGCCTCTATTATCCTCCATCCCGTAAATGGCTGAATTGTTACCAAATTCCTTGTGATAGGCCCTGGAGTAAGGCGGCCGTGTTAAAGGGACAGTGACGTTGTGCTTATATGATAGACAACCACATTGCCAGTAACCCCCATTAAATGAAGCATCCACCAGAATCCTTATGCTTGCCAAAATGTCTAAAATTTTAAGGATTTTTAACCTTTGTGTGAACACACCCTTATAATATATGTCTGATCTCAGGAGGATGTCACTTCAGGAGCCTTTGTTATCACTCATTATTATGTCACTGGACTCCCCATTACTGTTCTTCCCTATCTTTGTTATCACCCATTACTGTTCCCCCCTATCTTTGTTACCACCCATTACTGTTCCCCCCTATCTTTTTTACCACCCATCACTGTTACCCCCTATCTTAGTTACCACCCATCACTGTTACCCCCTATCTTAGTTACCACCCATCACTTTTCCCCCTATCTTTGTTACCATTCATTACTGTTCCCCCCTATCTTTGTTACCACCCATCACTGTTCCCCCTATCTTTTTTACCACCCATCACTGTTCCCCCCTATCTTTGTTACCACCCATTACTGTTCCCCCCTATCTTTTTTACCACCCATCACTGTTCCCCTCTATCTTTGTTACCACCCATCACTGTTCCCCCCTATCTTTTTTTACCACCCATCACTGTTCCCCCCTATCTTTGTTATCACCCATTACTGTTCCCCCCTATCTTTGTTACCACCCATCACTGTTCCCCCTATCTTTTTTACCACCCATCACTGTTCCCCCCTATCTTTGTTACCACCCATCACTGTTCCCCCCTATCTTTTTTACCACCCATCACTGTTCCCCCCTATCTTTGTTACCACCCATTACTGTTCCCCCTATCTTTGTTATCCCCCATTACTGTTCCCCCTATCTTTGTTACCACCCATCACTGTTCCCCCCTATCTTTGTTACCACCCACCACTGTTCCCCCCTATCTTTGTTACCACCCATCACTGTTCCCCCCTCTCTTTGTTATCACCCATTACTGTTCCCCCCTATCTTTGTTACCACCCATCACTGTTCCCCCCCTATCTTTGTTATCACCCATTACTGTTCCCCCCTATCTTTGTTACCACCCATCACTGTTCCCCCCTATCTTTGTCACCATCCATCACTGAACCCTCCTTCTTTGTCACACCCATCACTGGTCCCCCCGTTTCTGTCACCACCATTACTGCACCCCCCCCTCCCCAACATCTGTCACTGGACCCCCCATTTCTTCCACCACCCATCACTACCCCCTCCTCTCATGTCTGCCACCACCCTTCACTGGACCCCTAGATCTGTCATCACCGGTCACTGGACCCCCATATCTGTCACTACCATTCAATAGACCCTCTCATGTCTGTCACCACCTGTCACTGGACCCCCTCCCATCTCTGTCACCACCCGTCACTGGACCCCTATATCACTAATCGTCACTAGACCCTCTCATGTCTGTCACCACCATCACTGAACCCCCTCCCATCTCTGTCACCACCCATCACTGGACCCCTATATCACTAAACGTCACTAGACCCTCTCATGTCTGTCACCACCATCACTGAACCCCCTCCCATCTCTGTCACCACCCATCACTGGACCCCTATATCACTAAACGTCACTAGACCCTCTCATGTCTGTCACCACCATCACTGAACCCCCTCCTATCTCTGTCTCCACTGTCACTGGACCCCTTCTCATCTCTGTCCCCACTGTCACTGGACCCCCTCTCATCTCTGTCACCACCCGTCACTGGACCCCCCCCCATCTCTGTCACCACCCCTCACTGGATCCCCCCATCTCTGTCACCACCCCTCACTGGATCCCCCCATCTCTGTCACCACCCCTCACTGGATCCCCCCATCTCTGTCACCACCCCTCACTGGATCCCCCCCATCTCTGTCACCACCCCTCACTGGATCCCCCCCATCTCTGTCACCACCCCTCACTGGATCCCCCCATCTGTCACCACCCCTCACTGGATCCCCCCCATCTCTGTCACCACCCCTCACTGGAATCCCCCCATCTTCCCCAGCCCATACCCATTTGTTACAGAGACTGAAGGGGTGATGACAAAGTGTGGAAAGTCTCCCACAATGACTGATAATTTTATATGGATCTGGGGGTGTTGTGTATTACTGGGGTGCGGGGATCAGCCTGACAGCTCTACTGTTTCTTCCATCCTGTGGATCCTGGTGCCCCCTGGGTCTTCACACCTCCAGGCTCTTATTGATGGAGTTCAGTGAAGCATCTATCTCCCTCACATATTCATCAATGAATTTCCCAGCATTAATCCTCCAGATCTTCTCATGGCTGAGCTAATGACTGCCTGCAAGGAGAAGGCTGCCGGGGTCAGGAGATTAACCTGGACATGTGGCCTCCTCTGTATACCATCATATACCTGTACATCTAATATACTGCCATCTGTATACAATCATACCAGGAGCATATACTGCCAGAATGAAGCTGCCGGGGTCAGGAGATTAACCCGGACATGTGGCCTATGTATACCATCATACCAGGAGAAGGCTGCAAGGGTCAGGAGATTAACCCCTTAACGACATTGGGCGTACGTATACGCCCCCGCAGGGTGGGCTTTAACGCAAACGGGCGTATACGTACGCCCGATGTTTCCCCGATCGCTGTGTGTTCACACACAGCGGTCGGGGAAGATGGCCTGCTATAATGTATAGCAGGCCATCTCTGCTCGTCGGCACGGGGGGTGATTAACCACTCCCGTGCCGACGATTGCTGCTATATGCTGATCAATACAGATCAGCATATAGCAGCTGAAAACAGCTTTCCGAGTCATCGGTGGCCCGGAAAGCAATGGCGATTGGTGCTGTCCGAGATAGCACCAATCGCCATTAGTGTCACCAACAAAGATGGCGCCGATGCCACCCCCACGATCGCCGTGATAGGCCGGCCAGTACCAGCTGGCCCATCACGGCGATCATACTGTAAAAAACAGTGTTGCCGAGTTCTGCACCCCTCAGCTAGGTAGCTGAGAGGTGCAGAACAGGTGTGTGTGGTGCAGGTGTACCATACTCACCTGATCTGGCCGTCCGGAGCGAAGATCTTCGATCTTCTTCGCGTTGCTTCCGGGTTCGTTCGCCCAGCGTCGGAAATCTTCGGAAACACTCGGGTCTTCGTGTTCGGCGGGCCTCGGTAATCTCCGGCAATCTTCTCTCTACTGCCCCCTAGCGGCTGATCAGTGAATATCATTCACTGATCAGTTGCTTTGGGTTAAAAAGAATTTTTTATTTTTTTTTCCCATTTTTTTTTTTTTTACTTTTTTTGCGCCCTAACGCTGCTGAGTACTGATCAGCATCGCACGTAAGTGCGCCACTGATCAGCAACTCCTCCTTTTTGGCGTAGGAGCGTTTTTTCCCCCTATATCTTACCGCCACTGTCTGCTGATAAGTGCCGCACATAAGTGCGGCATTTATCAGCAGCTCCTTTCTTGGCGTAGGGATATTATTTTCTTACTGTCAAAAAAACTTAAAAAACACTACATTACACTACACTACATGAAATAAAGTTTTACAATAAACATTTACATACCCCATATACTAGTCCCCATATAAAGATGGCCCCCAGGGTGTTTTCGGCGTCGGATGCATATGCTATTATTGCCTCCAACACCGAAACAGCCAGTGAGAATGAATGGGGGGATCCTTCTTTCCTCCATTCATCCTCATCATCATCATCATCATCATCCAGTGACGTGTCTGGGGGTAGCGTAGCGTACGCTGCCCCCCAGACACGTCTTTTCCGCCAGTACCGTCCCAATAAGAGATGATGATGGGGGGGAATTCTACAAACTCTGTGACAGTACCTAAGGGTACTCTTACAGATTTAGGGTAGGTGCATACTGCGGAATGGCGAAGGATAACCCTTTGTGCATTTCGCAGCTGGCACCCGTCGGCAGACTGATGCAGGCGTGCGTCTCCGCCCGTGTCAGAGACTCCATCCTATGCACGGGCGGATTCCGTTGTCCGTCCAAAGAATGAACACGTTCATTCTTTGGACAGAGGGCGGAATCCGCCCGTGCATGGAATGGAGTGTGACACGAGCGGAGACGCACGCCTGCATCAGTCCGCCGGCGGGTGCCAGCTGCGGAATGCACAAAGGGTTATCCTTCGCCATTCCGCAGTGTACATGTACCATTAGGCTGCGTTCACACTACGTATATTTCAGTCAGTATATTTCAGTCTGTATTGCAACCAAAACCAGGAGTGAATTAAAAACACAGAAAGGATCTGTTCACACAATGTTGAAATTGAGTGGATGGCCGCCATATAACAGTAAATAACTGCCATTATTTCAATACAACAGCCGTTGTTTTAAAATAACAGCAAATATTTGCCATTAAATGGCGGCCATCCACTCAATTTCAACAATGTGTGAACAGAGCCTGTCTGTGTTTTTAATCCACTCCTGGTTTTGGTTGCAATACTGACTGAAATATACTGCCTGAAATATACATATACTGACTGAAATATACGTAGTGTGAACGCAGCCTTACAGTGTATGAAGGAAGAGACACCCGAATCCAGCCCCAGATGAACCCACTCCCCCCCTCTCGTCCTCAGAGTTAGTGGGGAGATCGTCCGGGAACTGGTCTTCCCACTGCTGGATAAAGGTCACCACCTGTACGGGGATAACTTTTATACCAGCACCCCCTCTTCTGGTCTCTCGCTGCCCGAGCTACTGTAGCTTGCGGCACAATCCGAAAATATCAGAAGTAGTAATAAAGCCCTAATATTTAGCAGCCATGGAGCGGACCCAGCGCTTCTGGATATGAAGGACCCCGTATCGCACCAGGAGAACATTTTCCAGGTGACGTCCCCCACACTGGAAAACAGGAGACCCCAGAAGAAGTGCAGAGTGTGGCGTAACAGGGGGATCAGGAAGGACACCATTTTCCAGTGTGACACCTGTCCTGATCCCCCCGGCCTCTGCATACTGGATCGCTCCAAGGCGCACTACACGTCACTGGGGTTCTACATTATCTAAATTCTGTCCCTTATTCCTATTTCAGGGGTCACGTTGATCCAGGGATTATTCTGATCGCCATTATGGATTCGGGAAGGAATTTTTCCCCTGTGATGAGGCTACTGTCGTCTGCCTTACGAGGGTTTTTTGCCTTCCTCTGGATCAACACAGGTTGAATTTGATGGACACCTGTCATTTCCAACCTTATAAACTAATAATTGGCCTAATACCCCCAAATAAATTAGAATTGTCCCTTTTCCCCAGCTAAGTAGGTATAGCCGCCATTCCCATTAGAGGATGCCATGATGCAATTACAGAGCCGCTGTGCTGCCGGGACAGAAGAAAACCCCCACAAGTGACCCCATTCTGGAAACTACACCCCATAAGGAATCTAACAAGGGGGGCAGCAGGGATATGGCCCCCTGGTGACAAGCACATTTGTGGCGTGAAAATAAAAAAAAATATATTTTCACGGCACATGTTCCACATATGTGCCCATCACCAGTGGGGTCCATATGCTCACTGCACCCCTTGTTGGATTCCTTATGGGGTGTAGTTTCCATAATGGGGTCACTTGTGGGGGGTTTCTACTGTCCTGGCAGCACAGGAGCTTTGTAAGTGCGACATGGCCTCCATCCTCCATTCCAGCCTCTAAATGGCGCTCTGTCCCTTTGGTGACTTGCCCTGTGCCCATATGGCACATTATGTCCACATGTGGGGTATTTTCGTACTCAGGGGAAAGTACCCTACACGTTTTGTGTTCACTTTTTTAAACCCTTGTGCAAAAGGAAAAAATCAAGGCTAGACCAACATTTAGTGTAAAAAATGTTTAATTTTTACACTAAATCATTGATCTTGTCTTGATTTTTTCATTTTCACAAGGGGTTAAAAGATAAAAGAAAACACAAAATGTGTAGAGCAATTTCCCCTGAGTACGGAAATACCCCACATGTGGACATAAAGCGCCATGCGGGTGCAGGGTAAGCCTCCAAAGGGAAGGAGCGCCATTTGTTTTTTGGAGGCTGGATTTGGCTGGAATGGATTCCGAGGGCCTTGTTGCATTTAAAAGGCCTCTGTGTTGCCAAGACAGTTGAATCCCCCCACAAGTGACCCCATTATGGAAACTACACCCCTCAGGGAATGTAACAAGGGGTGTAGTGAGCATATGGACCCCACTGGTGACGGGCACAAATGTGGAACAATATGGCGTGAAAATTAAATATTACATTTTTTACACTATAATGTTGGTTTAGCCTTAAATTTTTCATTTTCACGAGGGGTTAAAAGAGAAAAAAACACACAAAATGTGTAGAGTAATTTCCCTTGAGTCCGTAAATACCCCACATGTGGACATAAAGCGCCATGTGGGCGCAGGGCAAGCCTCCGAAGGGAAGGAGCGCCATTTGGATTTTGGAGGCTGGATTTGGCCAGAATGGATGATGAACGCCATGTCGCATTTACAGAGCCCTTGTGCTGCCAAAACACTGGAAACCCCCCACAAGTGACCCCATTCTGGAAACTACACCCCTCAAGGAATCTAACAAGGGGTGCAGTGAGGATATGGCCCCCTGGTGACGGGCACATTTGTGCCGAGAAAGTGAAAAAATGAAAAATTTCCCTTTCACGTCACATTGTTCCACATTTGTGCCCGTCACCAGTGGGGTCCATATGCTCACTGCACCCCTTGTTAGATTCCTTGAGGGGTGTAGTTTCCAGAATGGGGTCACTTGTGGGGAGTTTCCAGTGTCTTGGCAGCACAAGGGCTCTGTAAATGTGACATGACCCTTGAAATCCATTCCAGTAAAATCCAGCTTGCAAAGGCCAATTGGCGCTCCTTCCCTTTGGAGGCTCGTCCTGCGCCCCCTTGGCACTTTATGTCCACATGTGGGGTATTTCTGTACTCGGGAGAAACTGCGCTACACGTTTGGTGTTTTTTTTTTCTTTTATCCCCTTGTAAAAATGAAAAATGAAGGCTAGAACAACATTTTAGTGTAAAAAATTGAATTTTTCCTTTTTTACACCACATTGTTCTGAAAATCTGTGAAGCACCTGTGGGGTTGAAATGCTCACCGCACCCCTTGTTACATTCCTTGAGGGGTGTAGTTTTCTAAATGGTGTCCCTTTAGGGGTGTTTTTAATGTTTTGGCACCCCAGAGCCTCTGCCAACCTGAAGTGGTACGGTCAAAAATAACCAAATATAACGGAGGCATTGAAATTCACTGGGCGCTCCCTTATATCTGAGGCTTGTGGTTGCGTCAAATAGCGCAATAGGGCCACATATGGGGTATTTCTATAAACTGCAGAAACGGGGCAATCAATATTGGGGTGAATTTCTCTGCTTATAGGTTTATCATTATGAAAGATATTGGATTACAATAAAATCTCTGCACAGAAAATAAAAATTTTCTAATTTCTTACACACTTAGCTTTTATTTCTGTGACTCCCCTAAAGGGTTAAAACACTTTCTGGATATGCTTTTGCAGAGTTTGGGGGGTGCAGTTTCTTAAATGGGGTGCTTTGTGGGGCTTTCTAACATACAGGCCCCTCAAATACACTTTAGACCTGAACAGGTCCCTGAAAATATCTGATTTTGAAATTTTACAGAAAATTTGTAAAATTGCTGCTAATGTTTTAAGCTTTCTATTGTCTAAAAAAAAATGAAATATAGTTTAATTAATGCCGCCAACATAAAGTAGACATGTTGCTAATGCTATTTAATATATAATTTATGTGGTATAACCATAACCATTTTTTCACAATTTTTCATGTTATTTTGGTGTTTTTCATAAAGATTCGTTATGAGTATCGACTCCATTTTACCAGAAATGTGAAGTACAATATGTCACGAGAAAACATTCTCAGAATCCTCCGGATAGGTAAAAGCATCCCGAAGTTATTAATGACTAAAGTGACACAGGTCATATTCATAAAATTTGTCTCTGTCCTTAAGGGGTTAACCTGGAGATCTGGCCTCCAGTATACCATTGTATACATGTACATCTAATATACTGAACACTGTATACCATCATACAAGGAGCATATACTGCCAGGAGGAGAATGCCAGGGTCAGGAGATTAACCTGGAGATCTGGCCTTCTCTGTATACCATCGTATACATGTACATCTAATATACTGATAACTATACCATCGTACCAGGAGGAGAATGCCAGGGTCAGGAGATTAACCTGGAGATCTGGCCTCCTGTATACCATCGTATACATGTACATCTAATATACTGATCACTGTATACCATCATACCAGGAGGAGAATGCCAGGGTCAGGAGATTAACCTGGAGATCTGGCCTCCTGTATACCATTGTATACATGTACATCTAATATACTGATCACTGTATACCATCATACCAGGAGCATATACTGCCAGGAGGAGACTGCCAGGGTCAGGAGATTAACCTGGACATGTGGCCTATGTATACCATTATACAGTTGTGTTCAAAAGTTTACATACCCCAGCAGAATTTTTGCTTTCTTGTCCTTTTTTCAGAGAATATCAATGATAACACAAGAACTTTCCCTCCTCTTGGTTAGTGGTCGGGTGACGCCATTTATTGTCATACTACTGTGTTTTCTCTGTATAAATCTCAATAATATTGAGGTCAGGAGATGGAGATGGCCGCTCCAGAACCTTCACTTTGTTCTGCTGTAGCCAATGACAGGTTGATCATGACAATCAAAATCATCCAAATGACCCTGATCAAAAGTTCCCCTATTATCCTGGAGATTTTGGCCTGATAACATGCACAGAAGTTTAAAAAAAATGACAAAAACTTCTGCCAGAACTGCTAGGAAAATTGTTTGGGATGGAAATCGCACAAATAACATCAGCTGAAATCCAGGACTCAGAAACTAGCGGTGCGGCTGCTTCAGGATGCACAATGAGGAGACACATGTAGGAAAATGGGCGGCACGGCCAGAAGAAGCCATTACTTATCTACAGTACACCAAACAGCACAGAGACACAAGCCGCAAAACTTCTGGAACACGGTCATTTGGGATGATGAGACCAAAATCCAACTTTTTGGCCACAACCATAAATGTTACATTTGGAGAGGACTCAGCAATGATGGAAGGAGCACCATTCACATGGTGGATCACTGAGGTTCTAGTGATGTGTGAGCTACAAAGGCTTAGGGAACTTGTTCAGAGCTGAAGGAAATATGAATGCGGCAAATCAGCAAATACTGGGGGCAAATTTTCACTCATCAGCCCGGAACCAGCACGTGGGACGTACTCAGGCCCGCTTCTGCCATGAGGCGGAATGAGCCTTCCACCTCAGGCGGCAGAATTTGCGGTCCGGCAGGGGGCGGCATTATGTCCCCCCGCTGTCATTTTTGTTAAGTATCACTTAACAAAAATGACAGCGGACGCTCACCTGTCCCGTCGCCCGCGCTCTCCACATCCCGTCAGGTTCCGCGATGTCACCCTGCAGCTGTCACGGACCTCCAGGCTGTGGTGAGTGCCCGGTGTCGGTGGGGACCCGATCACCCCACTCACTCACCACAGCCTGGAGGTCCGTGACGGGCTGCAGGGTGACATCGCGGGACCTGACGGAATGTGGAGACAGCAGAGATCGCGGGCCGGCTGCGGTGTGGGACAGGTGAGTAGATGGCGGCGGCTTCGGGGGGGGGGCGGGGGGATGACGGCTATCACTCGGGGCGGCCGCCTGAGGTTTGCCTCAGGCGGCAGAAACCCTTGAATCGGCCCTGGACGTACTTAGACGTTCCAACATGACAACAACCCAAAACACAAGGCCAAGTCGACCTGTTGTAGCTAATGACAGAACAAGATGAAGGTATGGAAAGCAGGAGAAGGTTCCAACAGCACCAGATAGACCCCAGTCTTATGCGTAGGGGATGCACACTGGTACGTAGCCGGTAAACAGAGTATACCATCCTACCAGGGCTCTCTACCCTAATATACTGCCCTCTGTATACCATCCTACCAGGGCTCTCTACCCTAATATACTGCTCTATGTATACCATCCTACCAGGGCTCTCTACCCTAATATACTGCCCTCTGTATACCATCCTACCAGGGCTCTCTACCCTAATATACTGCCCTCTGTATACCATCCTACCAGGGCTCTCTACCCTAATATACTGCTCTATGTATACCATCCTACCAGTATTGTCTACCCTAATATACTGCTCTATGTATACCATCCTACCAGGGCTCTCTATCCGAATATACTGCTCTATGTATACCATCCTACCAGGGCTCTCTACCCTAATATACTGCTCTCTGTATACCATCCTACCAGGGCTCTCTACCCTAATATACTGCTCTATGTATACCATCCTACCAGGGCTCTCTACCCTAATATACTGCTCTCTGTATACCATCCTACCAGGGCTCTCTACCCTAATATACTGCTCTATGTATACCATCCTACCAGGGCTCTCTACCCTAATATACTGCCCTCTGTATACCATCCTACCAGGGCTCTCTACCCTAATATACTGCCCTCTGTATACCATCCTACCAGGGCTCTCTACCCTAATATACTGCTCTATGTATACCATCCTACCAGGGCTCTCTACCCTAATATACTGCCCTCTGTATACCATCCTACCAGGGCTCTCTACCCTAATATACTGCCCTCTGTATACCATCCTACCAGGGCTCTCTACCCTAATATACTGCCCTCTATACCATCCTACCAGGGCTCTCTACCCTAATATACTGCTCTCTGTATACCATCATACCAGTACTGTCTACCCTAATATACTGCTCTCTGTATACCATCCTACCAGGGCTCTCTACCCTAATATACTGCCCTCTGTATACCATCCTACCAGGGCTCTCTACCCTAATATACTGCCCTCTGTATACCATCCTACCAGGGCTCTCTACCCTAATATACTGCTCTATGTATACCATCCTACCAGGGCTCTCTACCCTAATATACTGCCCTCTGTATACCATCCTACCAGGGCTCTCTACCCTATTATACTGCTCTCTGTATACCATCCTACCAGGGCTCTCTACCCTAATATACTGCCCTCTGTATACCATCCTACCAGGGCTCTCTACCCTAATATACTGCTCTATGTATACCATCCTACCAGGGCTCTCTACCCTAATATACTGCCCTCTGTATACCATCCTACCAGGGCTCTCTACCCTAATATACTGCTCTCTGTATACCATCCTACCAGGGCTCTCTACCCTAATATACTGCCCTCTGTATACCATCCTACCAGGGCTCTCTACCCTAATATACTGCTCTATGTATACCATCCTACCAGGGCTCTCTACCCTAATATACTGCCCTCTGTATACCATCATATCAGGGCTCTCCACCCTAATATACTGCTCTATGTATACCATCCTACCAGTATTGTCTACCCTAATATACTGCTCTATGTATACCATCCTACCAGGGCTTTCTACCCTAATATACTGCTCTATGTATACCATCCTACCAGGGCTCTCTATCCTAATATACTGCCCTCTGTATACCATCCTACCAGGGCTCTCTACCCTAATATACTGCCTTCTGTATACCATCCTACCAGGGCTCTCTACCCTAATATACTGCCCTCTGTATACCATCCTACCAGGGCTCTCTACCCTAATATACTGCTCTCTGTATACCATCATATCAGGGCTCTCTACCCTAATATACTGCTCTATGTATACCATCCTACCAGGGCTCTCTACCCTAATATACTGCTCTCTGTATACCATCCTACCAGGGCTCTCTACCCTAATATACTGCCCTCTGTATACCATCCTACCAGGGCTCTCTACCCTAATATACTGCCCTCTGTATACCATCCTACCAGGGCTCTCTACCCTAATATACTGCTCTCTGTATACCATCATATCAGGGCTCTCTACCCTAATATACTGCCCTTTGTATACCATCATATCAGGGCTCTCTACCCTAATATACTGCTCTCTGTATACCATCATATCAGGGCTCTCTACCCTAATATACTGCTCTATGTATACCATCCTACCAGGGCTCTCTACCCTAATATACTGCCCTTTGTATACCATCCTACCAGTACTGTCTACCCTAATATACTGCTCTCTGTATACTATCCTACCAGGGCTCTCTACCCTAATATACTGCTCTCTGTATACTATCCTACCAGGGCTCTCTACCCTAATATATTGCTCTATGTATACCATCCTACCAGTACTGTCTACCCTAATATACTGCTCTCTGTATACCATCATGCAAGTGTCCGAGCCTCCACCTGCTGCTGAGATGGCCTCATTCCTCTCTACATGACTTGTGCTGCCTGATAGTGTAACTAAACAGCAGGGCAGTCAGTAATGCTGAGATTAGAGGAGTCACACTGCCCCCTGCTGGAGGCATCACTATAGGCTGATGGACACAGTGTCACACTATCCATTGTTCTGTGTATTACAGGCTATAGACGGCTTCTCTCTGATTTTACTAATATAATAATAATAATATTTATTATAGTTATAATATTTATAATAGTTTATTATATTATTATTATCATTATTATAATAAAATAAACTAAATAATATTGGCTGAAAGCTTCTTCCAGTTCTGCTGTAGAGACTGTGCATCCTGGTACATAGCCGGCGTTGCTGCCGCTCCTGACATAGATCACAGTCCATGGGAAGACTTCACAGATCCCATTACATTTAGTGGGATCTGTCAGCTCTGCTTTTACAAAATGGACGAAGCCCCCGACACAGTGTGGACCAAACCCAAAGAGGGTCGAGTATTCAGCCATGTGTCCAGTCTGAATGCGGTATATACTATAGTGATTGTCTCACAGTGGTATATACTATAGTAGTGATTGTCTCACAGCAGTATATACTATAGTGATTGTCTTATGGCGGTATATACTATAGTGATTGTCTTATGGCGGTATATACTATAGTGATTGTCTTATGGCGGTATATACTATAGTGATTGTCTCATGGCTGTATATACTATAGTGATTGTTTTACAGGTCAGTGCTATACACTCATTTTTCAGTCAGAATGCAATGTATGAAGAAAGCGTCAGGCTGAGGCCACTAAGGCCGCTCTATACCATGTATTGTTACACGCTGTATACCATGTATTGTTACACGCTGTATACCATGTATAGTTACACGCTGTATACCATGTATTGTTACACGCTGTATACCATGTATTGTTACACGCTGTATACCATGTATTGTTACACGCTGTATACCATGTATAGTTACACGCTGTATACCATGTATTGTTACACGCTGTATACCATGTATAGTTACACGCTGTATACCATGTATTGTTACACGCTGTATACCATGTATTGTTACAATGGACACTTGTCATTTACTTTATTCATGTAGTTTTCTCTTGATTTAGTGTTACGTTCTGTATGGTGACCCTTCTCTTTTGTACAGCGCTCTGGAATCAAGGTCCTATAATAGTAATAATTGTTTATTGATACTGCTAGGGAAAAGTAACCTTATATGGCGCATTGTAAATATAGTGGCCGGCACTGTATATACTGGCCGGCACTGACATCTAGTGGCTGAACTCTGCTATTACTTTATTGTGCCACTCAGAATCCAGCAAAAAAAAAAAAAAAAATCTTTCAAATCAGCCAGAAAGTTCCAGACATTTGTAAATTACTTCTTTTAAAAAATCTCCAGTCTTCCAGGACTTATCATCTGCTGTATGCCCTGTGGGAAGTGTTGTATTCTTTCCCGTCTCGAGAGAAGAAGAGGTTTCTTTGGGGATTGCACAGTTCCTGACATGAACAGAGGTGGCAGCTGAAAGCTTGTGTAGGGAAGCGGTGCCCCGGTGGTGGTATTGGTGTAGAGGAGCAGTGCCCTGATGGTGGGGTGAGAGGCAGAGGACGGGGGTACATTAGACAGCTGCACCCATCACTGGTTGCTCAGTACATACTGCCGCTTAGTTATGCATATTAGGCTCTCAGGATCTTCTTCTCCACCTGATGCAGTTCACTCAGTTTTGCTTCAGCTAAAAAAAATAAAAATTAAGATTTTTTTTTTCTTCGTTTTCAGGGTTCACCAATCTCCCACACCGGTCTGGACCCGGGAGCCATATACATGCGAGTGCAACCACTGTTGAGTTGATACCACAAATCCCAGCATTGTGCAGTGGCTCCTGGTCTCGCCTGGTCAGATGTTCCTTTCCTTCTCATTCAGGTCTAACCCAGGGTCATGCAAATCCTGGCCCAAACTTGCTGATTTGTGATCTGCTTGTCCACGGCCATTGTGCCTATTTGTGTTTGCTGGACCTGATGGGGGATATAGCTCTTCGCCATGGAAAAACTGAAATTGCGGCCCGTCGGTGAGGTGAGTCCTCCAAAACTCCTGGAAGTTACAGGAGAACTGATAACATTACAGTCGTCTTAAGAGACCCTGGAATTTGAATATTCACACTTTGAATCCTTTAAGGTGCGTGCACACTACGGAATTCCCGCGTATAACCCGCAGCGTATTCTGTCGCTTGTAACCGCACACGGCGGCGCGCATCTCCACCCGTGCAATAGACACTATTATATGCACGGGTGGATTCCGCATTCCGCCGAATGCGATGGAAAAACCAACCACTGCTACCAACTGCTACCAACCACTGCTACCTCCTCTACCAACCTGATTGATCCTGCCTGTTAAACAGTGACTTCTTTTACCTAAAAACATATAGAAAGAAAATTACCAGTCCCTTGAAGTGAGTCCTCCAAAAATTGATTTTGTGGTCCTTGAGGTGAGCCTTCCAACAATCATTATTGATTCAATTTAATTAAAAAAAAAAAAAGTTAAAAAAACAGCCGATGAAGTGGCTTTCTGCCTTTGGAACAGCTACAAAATGAAAGGAAGACACCCCAAACAAGTTTTTATCCAGAAATTAAATGGTTTGAAATGGACAACACACGGATCCTACTAAAATAGGAAGATTCTGATTAAAAAGTTGCCTAAAAATCACCTAATAACTAACTCACTCTGCTACACTCTGTCTACCTTTCTAGTTCCTATATTCTATGCATGGCCCTTGAGGTGAGCCCTCCAAAAATTAGCTTGAGGTACTTGAGGTGAGACTTTTAAAAGTGGAGGTAGAGGTGTGGGGATTAGTTTAAATGACAATAGAAAAGTCTCTCTACATATGCAGTTTATCCAAATATTTCTTAAGGCAATGGAAATGCAGCCTGTAATTCGTGGGAGCAGTCATACCACCTAGCACTAAGACTGCTCCAGTGAAAGACCGACCCGGATCAGCTGTGCAAATAGCCTTTCTTTTTAAAGGGTTACTGACAAAAGCTACCGGTTCACTTCACTGAGGCCAGGCACCTCGGTGACACATATTTGTCATATACTATAACACCTTGTACCCTCTCACAAGGCCCTTGAGTTGAGACTTTTAAAAGTGGAGTTGAGGCCCTTCAGGTGAGCCCTAAAAATAGCTTTAGGCACTTGAGGTGAGCCTTTTAAAATCAAAGTTAGAGGCCCTTGAGGTAAGCCCTCCAAAAATTACTTTTGAGGCCCTAGAGGTGAGCCTTTTAGAAGCAGGGAAAAATTGTATTGATGGCCCTTGAAGTGAGTCCTCTAAAACAATTAATATGGAGGCTTCAAAGAGCCCTCGAAAAAATTATGAGCATGGCCCTTCAGGTGAGCCTTTATGCTGTTTTTTTTTTCTACGGTGGTTGCATCTCCACTCTCTTGACTGCGGCTTGTGCCCCCACTGGCATTTCCGTGCCCTCGTCTCCGTCCCTTTGCGCTACCCTTACGCATTGTATCTGTACAACAGGTTTCACGCAGAAAAGTAGTATCACACATATATTTTTTGCCTTGGCACACAAGGAGTATACAGCCGTATACCCTCTCTATGACGTCTTAAAATGTCCTAAGCAAGCAACAGGCGTTAGACTTTATGTTGCGCACAGCACGCAGAAAAATAGTACCATGCTTATATTTTTTTCCTTGGCACACAAGGAGTATACAGCGATTTACCCTATATACACATATACACTGCGGGCTATTCCTCAGAGTAAATACACTCCAGCTGCCTGCCTGTCTAAATACACTGATGTGCAGCTAGCTGGTTTAATAGCTGTATAAATGTGTGATAAATCAGCTATCTATAGCTTTAGCCCTAACAAGGGCTTTTGGGGATCCCTCCTGCCTAAAATCTTACCACTCTAACACCTGACTCTCCCTGCTACACACTTTCTCCCTTTCTAACACCTGACTGTCCCTGCTGCAAGCTGTCTCCCTGTCTAGCACCTGACTGTCGCTGCTATACACTGTCTCCCTCTCTAGCTCCAAGTAGCTTTTGATAACAAATCTGAAATCCACTATTCTATTACTGTAAAGGTCACATGCCCCCCGCAAGAAAAACCGCCGAATCTATAACCGATCGAATCTATACTCGCAGTACTTGTTCATCACTACCCATCACCGGAGGTGTATAACGCCCATTGTGTATTGCAAGAGTGGTGCCCCGGTGGCGGTGTATGTATAGAGGTGCGGTGCCCCAGTGGTGGTAAATGAGTAGAGATGCGGTGGTGATGTATGTGTAGAGGTGCGGTATCCCTGTGGCGGTGTATGAGTAGAGATGCGGTGGGGGTGTATGTGTAGAGGAGCCGTGCCCGGTTGGTGTATGTGTAGAGGAGCGTTGCCCCAGTAGCATTGTATGTGAAGAGGAGCGTTGCCCCGGTAGCGTTGTATGTGTAGAGGCGCAGTGGCGGTGTATGTGTAGAGGAGCGGTGCCCTAATGGGGGTGTATGTGTAGAGGAGCGGTGCCCTAATAGGGGTGTATGTGTAGAGCAGTGGTGCTCTGGTATAAGTGTATGTGTAGAGGAGCGGTGCCCTAATGGGGGTTTATGTGTAGAGGAGCGGTGCCCTGGTGGCGGTGTATGTGTAGGGGTGCGGTGCCCCGGTGGCGGTGTATGTGTAGCGGCATAGTGGGGTGTATGTGTAGGGGTGCGGTGCCCCGGTGGCGGTGTAGGTGTATGTATAAAGGAGCGGTGCCCGTGTATGTGTAGATGATGTCAGAGGTGGCTTCAGCCAATTTTCACGAGGTGTAGCATACCGGCATACTCTGTATAGTGTGCACTGACAGTGTTTTCTGCGGCTGCTAATAATTTTCTTGCAGCCGCTAGGGATCCCGGCCAGAGTGTGTACTATGTGTATGTATATATGTACTATGGGGGACATTTATTAACAGGCGAAAATGCCTTTTTTAGGCGCAGATGGGTCAGATCGGCGTAAAAATATTCGCAAATGGTCTATTTGGGAATATTTTTTTTGCATCGCCACCTTTGCCAGTGGAGCGTAGACGGGGCATTACAGGGGGTGCGGCGGTACGCAGAGGGGGTGCGGCCTCTTTGTGTGCCGCATTTATCATTTTTCTGGGGGAAAAATGATACTGAAACCTACGCCAGCTCCGAGCTGGCGTAGGTTTCAAATTATTCGCATGGACGGGCTCCATGCGCTCGGGATTTATGTAGAGGCAATGAGCCTCTACATAAATCCTCTGAGCTCCGGAGCTGTGGGGACATTTGTAAGCCCGGCGTAAAGAATGACGGATTTCATAAATGTTCCCTTATGTGTATACACTCCGTTCGGGATTCCATAGAAGGCAGCACTACGTAAGCTACGTAGTAATCGCGGCCGTTGTAACAACAGCCGTGATTACTAAGTAGCTTACGTAGTGTGAACGTAGTTTTAGACTGTAAAATGTGATACTGCTTACACACCTGTCTAGTGATACTGTGGTGTTTTCTCACTTCCCCCACTAGATGTCAGTGTGTGTCTTGTAAATATAGTGGCCTACTATCTATTGAAACTGCGCAAACTTATGCTGGGTTTACACGTAACGATTATCTTGCGAATTTGCACGATAACGATCGAATTCGAACGATAATCATACGTGTAAACGCAGCGAACGACGAGCGAGAAATCGCTCATTTTGATCTTTTATCTTGTTCTTAAATCGTCGTTCGTCGTTTGCAAAAAATTCGCCGATCGTTCCGTGTAAACAGTCGTCGCAAAAGTCCGGCCGCCCGCAGCCCGGCTCACCCACAGCCCGGCCCCCCGCTAGCCCCCTGCGCCGGCTTGATCGCCACCCCCGCCACCCCGATCGATGCCCCGATCGCCGCCGCCGCTCTGATCGCCACCCCCGCCGTCCCGATCACCACCCCACTGCTGCTCTGATAGCAACCCCCGCCACCGGTCTGATCGACACCCCCCCCCCTCCCCGCTGCCACTCCGATCGCCCCTGCCGCCTCGGCCAAGAGCATACCTTACCTGCTCCGCGTAGCAGGTCTTCAAAATCACCGGCTCCCCTCTTCAGTGCATTGATTGGCTGAAGAGGGGAGCCAGGGATTTCAAACGGCTCCTCTTCAGCCAATCAGTGCTGCCGTGCATTGATTGGCTGAACAGGGGAGCCGGGAACTTCAAACGGCTCCTCTTCAGCCAATCAATGCACTGAAGAGGGGAGTCGGGGATTTGGAAGACCTGCTACGCGGAGCAAGTATCGTATGCTCGTAGCGGGGGCGATCGGAGAGGCGGTTGGGGGTGGGTGGCGATCAGAGCGGCGGCGGGGGTGGCGATCGGAGCGGCGGTGGCACAGGGGGCTGCGGTTGACCGTGGGGCCGGGCTGCGGATGAGCGGGGGGCCGGGCTGCGGATGAGCGGGGGATCGGGCTGCGGATGAGCGGGGAGCCGGGCTGCGGGCGCGCGATCGCAAAACGATTTTCCGTACAATATATCATACCGTCTAAACGCTGATCGTTATGAAAAAAAATCATTACTCCGACATCGTTAATCATACGATCGGGCCAATTATCGTTTTGTGTAAACCCAGCATTAGGGTCCATTTACACAGAAAGATTATCTGACAGATTATCTGCCAAAGATTTGAAGCCAAAGCCAGAAACAGACTATAAACAGAGATTGGGTCATAAAGTAAAGCCTGAGATTTCTCCTCTTTTTAAATCCATTCCTGGCTTTGGCTTCATATCTTTGGCAGATAATCTTTCTGTGTAAATCTGCTGGTGTTATCAGGCTCTTTGATAAAGCTCTTGCACTGGTTTTTCTTGTCAGGTGCATTTTTTGGTGTAGACTAGGCCTCACCCCTTTTTTACATGCTCCGGAAAAGTGTCTAAATTGCATAATAAAGGTGGAGAAAAGTCCCATGTGCCGCACTTTCAGGCAAAATTCTGGCGGAGACACATTAGTAAATCTGGGCCAGTATGAAGACTTTGCATTACAATGAGCATTAGTGCGCCATTCACCTGCAGTCGCTCCCAGCCTCCCCCTACACATGATCATGTGGCCGGCCAAACATTCATGTCTTCCTAAAGGAAAGGAGGAAGCAAACTGGTCTGACACCAGTTTATTCCTCAGAGAGTCAGAAGGTCGGTATACACCTTATACTGATGGCCTAATCTGCGAACACTGATGACCTTAAAGTGAATCTGTTAGCTTCAATTCAAGTTCCAGTCTGCTGACACTGTTAGGTACGTGCAGAATCCGCGCAGATAACTTCCAGTGGGTTCCATGCATGCTCCCGCTTGAAGTTCCGCCTGTGCCATAGGTTCCATTCTATCGCCCGCCCTAAGAATTGACATGTCTTTTTGTGATTCTGGATGGGTAACTACTCTGCTGTTTGATGAGGGGGCAGCAGTATATAGATGCCCACCATTTATAGACAGATCAGTTAGTGATTAGTAGCAATGACTAGTCAGTATTTTGGTGACTTTTTATATTATGTTGTAGGATTTGGTTGGGTTATAGGTTGTTTGGGGGCGCTGTTGCATTGCATTCTATAGGTTGGCCTTAACTCAGACTGTTTTTAGACGTGGTACTACAAGTGATAGCATGTACAGTTTTCTCATAGCCTGTCATTGCTTCAGGAGGAGAGTGCGTTATCTTATGGGGTTACTATGTGGCAGCAGAGAGTGATTAGAGGATCATGGTCAATGGTCTGCAGCTGTGAGAATATGATGGGAGTTGTAGTTCCACAGCAGCTAGGGATCCTTATGTTGGCAGCACTGCTATGGGGAATGACATGTGCACAGACCACTATAGAGTATCTCAGCTGACAATGACAGTGTAGCAGGGCGTCTCCAGTGTATTCTAGAAGTGACTAGTTCATGGCCACTCTCGGCTTGTGACTGATCTCAGGTATTGGCCGGCGCCATGGTCATTTTCTTCAAGTGTCTTGTTGTATCTGAGGCCGAGAACTGCTTTCTGGGTCCCGAGAGGCTGAAACCTGAAGCTGCTGCTGATCCTGTGGTGTCACCGCCTACAACACGCGGCATAATGACTCTCACCAGCCACGCCGGTTATTAAATACAACACTTGTCGGCTTTCAATTAGCGGCTTATTAATGGAAAGTAATGAGATTGTCTTTATATTGGAGAAGTGCCTGGGAGAAGACGGCGACTGCACAGACTTTGGAGACTGGTGATCAGGGGGTGGGGGGGGCTGCTCCAGGGCTGTATGTGTCCCCCCTCCGGTTTGCAGTTACATGGCATGTCTGCAGCTTGGTGTACTCACTGCCCTCCATTGTTAAAAGGGGTCAGGAAAGTAGTTATAGGCATCAGGTGCCGTCCCCTCCTCTATCTACTCTTTATAGCAGGAGATGAAACACAGAAGAGCAGTTTCCATATATCATGTGACCCCTCATCTCTAGTCCATTAGACTGTGATTCTGGAGGATCGATCCCTTCCACCCTCTCATCCCCGACTCTGTGTTTGCACTGGGATCAGTGGGTTAGTGTCGGCCCACTGTGGGTGCAGGTGGCCTGGTTTACATAGTCGGTGCTGAGAGGTCTGCAGATCTGAGTTGGCTACAAAGTCCTAAATGTAGATATGACCTGAGACGGCCTGCAGGTGGCGCTGTATACTGGTGTGCAGATGGGACAGGATCAGGCTGAAATCAGGCATCTCCAGGGTTGTGTTCTCTTCCTGGGCCGGTGGGGGGTAAATGCCAGAAATATTCTTTAGGACTTAATACTGTAGAACATCTCAAAGACATTAATTGCAAAGAAAAAAATAACACAAACATATACATTTTAAGGACGGAGTGGGCACTGTTCACCCCGGAGTGGCACAAAAGTGACCTTGCACCACAGGCAGCAGCACTGCACGATACATCTTTACTTTCTCCAGCACCATGGATTACTTCTACAGCAGACGAGAAGATCGGAGCAAACTTATCAAGAATTTCATCCAGTCGGAGCAGAACATCGAGAATGCAAGTATTGTGAAGAGTGATTCTGATTTCACTGATTGTATGTTGAAAACTTTTCACACAGTTGAGGACCTCTTTTTAGATGAACTGAGACATCAGACTGACATTGATTTTCTAGAGACATACTTGAGTGAGAATCTCGCACCAAGGGGTTTACGACATACCGTAGAACCCACTTTTAAAAATTATGAATTGTTTGTGGATAAATGGGAAAAGCTACTAAATGTACATGCACAAAAATTGATAGAAGTGATCATGAAGAAAAGACAGGCAATATGTGGACAGCTCACTGATGATATCCACAATACACTAATCCAGCTAGACAAGTTCAGAACACACAGGGATTTCATCAAAATCAACAACAACCTTACAGAACGCATTCTCAAAACACAAAAAGAAACCATACAGAAAAAAGGTTTCAAACTACAAAGAGACAGGCAAGACAGAACCCAGGGCACATATAGGAAGTGGAGTCACAAACCCATGTTAGATATCGATGGTAAAAGATTCAACCAGAATAGCCGATAATGGAGGGCCTACCCCCACAAGTCACGTACGCCATACAGCCACCCAAATAGGGCAAATATGAAGGACAGATCAAACACACATGATCATGCAAGGACCTTTAGAGCCAATCCAATACAAAGGTCAAACAACAAGGAAATCCAAGAGTTGGTAGCAGCAGACCCACCTGCCCCCAACCACCCCCCTGCTCCACGTCAGACAACACTAGAGACAGAATCCAAGAAGAACACCCAGGATACCCATAACTCTGAACTCAGTACCCCAAGAAGAGCCTTCATGAAGACCCCTCAGGTTCGGAACACCATAGAAAGGCTCAAAACGGATATTAGATTAGAATTCCAAAATATCTGTCAACCACCTATGAACATAGAGGAGCTGGCAAAATTATCACAGCACCCACAGACTGACGTGCAGGAGTCCAGTACCCAAAGGGAATACACTAGTAGCACCAGTTCCACAGGAAATATCACAGTGGACAACACCCAAAAGGGTAACGAAGCACTGGTACCGTTCCTTAAATCACTCCAGGAACAGGCACCCTCCAATAAGGGAGAACAACGAACAAGCAACAGTGAAGGACAGTTTTTTTTAGGCCCAGCACTCCAGAGCCCCAAACTAATACCACACATGTTCACCCCCACCAAGGGTATAAAAAGAAAAAATGCAAGAGAGGAAAAAGAGGGGGTGTCAGCTACAAAAAAAGAAAGAATGGAAAAAATAGAGATACATCAGAAGGTACACTCAAAGCTCCCAATTCCAAAGATGAATTAGTCAAAATATTCAACTTATCTTCCCACCAGCTAACTGTGCATGAGATTCAACTACTTCAAAAAGGACTATCCTTTTCACCAGAGAATCATGCAGATGATTTTGAACTATATCTGGATCTGCACCAGTATATAAGAAAATTAACGTTAAAAAGGCACTTTGCAATAAAACCGTACGGTCCACAGAACAATGATGTACAAGAAACTAAGCTGGATGACAACTCATCCAGGACTATGGGGGTTCACCCCAAGTTAGAACTGAAATCCAGGTTTTATCCCTTGGAGAGTCAAGGACATCTCATCAAGTCCTTTTATGACGTGGTATGTGAGGATTTTAAACTATTGTCTGGAAATCACTATGGGTTGTTCCAAGAATGAAGGAAGGCTAACCAAACAAGAGTCCATAGCTCTGACCAAACTGAAAGTTAATGGGAATATAGTCATCAGACCAGCTGACAAGGGGGGAGGAGTGGTCATTCAAGATTATGGTGATTACCATCTAGAAGCCCTGAGGAATTTAAGTGATGTGAATTATTACCGTGTGGTCATTGATGACCCCTTCCCCATCATTAACAGACACTATCAGGATTTGATCAATAAAGCTAATGAAGAGGGCATTATTACAAAAGAAGAAAGGAGGTTCCTTAATATAACCAATCCATTCATACCCTACTATTACCAACTTCCAAAAATACATAAGGCCACAATCAATCCTCCGGGAAGACCAATAATCTCAGGAGTGGGGAGCCTGACAACCTGTCAAAATATCTAGATCTGATCCTTCAGCCATATGTTGGGAACCTGGAGAGCTTTCTAATGAATTCCGATGACTTAATATCCATCCTAAGAGAAATAACATGGGAATCGGGGATGTCATTTTTCACCATGGACGTCTCGGCCCTATACACCAATATTCATCATGACATTGGTGTCCTATGTGTCAGGGAATTCTTGGTCCAAGATGAACACATTTCAGCGGGACAAACAGAGTTTCTCATCGAAGCCCTAGGATTTATATTGAAGAATAATTTTTTCATGTACGACAGTGCCACCTACCATCAAACCCGTGGGACAGCCATGGGGACACGGGTGGCACCGTCATATGCTAATCTCTTTATGGGGGTCTTTGAAAACACATACATCAGGTCCTGCCCTCTGTTTAAAGATCATGTCCTTATTTACAAACGTTATATAGACGATCTTTTTTTCCTGTGGAAAGGTGACACAAATACCATCAGTGAATTTGTACAGTACATCAATGAGAATACATGGGGGATTAAACTAACTCACAACCATTGTGAAGTCCAGATTGAATTTTTGGACCTTTTAATTAGTCACAAAGGGAGTGAAATCATTACAGCAACCTTCTTCAAGGAGGTTGACTCTAACACTTATTTATCCTTCAAGAGTGGCCATTTGAAAAAATGGAAGACCAATGTCCCCTATAGTCAATACAAAAGAATTAGAAAGAACTGTACAGAAGACACTACTTTCAAGAAACAAGCAGGGATCTTGAAAAGACGTTTCAAAGCAAAGGGATATCCCAAACAATTGCTACATAATCAGAGAACATGTCAACTGACACAGGGGTCATGTCTAGCTAGCAACACTAAACATCTTGTACAACAAGAGCCCAACAATTAATTTCATCACTCGGTATAGCAGATCACACAAAGACATACAAAAAGTATTACAGAAACACTGGCACCTGTTGAAACTAGACACCTTTTTAGGCCCCTTGCTTCCCAAAAAACCGTTGGTAACATACAGGAGAGCACCCACTTTAAAGAACCTAATAGCTCCCAGCTGCCTACGCAGACACAGGAAGGGTACAACAAGTAATAAATCATGTGTACGAGTGGCGAAATGCAACCATCCGAGATGTATGTGTTGTACTTCCATCAGGGACGGTTCTACCACCATCACAAGCAGGGCAACAGGGCAGAACTATACCATCAAGCAAAGTTTAAATTGTAAATCTTGCTATGTAATCTACGTGTTGGAGTGCCCGTGTGGACTCCAATACGTGGGTCGGACCACACAACCTTTGCACTGCCGTCTCAATGGACATAGACTCAATGTAAAAAAGGGTTTTTTAAACATGGGGTCTCCAGGCATTTCTATCAAATGCATGATTCTGACCCCAAAGGTTTGACCGTTTGCCCTATTGATCAGATCAATTCCAGTGCCAGTAACCGGTTTGACCAGTTGGTCAAACGAGAAATGTACTTTATCTACCGTTTGCAAACACTACAGCCCTTAGGGTTGAATGAAGTAACAGAACTAATTGTCTGAATCAACTGGTTCAACCATGCGATCCAATCGAGTAAAGGCCCTATTCCACCAACAGATCTGACGACAGATTATCTGTCAAAGATTTGAAGCCAAACCCAGGAACAGACTATACAAAGAGAACAGGTCATAAAGGAAAGACTGGATTTCTCCTCTTTTCAAATCCACTCCTGGGTTTGGCTTCAAATCTTTGGCAGATAATCTGTCATCAGATCTGTTGGTGGAATAGGGCCTTAAGGGAACATACAGTAGAACAACATGGTCCCAGATCCCCATTAAGAATGTCAGATGGGAGGGGTTTCGACATCACTTCCAAATGCATTTCATGTCATATTGAGACCTATGGGACTGCACTACTGTATTGATTTTGGCTTTTGTACACACCAGACGCATTTATTTGGTCGCCATATCAAAGATGATAGTCACTCTTTACTGCTGAGGGTTGTAAGAATTTTTTTTTTTTTTTTTTTTTGTGCCTTGTAGACTAGTGTATATGAGTACATGAACTTTACCATAAAGTAATGTTGGCCTGTATGCAAGATAGGTTATACAGCTGTATTATTAGTTTTAATTGGAAGTAATATGGTCACTATTGGCCAGCGGCAATTGTCTGTATGTTATTAGACCTAGATTTACACCGAGTGATCACAATTAATGGAAAACTTTGGATGTATGGAGGATTTGAACCCAGGAGTACAGCACTGTGATTATATTGTGCTGGAAGGTGAGCCACAGACTCTGAGGTCTGTCAAATGAAGATTCACATATACTTATACCTATGGGTAGTGTTCGACCATCACAAATAGTACATATTATAGAGGTATTTAGCAAATGCCGCTTTTATATAATTTTTTATATATCTTTTTATATTATATTCTATATTATAATGATTTCCAAGTAGCAGAGATCTGATGTATGTTTTAAGGTTATAATCAATCACACAATATAAATTCATAATCACTCACTGTAGGGTGGATTTACCTTGTACTATGTAGTATCAATATAGATATATGTAAAATGAAATGTATTATACTCCTATTATACTATTTATTAACCTCCCAAGGGGCTTGAAGCCATGACTTCAGCTAGGCTCATAGGTCATAGGCCAGACACTTACCACTAGACCATTTAGACATTCTGCCTCCTGCAGCTGATATTGGTAATGATCTATGTCCAGCACTATAAAGCCATATGGGATAGAGATAGTGATCTTATAAGTCTGGAAAACAGCAGAGAAGCATTTCCACTAAATGTAAAGAACGCTTTTTATGAGGATGTGTATTTTTATTTTATTTTACTCAATCACCGGTTGAAAGATATGTGTTTTTAGCCAAATGTTTGTTAGTATCAGTGTAATGTGGGATGATGATGTCAGAGGTCACCAGAGAGCAGGAAGCACTTCCGGGTCATCCATTACTGTTTTACTATAAAAGATTGTTGTTTGTTACCTGTATTATGCCTGATGAAGAGGGGATTGCACCCTCGAAACGCGTTGCATCAAATAAAAGCCTGAATTTGACTTCACACCAGTGCCAGGAGTTCTCTTCATTCAGAGAAGTTACAGGGGAACGTGGCCGGTGTTCCCCAAAAGGGGTGTTTGCGCCAGACGAATCCCACCAACCTCTTCCTTTTACCACTATTGACATTAATTTATTTATTATATTTGACAATTATTTTTAGCTGGAAAGTAATAAAGAAAGGAAAAGGAGGACTGATAGAAACCTTTATATATGTTACAGGAGGAAGAAGGGAAAGGGGGATATGATGGAAACCTTTATATATGTTACAGGAGGAAGAAGGGAAAGGGGGATATGATGGAAACCTTTATATATGTTATAGGAGGAAGAAGGGAAAGGGAGGACATGATGGAAACCTTTATATAGGTTACAGGAGGAAGAAGGGAAAGGGGGCATGATGGAAACCTTTATATATGTTACAGGAGGAAGAGGGGAAAGGGAGGACATGATGGAAACCTTTATATATGTTACAGGAGGAAGAAGGGAAAGGAGGGACATGATGGAAACCTTTATATATGTTATAGGAGGAAGAAGGGAAAGGGAGGACATGATGGGAACCATTATGTATGTTACAGGAGGAAGAAGGGAAAGGGAGGACATGATGGAAACCTTTATATATGTTACAGGAGGGGGAAGAAGGGAAAGGAGGACATGATGGAAACCTTTATATAGGTTACAGGAGGAAGAAGGGAAAGGGGGCATGATGGAAACCTTTATGTATGTTACAGGAGGAAGAAGGGAAAGGGAGGACATGATGGGAACCATTATGTATGTTACAGGAGGAAGAAGGGAAAGGGAGGACATGATGGAAACCTTTATATATGTTACAGGAGGAAGAAGGGAAAGGAGGACATGATGGAAACCTTTATATATGTTACAGGAGGAAGAAGGGAAAGGGGAACATGGTGGAAACCTTTATATATGTTACAGGAGGAAGAAGGGAAAGGAGGGACATGATGGAAACCTTTATGTATGTTACAGGAGGAAGAAGGGAAAGGGAGGACATGATGGAAACCTTTATATATGTTACAGGAGGAAGAAGGGAAAGGAGGGACATGATGGAAACCTTTATATATGTTACAGGAGGACGGGAAAGGGAGGACATGATGGAAACCTTTATATATGTTACAGGAGGAAGAAGGGAAAGGGGGGACATGATGGAAACCTTTATATATGTTACAGGAGGAAGAAGGGAAAGAGGGACATGATGGAAACCTTTATATATGTTACAGGAGGGAAAGGGAGGACATGATGGAAACCTTTATATATGTTACAGAAGGGAAAGGGAGGACATGATGGAAACCTTTATATATGTTACAGGAGGAAGAAGGGAAAGGAGGGACATGATGGAAACCTTTATATATGTTACAGGAGGGGGAAGAAGGGAAAGGGAGGACATGATGGAAACCTTTATATATGTTACAGGAGGAAGAAGAGAAAGGGAAGACTGATGGAAACCTTTATATATGTTACAGGAGGAAGAAGGGAAAGGAGGGACATGATGGAAACCTTTATATATGTTACAGGAGGAAGAAGGGAAAGGTGGGACATGATTGAAACCTTTATATATGTTACAGGAGGAAGAAGGGAAAGGAGGACATGATAGAAACCTTTATACATGTTACAGGAGGAAGAAGGGAAAGAAGGGAGATGATGGAAAGACGTGTCAATTCTTTTGGCGGAATGCGGAATCAGCCAGCCCATAGAATGGTGTCTATGAAGCCGGTGGAAAGGCGCGCGGCCGTGCGCGCGTACAGGCAGGGCCGCTTCTGCCATGAGGCGGAATGAGTATTCCGCCTCAGGCGGCACATTCTGGGGTCCCTTTAGGGGCGGCAACTTCTGCCCTGTCATCTGACTCCCGCCGCCCGCTCAGGTGTCCCCCTTTCCGCATCCCTAGAAGCTGCAGCTCTGCAGCTTCTAGGGATGCACTGCCGCCAGACTCGGGGCCCTCGGTGACAGGAGAAGACGCCCCCACTCACACTGTAATCCTCTCCCCTGTACGGCATCTGCTGGGTGACAGGCCCCTCCCCCAGGCCAGGTCACAATGCTGTACAACAGAGAGCGTGTATGGCGCTGGGACCTGGCCTGGGGGAGGGGCCTGTGTGGCGTCTTCTCCTGTCACCGAGGGAAAGGAGAAGCGGTGGATCCCGGTCCGGATGGTGAGGAGGGGAGCAGGTGGGGGCCCTCAGGTTTTGCCGGGACTGTCCTGATTCTGACGAGACAGCCCCGGCAAAACCAGGTCCCGGGAAGCTCCGCCCCCTGCCACGGGAAGCCCCGCCCCCTGCCGAGCGCGAGTGATGTCACCCATGCAGAGCGGGAGAGGAGTCCCTGGAAGACTAGAGGGTCCATACTGGTGAGGTGAGTATGGCTTTTTTTGTTTTAAATACAGATGAAGGGGCTAGTGGTATGATGATGAAGGCACAGGAGGAGGATGAAGGGAGAAGTAGTATGATGATGAAAGGGCAGGAGGATGAGAGGGGTAGTAGTATGATGATGGAGGGGCAGGAGGATGAGAGGGGTTATACTATGATGATGGAGGAGGAAGGAGGATGAGAGGGGTTGTAGTTTGATGATGGAAGGACAGGAGGATGAGAGGGGTTGTAGTATGATGATGGAAGGGCAGGAGGATGAGAGGGGTAGTTGTAGTATGATGATGGAAGGGCAGGAGGATGAGAGGGGTAGTACTATGAGGATGGAGGAGGAAGGAGGATGAGAGGGGTAGTACTATGATGATGGAAGGCAGGAGGATGAGAGGGGTTGTAGTATGATGATGGAAGGGCAGGAGGATGAGAGTGGTAGTACTATAATGATGGAAGGGCAGGAGGATGAGCGGGGTTATACTATGATGATGGAAGGGCAGGAGGATGAGAGGGGTAGTACTATAATGATGGAGGGGGAAGGAGGATGAGAGGGGTTGTAGTATGATGATGGAAGGGCAGGAGGATGAGAGGGGTAGTACTATAATGATGGATGGGCAGGAGGATGAGAGGGGTTATACTATGATGATTGAAGGGCAGGAGGATGAGGGGGGTTATACTATGATGATGGAAGGGTAGGAGGATGAGGGGGGTTATACTATGATGATGGAAGGGCAGGAGGATGAGGGGGTTATACTATGATGATGGAAGGGTAGGAGGATGAGGGGGGTTATACTATGATGATGGAAGGGCAGGAGGATGAGGGGGGTTATACTATGATGATGGAAGGGCAGGAGGATGAGGGGGGTTATACTATGATGATGGAAGGGCAGGAGGATGAGGGGGGTTATACTATGATGATGGAAGGGCAGGAGGATGAGAGGGGTAGTACTATGATGATGGAAGGGCAGGAGGATGATAAAGTGGGTCGTAGTATGATGATGGAGGGTCTGGAGGATAAGGGTGGGGGTAGTAGTATGATGATAGGGCAGGAGGATGAAGGGGGGAGTAGTATGATGATGGAGGATGAAGGGGGGAGTAGTATGATGATATGGGTAAGGTGGTCTCTGAGGCTAACAGTATTATTGAGGGTCTGAAGCTGGCAGTATTAGGCCGTCTGAGACCTATACTATTTGGGGGTCTCTAACACTTGGCTCCCCATATGTCACCACCATTAAGACTGGCACTTATACATGCTCCTCTGCAGCCGCCGCTGCAGTATCATGTTACTTCTTTGAGCGGAGAGCGGCGGCTGCGGAGGAGCGCACGCTCTCCCATAGACGGGCTATGGGACAGTGAGACAGGCGGGATCCTGCGGCGGAGAGTTCCACCACGGAATTCCACCTGTTTTACTCAGTGTGAACATACCCTTAGTGTATGCACTTCTGTTATATAGTTCTGTATGCACTGTTGGTATGTAGTTATATATGCAATGTTCACTGCTGGTATATAGTTGTGTTTGCGGGGGAAGGGGCGCAGTTTCAATTTTCGCCTCAGGCAGCATAGAACCTAGAATCGGCCCTGCGTACAGGCAACGGAATTTCGCTGAATTTATCCGCAAAAATTTCTCAGTGTGAACCCACCCTAAGACCGGCGCTCTGATCTTTAGGTTCCAGATAGGCAGAGAAACCAGTCAGTCTAAAGACCTACTCAGCTGCATAAATCAAGTCTCCCAGGGATCAGTTTAACTCCTGCATTGCCAGGAAGCTGAGAAGCAAGCAGTGTGGCACATCAACATAAAAACAGGCCCAGTTCCCACCAGGTTACTACACAATCCTGACATATCACTTCAAATCAAAGCAGATGTTACCGTAAGAAATCACTGATCTGCAGACAATTGGTTCCACCCCCCAAATACACTAATTATTATTCTGAATAACGTAGAACAGATGAAACAATGAGAAACAGCAGAATCTGTGATATATAAGTTACTGTACAGTATAGCAGCATGTGGTATATAATGTATAGTAACTGTATAACCCTGATAACACAGCAGCTGCATATGTGATATATAAGTTACTGTACAGTATAGCAATCAGCATGTGGTATATAATGTATAGTAACTGTATAACCCTGATAACACAGCAGCAGCTGGATATGTGATGTATAAGTTACTGTACAGTATAGCAGCATGTGGTGTATAATGTATAGTAACTGTATAACCCTGATAACACAGCAGCTGGATATGTGATATATAAGTTACTGTACAGTATAGCAATCAGCATGTGGTATATAATGTATAGTAACTGTATAACCCTGATAACACAGCAGCAGCTGGATCTGTGATATATAAGTTACTGTACAGTAGAGCAGCATGTGGTGTATAATGTATAGTAACTGTATAACCCTAATAACACAGCAGCAGCTGGATCTGTGATATATAAGTTACTGTACAGTATAGCAATCAGCATGTGGTGTATAATGTATAGTAACTGTATAACCCTGATAACACAGCAGCTGGATATGTGATATATAAGTTACTGTACAGTATAGCAGCATGTGGTATATAATGTATAGTAACTGTATAACCCTGATAACACAGCAGCTGGATATGTGATATATAAGTTACTGTACAGTATAGCAATCAGCGTGGTGTATAATGTATAGTAACTGTATAACCCTGATAACACAGCAGCTGGATAAGTGATATATAAGTTACTGTACAGTATAGCAATCAGCATGTGGTATATAATGTATAGTAACTGTATAATCCTGATAATACAGCAGCAGCTGGATTTGTGATATATAAGTTACTGTACAGTATAGCAATCAGCATGTGGTGTATAATGTATAGTAACTGTATAACCCTGATAACACAGCAGCTGGATATGTGATATATAAGTTACTGTACAGTATAGCAGCATGTGGTATCTAATGTATAGTAACTGTATAATCCTGATAACACAGCAGCAGCTGGATCTGTGATATATAAGTTACTGTACAGTATAGCAGCATGTGGTGTATAATGTATAGTAACTGTATAACCCTGATAACACTGCAGCTGGATATGTGATATATAAGTTACTGTACAGTATAGCAGCATGTGGTATATAATGTATAGTAACTGTATAACCCTGATAACACTGCAGCAGCTGGATATGTGATATATAAGTTACTGTACAGTATAGCAGCATGTGGTGTATAATGTATAGTAACTGTATAACCCTGATAACACAGCAGCAGCTGGATCTGTGATATATAAGTTACTGGACAGTATAGCAGCATGTGGTATATAATGTATAGTAATTGCATAACCCTGATAACACAGCAGCACCTGGATATGTGATATATAAGTTACTGTACAGTATAGCAGCATGTGTAGTATAATGTATAGTAACTGTATAACCCTGATAACACAGTAGCAGCTGGATATGTGATATATAAGTTACTGTACAGTATAGCAATCAGCATGTGGTGTATAATGTATAGTAACTGTATAACCCTGATAACACGGCAGCTGGATATGTGATATATAAGTTACTGTACAGTATAGCAGCATGTGGTATATAATGTAATAATGTATAGTAACTGTATAACCCTGATAACACAGCAGCAGCTGGATATTTGATATGTGAACAAACTTCCAGCAGAGGTGGTTGGTAAATCTACAATAACAGAATTTAAACACGCCTGGGATAGACATATATCTATCCTAAGATAATAAGAAAGAAAATACTAAAAGGGCAGACTAGATGGACCCAGTGGTCTTTTTCTGCCGACAAACTTCTATGTTTCTATGCTTTATGTTTCTATGATATATAAGTTACTGTACAATATAGCAATCAGCATGTGGTGTATAATGTATAGTAACTGTACAACCCTGATAACACAGCAGGTGGATATGTGATATATGTTACTGTACAGTATATCAATCAGCATGTGGTATATAATGTATAGTAACTGTATAACCCTGATAACACAGCAGCTGGATATGTGATATATAAGTTACTGTACAGTATAGCAGCATGTGGTGTATAATGTATAGTAACTGTATAACCCTGATAACACAGCAGCTTGATATGTGATATATAAGTTACTGTACAGTATAGCAGCATGTGGTATATAATGTATAGTAACTGTATAACCCTGATAACACAGCAGCTGGATATGGGATATATAAGTTACTGTACAGTATAGCAATCAGCATGTGGTGTATAATGTATAGTAACTGTATAACCCTGATAACACAGCAGCTGGATATGTGATATATAAGTTACTGTACAGTATAGCAGCATGTGGTATATAATGTATAGTAACTGTATAACCCTGATAACACAGCAGCTGGATATGTGATATATAAGTTACTGTACAGTATAGCAGCATGTGGTGTATAATGTATAGTAACTGTATAACCCTGATAACACAGCAGCTGGATATGTTATATATAAGTTACTGTACAGTATAGCAATCAGCATGTGGTGTATAATGTATAGTAACTGTACAACCCTGATAACACAGCAGCTGGATATGTGATATATGTTACTGTACAGTATAGCAGCATGTGGTATATAATGTATAGTAACTGTATAACCCTGATAACACTGCAGCTGGATATGTATATATAGGTTACTGTACAGTATAGCAGCATGTGGTGTATAATGTATAGTAACTGTATAACCCTGATAACAGCAGCAGCTGGATATGTGATATATAAGTTACTGTACAGTATAGCAGCATGTGGTGTATAATGTATAGTAATTGTATAACCCTGATAACACAGCAGCTGGATATGTGATATATAAGTTACTGTACAGTATAGCAATCAGCATGTGGTGTATAATGTATAGTAACTGTATAACCCTGATAACACAGCAGCTGGATATGTGATATATAGGTTACTGTACAGTATAGCAGCATGTGGTATATAATGTATAGTAACTGTATAACCCTGATAACACAGCAGCTGGATATGTGATATATAAGTTACTGTACAGTATAGCAATCAGCATGTGGTATATAATGTATAGTAACTGCATAACCCTGATAACACAGCAGCTGGATATGTGATATATAAGTTACTGTACAGTATAGCAATCAGCATGTGGTGTATAATGTATAGTGACTGTATAACCCTGATAACACAGCAGCAGCAGCTTGTAGATACATGATGGAACTGCAGATCCCCATAATGCAGGAGCGTAGTACAACAGGCTAGAATAGAGAAGCAGGGCTGCTCTGAGAGGTCTGTGTGGACACATGACAGCAATTGGGAATGGTGTGTGTTCTACATGGACCAATCAGAAAGTAAGAATCACAGAGCTGTGCAGGAGGGCAGTGACAGAATCTTTTCTATACAGCAGTGTGTATAGCTGAGTG